>VWZO01005614.1:770562-800024 GCA_013396975.1 Bucco capensis | reverse complement strand
CTGCTGGTCATGCCTCTCCTGATATTCATATAAGTACACTTACATATATATGTATATAACGAAAAAAATTCCAGATGTTCAGAGAATGTAGAGTATTCAGCGGAAAATTATGATAAATTAAAGAAATCACACAGTACTTCCTGTTGTGTTATCTTTGAATGAGTTTGCCATCTGGCAGCTCATGGCAGAACTGTCAGGTGAGGCTATCCTCTATGCTGTAATTTCAAAACACACAGCATCAGTGGCAATAATGAATGGCACTGGTGATCATAAAAGTTGTAACCATCTGAAGGTAAGCGTAAGTATGTTTAAGAATAGGATTCTCAAGCAAGACAGTCTTTGTATTTCTCAATATTTTTTTCATGTTTCTTCATCCATTATGTTCATTCAAAATATTAATGTCCAGCTGGCTGTCATGAAATATTTTCTTATATAGACTTTTTTACTCCTAGCTACCTCAGTACAAATTGGGGTAACTGTATTTGGAGATATTTCTAAATTACAAAAATGCCATATAAGAAAAAAAAATAGTCTATATTATAAATAGTAGACTAGGATTAGCATTCAGAATTACAAATGTTTGAGTTAATTTAGCAAATGCACTTGGAAAGTGAGAATTAAATAATAAAAGAGTATGATGGTAGGCTGCCTGTAATCCTCATTGCCCCACAGGCAGCATTCTTGTTTTCCAACTCAAATAAATTCCCTGCATTCTATGACAACAGTTCTGCTTTGTTTGAATAAAAGGATGAATTTCTTCAGACATATGCACATCTTAGATTACACCAGTAACTTCTCTACTCTTTACGAATTTTTTGGGGTAGAGGAATACTGTATTCCAAGTAAAGTATAAACCTGTTTCCAATATTTGTTATCTGATCGAAGCAACCAATATGTGTTTTTTTTTAATCATACACTATGTGCTCAGGATATTAAAAAAAGACCAGTGAGCTTACAGTGAGATGTGGCAGTTTCATTTAAATCACCACGCACATCACACCAGCTCTGTGCTGTCTCTCAGCTCTGTTCTGTATGTTAATTAGGTAGGGAACTGAAATGTGGGATGTAAAATGCTCAGTAATCCCAGCAGATGAATATACACAACTCCCGCTGAAAATTTTGCAGGATGATTAGTCCTCTGAATCCTTTTCTCCAGGATATTTGATTCCCCTGCTTGCTCATGCAAATTAAACAGGCAAGGCAGATGAGTGACACTGAAACTTACCCCACACAAGATCAGTATCTTGGGTTCAGGTATCTTTCCTAGTCCTTTATTCACTTTAGGTCCTCAGTAATAATTTAAATCTTATTTGTTCCACACTTATCACTAATATAAGTCCGAACAGTACAGCTCAGTTAATTTTCTCTTCTGCTTCCCTAAAAATGTCATTGTGATTAAGCAAAGATAGTTAGGGTAAGTCAGTACCTGCAGCAGGAATAAGCTATCAGTTTCAACAAGTGACAAGGAATAAGGCAATATTTTTTCCTCAAGATTTTCTGGGTCTTACACTCCTGATTTTTCTGGACCCTGCATGGAAAAAGAAAGGATAATCTGAGCATGGAAAAGAGAATATTTTATTAATCATGTCTGTAGTTGGAGTAAAAAAATGTAGCTATAATTACATCAATAATAATTTACTCCACTAGAAATTCTTGACAGCATTTTCCTATTAATGACTCAAAATGACTCAAATATTAGCCATATCAAGAATTAACAATATTTATAAGAAAATAAATAAATTCAGGCTAGCTCTCAATATTTTTAAGAAGTTAAATATAAGGGGTTTTAAAACCCATTTTAAAGGTTTCCCTCAAGCATACTTGTGTGATGCCTGTATGATCACATTGCTGTTTGTTAATCATAGAGAATGTGAAATATAGCAGAATTCTGAGATAATTTAAATCAATAAAAATATTAATCCCAGGTTTTATAATCTTCCAGACACTACATTTTATTATTATCAGTAATTCTTGTCATGAGCAGTATAAGTGAAGGCAATGGGATTGTATCACTGCAATGTAATGTGCAGATGCTGATTTCAAGGGGATGATGTATATAAAACATAATATAGTAGTGAAAATAATGGCCTAAGCACACTATGATATCAATTTACCAGTTCCCTAGCTGTTGTTGTGCTTCTGACTAGAAAGTAAGAATTTTGTTGTTCAAAATCAAGATTTAGTCTAGAAATTTTACATTACAGTGAAATTCAACAATCCAGACTTCTTTCTGTGAGAACCACTCAGAGTGGATGTATAGCATAATAGCACATACGGCATCCACAAAAGATCCAGGAAAAAAGATCTGAGTTCCTGCCGTAAGCAAGGTGAAAACTCAAATACAAACCAATTTCCCTTACAGCCTTTTCAAATGCCCCCACCACCTGGTGGAAATGAGCAAAACAGCAGGTGTATTCTTAACTTCTCAGGTGACAAAGGTAACGATTCTAATCAATCTCTGTCCATCATCTCAGAATAGCTAGGCCTACAAAAATGTCAAAGGCTTGCGAAGGAAAACAGCATCATTCAAAAAAGTAAGCTTGTAAAGCAAAATCACACACGTTTCATAGTGTCTATTACATATGCCAGTTGCTGTTGGATAAAACTGAAAATTCAAACCAGAACCTAAAAGCCTAACTAGCGTTTTTGGCCCATCTGGCACTTTTACTATTTTGACAATATTATGCTGATGTTGCTTGTTTTTTAGGTCATTCCAAAGTATGATTTTCTCTCCCAAGTGGATATAAAATTTATGTTGTTCCTTCCAGGAGACTGAAAACCTGGACTAAGACAGATCTTTGCTCTACCTGCCAGAGATTAGCAGAGTACCGCAGAGAGCAAAAGTTGATAGTGCTGTACATCTGTGCATTCAACATTCAGTGGCACTAAGCCACTAGCCTCTTTTCTGCATGACCAACTGACTAATTACTATACTTGGCCTTTTTGAGTACCTTCAATTAATGCAATGTGCACTAGCACACAGTGATGGAGTCACCCATACAGAACAGAATCTGGGCCAGAATTAGGCTCTAAGTCCCAGAAGCACCTGTTACAAATACAAAGTGTCCAGATGGTCTGGTCTTTGTGGAAAAGTGTCAAGAATTGACTTATCTGTCTTTTTTACTTCTGGTTTAAGGTCATAAACATGTTTCTTTCTAAGCAAAAAGCTAATCACATTTAGGGGAAAAAAGAAAGAAAGAAAGAGAGGAAGAAGAAAGAAAGAGAGGAAGAAGAAAAATAGAGGGAGGGGGGAGGGAAGGAAGGAGGGAGGAAGGAAGGAAGGAAGGAAGGGAGGAGGGATCAGGATAAATGAAAATCCACTTTATTTGTATATCTTAATAACACAATGGAGCTTCTTGTTATCACATTCTGGGCAGGCAAATGGGATTAGCCTGTGATTACAATGCAGCTTTCAATATAATTAGATAGATTTATTTAAACACAGCTGTAAAGCATAAAAACATGAACTATTTAGTGACTATAAATTCCACAGTTTGTAAATTCAAACTTAAATCTCCAATCGGCTATTTTTCATCGGTTTTGTTTAGAAACACAGCAAAAATACTGCTCTTCTTTCACTCTCATTTTTATAGATATCAGTTATTTGAGTTCAGTGAAGTGTCCCTGAATGCTGATTTGCTTTCTAACAATCCATTGCTTCATTCCTGATTGTTTATCCTCTTTTGAAATTTGGGATTGGTGGCTCCATTGGTAGTAATCACAGAGTTTGCATCCCATGCCTTTTGATCTGCATGAGATGGAGGAAGAAACACAATTTTATGTGAGATCTTGAAACCAGTGGTGGTATCGCAAATAATAACCAGGAAAAAGGGCAGTCATGGCTTCCCCATATGACAGTTTTGATAGAATAAATCATGGACAATGTTAACAGCAGTAAAAGTAATAGCTGTTTGTTTTATGCATTCTTCTTCTCCTACTTTCCATCTCTGCTTCTTTCCTTCTTTCCATCCATCCTTCTATCCTCTTTCTGCTTATATGTAGTTACTCAGCATGAGATAGAAAAGAGAGATGGATAAAAGAGAAAGTGAAAGGGTGAATTGAGGAAGAGAGGAAGCCATATCAGTAGAAGAAAAAGTGAGAGCGTAATAAAAATTTTTCTGTACACTAATCATCTGGCCTGTATCAAACATTTATTTTCCTGTTTAGTGTCTGTAAACTTTAAAGGCCTTAAACCAAGACTGCTATATCCCTGTATGTGTACTTAACAGAAAAAGAAACACATCACAATAGCTTTCCGAGTTCTTAACCCTAATTTGAACAACAGTAGTAACTGAATTCATGTTAGTCACACTGGAATCATGCCTAATTATTTTATTCATAAGTACTGAGAATAATACTGTATTTTCAACAGATCAAGGGACATAATGTTCACATAATGTTTTCAAATATTAATGTTATTATTTACTGGATTTTGAAAGAATCTTTTCACAGAATCAGTATTTAGATTTTAAAATATGAGAAGTACATGGAATTGGTATGAGGGAAGGATATATTTTTTCAAGTCTGTATCTGTAAACTTAGAAACTTAATGCAACTGTAAAAAGTCAGAAATAGCTATCTAAATCATGTAATAGCTAAGTTGTCACCTTTATTGCCCTGATTCCTTTATATTTTTTCTACAGCGTCTTTTTACTGCTGCTGAAGAGAAGCAAGTGTTGTGCTCTAGAGCAGCTCTTTAGTTGTCCTAATGTGTTAAGGGCTGTAGGCATCAAACAAATCATCTACTCCTGCAGAAACAGCACACCTTCAACATAATAGAGAACATATGAGAAAGGCTTTAGGTCATTTCAGAAAAGATTTTTAACTGGCTAGTAATAACACAGGTATAGTCTTAAAACTGTAGTTTGTTGTGGAAATTTTAGAAACGTACAGACACTATATACAAAAAAAAAACCCTTCTGAAGTGTGAGGATTTTATTAAAACAACTTGGTTTCCAGAAGAATTGTTGAGATTATTTTGTTAAAAGTTCAGAACAAGTATCTATGTACACACTTAGAGGCCTGGCATCAGTCATTTCTGCTTAGCTGGGGATGTGATTTGCCTCTAGGAGGAAGTACAATGCAATAATTAAAAAGGCGAAGAGGAAAAGACTGGGAATTCTGCTTTGGTTCCTTCTTCAGTTGAGACATTGAGGATGAGTGTTTAAAACATTCTCTGTGTTTTATTTTGGTTTCAAACTCAAGAAAATTTTCCCTTGTATTTTACAGGGATCCAAATTGAGCAAGCTAGGTTTGTAAACTCAACTCTGAGCCAAAGTCTCTTTGTGAATATGAGTTACAGACAACTAATCAAAAGTTAAATTATAACAAGGAATAATATAATATTCTAGTGAAGGATAGTTTCCTTTACTCTTTCAGATTGAAGTCCTACTGTTAAAGATATATTCCTTGTAATTTACTGAGTAGGAACTGTGTGATAATTTTTAGATTAGTCCTGCTTCTGTTAAGTAATGAACCTCCAAAAGAATATTAATATCATTAACTTATCTAGGTTAGCTAGAAAATATCTTGGCAAACTTCTCTGATTTTCTTCATGTTCTTTTTGTTATTCTAAACTTTTCAGTTAAATTCAGTCTTCAAAAGCATTACTCCAATTCTCCTGGGAAAACTAGTGTTTTAAAAAGGAGATATCAAATTGATGACATTAGTAGCTGGTGCAGAATAGACTGCATCTGATTATCAAGATTGAATGATAGCATTATCTAGATGACATAAAATGCTTGGATCCAAAAATAGATCTATTGCCAGTTGAAAATGTTATACGTTTTGTTGATAAGTTATTGCTTTTATCTGAAAGGATTTTTATCATCAGAGTGACACAACATATAACTAATTAGTTATTTTGGGGTCATATTTTTCCTTATTATATATAACTTGCTCAATATAGTTCTGAACATGAAATATAGTTTGTGTAGTAATAAATTCATTACCTCCTCTGCTAAAAGGAATACATGGGAATGCATACAGTCTTGCTGAAATCTTGAACTATGTGCAATTTGTTGAGAAATATTTAACTCAGAATAAAGAGGAAAAGCAATTGCAGCAGGACTACTGCTTTTACACAGTTCATTAGGCCTGTTTTTTTTTTCTTCTGCCAGTGGCTTGGATTTGTGTGACCTTAATAACTTCAGTTATTACTTCACCCCTAAATTACAGTGCAATGCCATAAGTCATGTCATCATCAGTCACTGTGCCTGTCTGAAAGACTGCCTTAGAGGCTTTAGAGTTGAAGTTCAAACAGCTTTCTAAAGAGGGATCTTCTTCCTCTGAGGTCCTTGCAGGCAGTAAACAAAGACCCTGTCTGGGCATAACTTATGATCTTAGCGCTATACTGCAGCACACTTATCCTCTGGCCCTGCTTGTTTCACAACAAGTGCAAACCCAGAGCCATCCTAGCATAGTTACTATTTACATGAATTAAAAAATCAAATCTTGAGAGAGATTTTGGTGAGTACCTGAGGAGAACATCTGTTACCTACATGAGTCTTACTAAAAGTGGAGTAAGGTATGTAATTCTAGTGCCTGAAATTGGTGACATTTGGGGTACTATATATTAATATACATGGCTGATACTGCCACCCACAGATGGCCTAATCTCCTGCAGATTCTGTGTCATTTCTGCCAGCTCCACAGGTGTATTAAGTATGTTTCAGTAATTTCAGTTGTGCTATATGACTACACGACATGATCCAAATTGTTCCCTTGATTGCCATGTGAAATAACCTTGAGTTACAGACATGGAATCAACATAAAGAAGCTCAAAAATCTACAGGAAGAAGAGCATTAGAGCAGTGATAGATAATATTCTAAAGTTTCACAAGCTCCTTTTCGTTTGGAAAAGCCTGTCAAAGTTTGAATATGTTAAGAAATGTTATCTCAGCCCTGCGAGGCAGAAAAGCAGGTTGCAAATCTCAGTGGCAGTCCCCTCTAAAACAGCTTAACATATCAAACTTAGCCTGATGACTGCCAGCATGTTTTTTTTTATTTATTTATTTGTTTGTTTACTGAAAACACTGTACTGACAGTTTCACTTTCCTCTTTCTGCTGTTATCAGGAGTAAATCCCTTTATCTTCCTCTATTCCTCTTTAGTCTTCCCAAAGGGCCGGAAGCTGTCTTTTATCAACCGTTTCCCTTACAACATGTTCTCTTTTGATTCTGTTTTTTTTCCTCTTTTATATATAGATTTTATTTTATTTAATTTAAAATTGTTTGACCTGTTGAATCTTTCAGTGGTAGTCCTTGTCAGTGGTCACTTATTTTGGCAGCTAAAATTTGTTTTGTCATGCTACTCTCATTGTGTTCGTTGTGTCCTCCATGAACATATAAAAATGTGATGTATCCAATGCTTACCTCTAAAGCAGACATAAAATAATTTTGCAGAAGTATGAATACTTGGTAATGTAACTCTCATGTAATGCAAGAAGTATAAAGATCTATTATCTACAGATTACATAATGCATTTATTCTTATTGCTTCTGAGTGAATAAGACACAGCCTTCAGTCAGGATTTTTGACAAGTATTCTTTTTCCTGCCATGCTTATTTTAATTCCTTAACATACTATTTTGGAGAGTTGAGTAAAATGAATAATTAAAAATTTCTGAAAGCTACAATCTCTTCAATTCTATTGGCAAACCTCAAGAAGGAAAAGCTGTTAAATAAATAACAAGTACTTAATTTTTTTTCATAATTTACAGCCCAGGTATTTGTCTACCTCTGTGTAACATTAGTGTAAAACATGAGCAGATCACAATAGTAGACTTTAACAGAAGTTGCCAATCTCTGGAGCGCTAGTCTGTCATATCTTAAGGAGTCTGGACAGATTTTCATCATTTAGGATTGCTATAGAGGTCTCCTTGTCTCTGGGTATCAAAACAGCTTGTACGTGAAGAATTAATGCAAACCTTATTTAACAGGTAAGGTAAATTTTAGCAAATAGTAGACTTGAAAAATTAAATGATTAATGTAAAATGCAAACATCAGATGTATTCCACCATTTCTAGTTACCAGCTTTTCAAGGGGAGATACATCTGGCTTCTTGCTTCATAAGGTTGTAATTGTGCCCATGAAGATATAATACAAAACATTGGTAAACAGGAAGAGAATGATATCATCTTAGCAAACAGGAAAA
Source organism: Bucco capensis (assembly GCA_013396975.1). Lineage (NCBI taxonomy): Eukaryota > Metazoa > Chordata > Aves > Piciformes > Bucconidae > Bucco > Bucco capensis. The sequence continues at coordinate 791,872 of VWZO01005614.1, read as the reverse complement.
AAATATGGAGAACATAACTAGATTTGAATTCTGCATTTTTCTGGAACTTACTATACACAAGAAACAATGTCGATACAGTGCTGCATGTATAAAAGACCAAGAACTACTGCAGTGGAAGCTGACAGGCAGGTAGGACACCAGGATACCTCAGAATATGTTATATGGCACTAAATACATACAAATAGGGAAACAAATTGTGTCCACATTTCAACAGATGTCAAAGGTTCTCTGATAGTTCAAAGTGGAAACACCTTCAAGGGATCAAATGGAGAAATAACTAGAGGGGCTACAGAAGAATAAAAATACCAAATATATACAACTACTTTAGAGCATAATATTTAGTTTATGGTCTGAATAAACATAAGCAGAGGTTTCCTGCATAACTAAAGAACTTTAGAATTAAATTGGAAGAGATCGTCACCAAATAGTGACAGCTACTGGGATTTCAAACCTTGAACTAATTATATGAAAACAGAAGCCTTTAAAGTGTGTTTATTAGATGCCATATAATGCCTTGCCAATATTTAATCAATATCACAGACTTACAGTATTTTGTAATTTATATTAGTTGTGATGTAGAATTTGGGGAGTGATTTGAGGTGGTCCTGTTACCCTACGTTTTAATAACCTCACCACTTAATTCAGCCTACATGGGAGGCAGATATGAACCACAAAAATACCAGAATTATTGTGTTTATTCAGAGCATTTATCTATGACTTCAAAAAGGTGTAAGGAAATGGAAAACAAGATTTTGAAGGTCAAATTATTCCACAGAATAACTCCATTGATGCCAGTGGAATTATTATGAGTATGCATTTGCTTTCCTGTCATAAGCACTATGAGGAAAAGGGAGAAACAGTTTTATGGAGCTTTGAAATTAGCTCCATCTCATCTCTCCCATCTATTCTGTCCCAAATTAATTCTCCCTGTCTTCCTTTGCTGCAAATAGCAAGAAATGAAAAACAACCCAAACTACCATTGCGCTTCCTGAAACACATTTGTCAGTGGCAATTCTGAATGGAACATTTCCTACCTAAAGAGGAATTTGATTAATTTGTTCATGTTTAAACAAGAACTCAAGAGGCAGAACAAAAATACATCTTTGTTCTTCAGATCGTGCAACTGGGAACAGACACGGTCCAGATCTAGCTAGGAAGGGTTAAAAGGCATGCAACCTCCCCTGTATCATATGACAGTGGCATGCATGCCATAAGAGCCACAGAGGACAGAAAGAGGGGTAAAGGAGTCATTGTTTTTCCCTGTGTTGCCTTAATGCAGATTAAGTGAGCTACATCTGCACCCATCCAAGTTCTCTCAAAATTAAATTAAAGGATTAGTGTAATCAGAAGCACTTAATGGTATTGGGTAAAAGGCAAGCTTGGGCAGTGGAGAATTTCTGTTAAAGACCATCTCTGAAGAACTAAGTCTAGTCTACTAGCTCTGTAAACGCTCACACATTGTGATTAGCCATTGGTCATTGCAAAATAGAAAGTTTGGTACAGGTCAGTGCATTCATCATGCTAAGCTGTTTTGTTTGTTTTTCTCAGTACCTGGCACAAAAAGACGCTTGCGAAAATTCTTTCCCCAGCTCATTCAGTGCTTTTGGACTAAAACTACTTATTGTCAAGAAGATTCCACTCTGCTCCAATGGTGATACCTATGTTTTTTCCAGATTATTTAATATGAAATGTTTTCTAGTTTCTCTTACAGCTGTGGCTTTGCATGTGTATTCAGATAGAAGCAAAATACATTTCTGACAAAAAATACAGATTTTTTTTTTACCAATTTTTGGCCTTACAGCCTGATTTTGCAAGTCTATCAAAATGTACTGATTTTGGAAGATTTTGAGAATATTACTGATGAAAATAAACATACATAAAAGATATTTACTAAACTCTTCCCCAGTAGTATTTTTCCTGAACTGGGAAGCATATTGCTAATCACATTAGAACTGAAAAGAAAGAAACAATACATCAAATTACACAGAAACAAATTAAACCTGAAGGAATACTTATTTTCTCAGAGAAAAGCAATGCCATAAGAAGTGAGTTGTTATTTAAAAAATAAATCTGTGAAGCACAATGCAAGGCAAAGTCAAATTGTATATGCAACAATTTGATACATGCAATGGAACTAGTTTTAAAGGTTCATTGACAGTTGTCTGTTCAATTAGGCTCGTACTGCACACTCAAATACCCTGTGTCTAATCTTTACTTGAACTAATAGTTGAAATTGCTCCTGAGGTAGTATTTCAATGTGTTTGCATTTATGCAATTGCACATTGGTGTGACTTAAAATCCATGCTTTAAATGGAGTATAGCATAGCCACAAAACAGTCTTCAGTCAAGAGGAGGAAGCAGTCAGCTTCTTTTTCTGTTAAGGAAAGTGAAGATAGCTCAGAAGAAAATACAGGAACTGATATGAAGACATGTATACAGGTATAGAAACTGAGACACAGGAATATCCAGCAATCTGGCACAGGCACTGATGGTGGGGTTTTGTTTCCACTTTCTTTGGAAAATTTTAGCATTTTAGGAATAGTTTTCTTATTACAGAATCATTAAGGTTGGAAGAGACCTCTAAGATCATCATGTTTAACCATACCTATCACTACATTAGAAGTAATATAGTGAACGGAGAGATTGTGGGTAAAAGGGCACTGATCTGGTGTCTAGTGGCATTTCTGCTTTGGGTCTGCTTTTCTGACTGCAAAGAGATATAAAAAAGTCCCTTACAGCTTTCAAATGAGAAAAAAATAACCTATCTATGAAAACTAAGAAAAGTGTAGGTATTTGTGTGATGGGGTATTTGGTTTTCCTCCAGATGTGTTTCAGCTGTAGTTTCAACAGTAGTTTCTTAGGATTTCTTGCTTTCAGTATTTGCGGCAAGTTTTTCTTACAGGGGGGATAATTATAATGGTAAATCTTGTTTCAAATATCAAAATATAAACTTATTTAACAGCATATCAGCCTATTTAAAGCAAATAGTTTTCATTGTTAACACATCAATTATGATGAATTTTAGATTTTGTACAATTTAATATCCATGAAACCTATCCAAAGAAATACTCTTCTTGTGATAAGAGATTTTTTCCCAATTCCCTTTCTAAAGTAAATAAAATACTGAGTGTCTTTTTTTAGAGTGCAATGGAAATCTAGCCACATGCATTTTCTTTTACTTAGTTGTAAGATGCGTCCTCATGGAAGTTCTTTCTACTGAAGAATATGTAATTTTCTCTGAATTTCAGAAGTCATAATGAGATTTGTGTTCAATAAAAAAACATTTTATAAAACCTCTCACTCACTGTAATGTTAGTACCCTCCTTAGTAGTGTCTCTGCTGAATAAATCATATTTCTAAGTTGATTTTAGTGGTTTCTAATGCTTATAAAATGAAAGTACTGGTGGACAGCTGTGTTATTCAGTTTTTCCATACTCAGCTCAGGAAATGTGGCTAGACAAAAATGATACAACAGAGGAAACAGACACCACATCCCTTTGCAAGGCCTGGTGATGGCAACGTTGCCCTTGAGCATATGTAATAGTAGTGTATTACTCACTAAAATTATATTTAAAACAAATTATTTTTTTTATTTTACCTTTTTATTTTGTATAAATTTAAGAAAAGAGGTGAAATTTTTATCCTCAAAGCTCTTTGCTAGAAGTGTCAGTCAGAGCACAGTTCTAGATGCATTTACTTTACAAAAGTGCCTGTTATATATTAGGTGATAGTGAGACAAATAAGAAAAAAAACCACTTCATTTTAAAGATTTCTCTTCCTGTCCACTTTCAATCATATAGCTAGTTGCTCACAGAATAAGGCAGAGTAAAGAACTTAATACATATAAGAATGCAAAGAAATATATTTGTGGAATGAGGACCCCTAATTTTACTGAATTGTGTGTTAGCTCTGGTATTGTACTATAAATATCAAATAGTAGTCTATGAAGCTTTAACTTTCCAGTTAGTTACTTTCCCTGTATAATCAAAACAAAACACAATAGATAAAATAAAGGAAAACAGTGTAGTATTGTCTTTCTTCTAATATTTCAAAAGGAGTCATCACTGCCTTATGTGCCATTTATTTTCATTTTCATGCCTTGGAATCTGATTGTCTAATTCCATTGTAGCAGAGATGAGTTTCATATTCTTCTAGTTCATGAAGTACATTCCTTAACAAAGCCCAAAATTTATGAAATTTATGGAGCATTTGCTCGTCTTCCACATATTATCAACTAATTGTAAAGTTTAATTCTCATACACGTATCATGTAGAGAGGTCTTATTATTCCTTGAACCTCAATGTTTACTCCTACCTTAGCTTTGTTTATGCTGTTTGTCTTGGTTTAGGCTTCCCCAGTCAGCAGCAAAGCAACCATGTAGCTGCTCACTCACTCCTACCCACCTCCAGTGGGATGGGGAGGAGAAAATATATCACAAGGCTTGAGGGTTGAGATTCAAGCTTAGGCTTGAGAATGATCTCGTGGGCAAATTAGGGCAATGATGTACCCTGTGGACCAGCTGCATTTGACAAATGGAATAAAGGAGTGGTTGTGTCACTTTGATATAATCAGGTATCGTGCTACTGGTTGAGACAGTCCATCCTGGAAACAAAACATACCAAGATGAGCACAGCAATATTATTTGTCCTTCCTCAAAACATCCAAATTCAAACAAAGATCAGACATGCAATTTTGTATTTTAAGAGAAATAAATTCAAAAATCTGTTGGCCATTGTCTAATGGTTAGAGAATCACAATCTTCCATTGTGATTTTATTTATTTAAATTTGGGGACTGTTATCAGTGTAATTTTTCATGGAGGCTATTCTATTTAAATGCTATATTTGTTGGTTTGCTTGTTTTGTTGTGGGTATTTTTTTAGATCAATCCAACAATATTTTTCTTCTCCCTGTCCCAACACTCTCCTATCTATTTTCTTCTTTTTCTACTCATGGTGACATATACTGCATAATCTGCTAGTATGAAAATTGGAACAAATAGCCTCTGATGGCAGAGCCATAGCATATGTGAAGGTTTTTTTTGTAATCTTTTAGACTACTCTTCACATTTTTACATTTCTGTCATGACAGCTTCATTTAAACCTTATGCAATCTTAGGGGAAAATGGAAAGAGGCTATCTTTATTTTTTAAATGATGTGACAGGACTAAAATCAAGGAAATGCATTCCCTGACTGCAAAATTGTATTTTCAAGAAAACTTTTTTTATTACAGCAATATCAGCTATATGTAAAAAGTTTGAGATGTCATTTCAATTAGATAAATGAAGAATTAAGTATAAGGCATTCCCTAGCTGTCAGTATTTACTTGAAATTCAAGCTTTCCATGCAGCTTATCTGTGCATTCAACTGCTATAGAATGTACAGTATGGTTACAATATTTTTGAATCCTGTGAATGAAGTTATGTAAATAATAGCATTACACCAATGGGAATTATAGAAAAAGTAACAAGGTAACTTAATCCTCACACACTCTCCATATTAATAAATTTCACGGTGTATACTTGAATATATAAATTGCCATGCTAGAGGTCATATACAAAGAATATAGCATGTTACCAAGGGGGAAAAATGGTGTAGGTTGGTTCCATGTAATTTAAGTTTCATAGAGTTCTCAGAAATCAGTGTAGATTCTATGAGGAATATTGCTGACAAATTAAAATTTGGAATTTAAGTAAATTTGAGGCTATTCAGTATGAGACATTGCATGTATGGTATTTCATTAGTAAGTGGAAATGTGGTAGTATCTGCTAAAGGAGAACAGTGAATGTCTTCTGCATTATGAATCAGATGTCTTCCTATGTGGTACAATGTCAGCTTGATTAATAGATAGGGCTTGGTTTAGTTTTTTTACATGTAGTAATATTTATTGGGAAATACATTTATAGAAAAACAACAAATTCATCATAAAATAGCATACTACTGACTGGTTATAATTTTTTCCCGCTCTATAATGTTAAATTCCCACCCCAGTCCCATTGTGCTTGGACAGTATATTTCATGACAACTAAGTCTCTGAAATTATAAGTGAGAAGGAGGAAATAAAATTACATATTTTAAAGGAGAAATCCTACTCTAACAAGTAATAATAAATGCTGATTAGATGTTATTGCAGGAAAGAAAAAAAATACTTGTGTTTTTTCAACTGCTAGTAATTCATTGAGTTCTCCCTCCAGACCTGCATTTAGCAAAGCTGTCAGTGCCAATCCTATTTACCAAAGCTGTCAGTGCCATCCTATTTTAAATCTGGCTATCTCCAATAAAAAACAATTGCTTTATTCCAGATTTACTCAGTTGCAGGAAGAAAAGACACTTGCAGACTTCTCAGGCAAGACTCTAATTTGGCCCTGAAATGATACGTCAAAGAGGAAACATACAATTATAAAATAAAACAATTGCTTTCCAAATCATGCACTTTGCCTGTCTCCACCTTGTCAAACTGGTACAAGAAGGTGTGCTATCAGCAGGTGTAAGACTCCACTTTTTATTACCTGTACAAGATATGAGAAAATTGTTTCAAATACAATAATGCATAGATTCTGGTTGCAAACTGTAATGGGATCTGTCACAGCCCTCTTTGGAGACACTTGACTAGAAACTCACTAGACTACTGTATTGAGATTCATAATGAATAGGATAGAAAAGAATAATTTGCTGAATTCAAGCAGGCATTTTACGTTTACAATCAGATCAGAGGTCAGTTTCCTATAATTTTATGGAAGTGGTTCCAATGGCCATGTTTATACTGCTAAATAAAGAAACAGCAAAGAATTGAGCTTAGTGTCTTAGTTTACTCTTTGGCTCTAATTGGACAGCACTAACCACTTCTTCTCTGTACAAATTTTGCCCAGGAGTAGGTAGTCCTTCATTTTAGCTTAACCAGCTGAAACTTAAATGTCTGTTCTGCTCTTGGATCTTTTTTATGATTAATAGAGGACTGGCATCTTCCATGATCTCATCTGTATTAGATACACTTAGGATAGATGATTTTCAGTCCATTGGCTAAATGAAGATCAAACCTTAGATTAAGTGTGATAATGACAGGTTGTTAAATTTAGTTGTATACAACATTTGTGTGTGTGTGTCTCTGCACTGCAGTGCTCCAGGAATTGCAGAATTTTCTGTATTCAAAATATCCCTAAGGTTTATTCTGGAATGATCTTCATCAGTGTCAGTGATAACTGGGAAGAGAATAATACGTTTTGAGTACTTTTATCAGTCAGAGTTATCATCAGAGCTTTGCTAAGTTTTCATCAGAGACTTATTATCAGACATTGTTACCAGAGATATATTGACTTACAAAGATTAAGTTCAAATGATATAGAAAAATGAAAATAACATTTAGTACTGAGTCAGCTTCCTTTTTGCCAATGATATCCTCAAATTAACATGTATTAGCATATATTTTGTAACATGAATCTTTCTATATGATAGAAATCGAGACATTCCTGGTGTATCCTTTAAGTGAGAGAGTTTCCTGTTCCTTCATCTTCAAAACCTAGGATCACAGTGTCTTCGTTCTTTGTTTATGAGTACTTTACACCTATGATCATAGTATAAACTAGTACGTGTTCCTTAGTATTTAGAAGAAGAACATAAGAGGTCTCTAGATCAATATAATCTGACGGTTGTGTTGTTTTTGTTTTTCTGGTAAATGATGAGAGACATTAAGAAGAAGTGTAGAAGTGAATGAGAAAGAAAAGTAACATTGTCAGAATCTGTATTGAAACCTTGATGAAATTAATGGATAGCAGCAATGACTACTTATTTGCTTTAGCAGGTTGAAAAATTGGAAGCTAACTAGGAATGGTGGTACTTTCCCATCTGGGAGGATTAGAGAAGGTACCTCACTGAACTCCAGAACCATGCTTAGAGCTCCTTGATAGCAAGTCAGGGTAAAGAACACACTGCCCATTGCCTGCAGTTTTCACAGCCAGTATAAAGGCCTGACATCCAGCCTTTCTGGAGGTCTTGAGACTGAGAAATCTACTAGGATAGTCATGTATGAAGCAAGTTTAACATTATTTTTCCTTCTGGTGTTGTAGCCTGGCTCATTGTAGTCAGCTTTGAGAAACTAAAGGCTGCTAGTAGTGGCCCAGAGCATCAAGGGCCTAGAGCTATTTGTTGAGGATTCCACTTTTATTGTGTTTTCCCTCTTAATTCTCTTTTTCTCTTGAGGTTCAATTAAGGTCCTTCATTGGTTAAAGCACATGCCAGCTATGTGATGGGTCTCCTTTGTTAACCAGATTGTATCTTTGAACTGAATCAGACATTTCATGTTCGCTAACTAAAACTCTGTTACTGTTTGTGGGATTAGCTGAAATCTGTTTTTTGTAAGCCTCTAAAGCATCATTTGAATTTCAGGCTGTACAGGAACACAGCTGAAACTAGCATTTGATCTTATCATGATCATTGCCTTTGACAAATAGATCAGAATACATAGCCAGTATATCTAAATTGTCTCACTTTTTTCAAATCAGAAAAAAGATCAGTGAATAGCTCTAATTAGCAGACTCAGAGCAATGTATTCATTACCTGTCTATACATTTATTGCAAACATTTTTCAAACACTTTTTTTCCAAAGTATGCTATTTGCAATTCCACAAATATCACTATGGATTTCAGTTTCTTTAATCATACATGCTCTCAGTGAACTGTGATAATTATGGATATGCAATTGTAACAGAGATGCGTTCTCTAGTTATAAGAAAAAAAAACATTTTCTTTGTAGATGAAGATCAAGTTATATGTTACAAAACAAACATGAGTTTGTCCTAGTGTAACATAGTTTGGAAGCATTTTGTTATCAAATACTTTCACAGATTGCTACTTAACCTCTGTACCTCATTTTGCTTTTCTGAAAATAAAAATAATTACATTTTCTGGACACATAGAAATACTAAGGATGTCAAATCTTAATAAAACTCAACCTCAACTGGCTCCTCTGTTGGCATTTTAGGAATAGAACAGGCAGTTTTTCCTCAATTGTTAGAGATAAAGCTGACTAACTGCTCTCCTGGACTCTGGGATTTTGAGACTCTAAACAGTGAAATGGGTGTAGGGAAGATGTTAGTAGAGGATAGGAAAATGATATTATCATTTTGTAGAATAGTTTAAGAGGCTGCTACCAAAGGTATCATAGCATACAATTGTTTTAATTATCTTAAAATACATGTTTTCTGCTGTTTACTGGTGTTAAAATCAAGTTAATGATGTGTGGCCTATATTGAACTAGTACTTCTGAGGAGTGTCCTAGGGGAGACACTTAGCTCATCCTAGATTCCTAGCAGATACCTGTACTTGTGAAGTGTTAAATGACATATCATAGTTTTAAAAGAAATATAGCAATCACTTAAACTTAGATTTTGCTATTGTCAATAATGTGCACTTGTGAAATTATATGTGAAATAGAGCTTTGGGAGTAGCTGAAAATAAGAACTGCCTGGATACAATGAAACGGTGTATCATTGTACTAAAATAATATGAAGCCAAATGCAAATCATTTATAGCTGACTTAAAGAAAACAAAAATTAAAAAAAAAATAAAAATAATGACACTTAAAATTGAATAGATGTGGAAGTTATTTTCTTTTTATTTGTTATCTGGTTCAGTTTCAACCGGTTTCCTGAATTTTGTTAAATAATGCTTGCTTTTTTGTCTTTTGTAAAATAATAATGAATACTAGGATATATTGTTTGAAAACAATTTTCCTTTAGAATCCAAAATCAGCTTATGCCATAATGATTAAATTGCTTTCATCATCATTTTCTTTTCTTCTTACTGTCAGACTGAGGAGGTCAAAGCAGCAAAAATAATTTAAAACATTTAAAACCTTTTCTTTTTCACTGTGAATTTACTGAAATCAGTTTTCCTTGTGTATTGTATACAATATAATATAAAAGTACTTTTTTAATAGAAGAAACCTACATAGAGAAATAAAAAGACAAATGTTACACTCCAAACTCAGATTCCTCAAACCTCTTCTAAATAAACCTAGCAGATTTCATACTTCAAGCACTGCACTCTACATTCACATATTGCACTATATGCTGAAATACAAAATCAGGGGCTATTTTTAAAATGCCATATATGATGCATAGAATTGAAAACCTGAATATGCAAAGCTGTTACACATAGGTTGCATTACAAGATAAATAATGTGACCGTTCAGCACAGGACTATCACTACCTCATGAATTTGGTTCAGAAGAGCTGTACACTTGGGCTAGGTGTGCTACAGAGGTTAGGGAGGTGAAGTATCAATCTGGTGTAATCCCTGCCTCTCTCAGTGCCTCAGGCACCCAAAGCCAGCTCTGATTCAGGGGCAATCCACTCTACAGACAAATTGGCCTAGCTGTACATTGCTTATCCTTTACTCAGCAAAGCTGCCAACATTTTCCTGAGGAATTTAATAGCCAGAAAAAGAAAGAGTGGGTTTGGGTGTGTGTTCAAATGCATGCTTCACTCTGTGTACTTGTGTAAAATTTGCATCTCAGCCAAAAACTAAGTGAATTTTTCTGATAAAAATGGCCGCCTTTATTTTAATTTGAAATCTCTCAATGAATGTCACAGGATCTGCAAAAACAGCAAATTGAGTCATTATAGAAAATTTACTGCTTACAAAAGGGATTGATAAGCATTGTAAATATGGGAGCAGCAACTAGCTCATGCTAAAATGTGCATTATTTAATGTGCTGTTGGACAACAAAACACATATTCTTTTTATAACTAACATAAAATGCCACTATCCCTATCCTTTCCCAATGAAAGTAACTGTTGTGCTGTTTGTCGTGCTTAATATGTTTGACCTCATTAAATGTTTTCTTCCTTGTTTGTTCCACAACCCCAGTTGTCAGCACTGTCTCCATTTAGACACACATGTTCCTGGGAAACCCCTGTGGATTTACAACCATGCCAAGGAAAGAGATTACAGACATTGGCTGTCCTGCCTTGATTCTCTGTGTAAGCTTGCAGCGTCTCAAGCATTTGGTGTTTTGTATGGTAAAGCATCCTATCTTCTATTAGAAAGGGAGAAGAATATCAGTACTTTTATCATCTTGATTTTCAGCATTGCAATATCGTTTTGCAGGTAGCACATCATACAAAATTTGTTACAGCACAAAAGATGATGGTGAGGCTTGAGCCTTAATACTTTTACAGTGATACTCAGTATTGGCTGAAACAGAGTTATACATCAAGAAGAATTAAAAGAAAATTAGGCATCAGAACTATAAAACTTGATGAAAAATATTCTTTCCTGATAAAAAATTTATTTCTCACCTTCTGTGGATTTGTTCTTCATCTAAAGTAAAATAAGAAACATTATACAAATTGGAGCTAATGAATTTTTTTTTCCTAAAGGGCTATATGTAGAGTGTGTTTAACAGAAGTAATATCAAATCTGAAATATTTCACATTATTTTATGAGCTTTGTGAAATTGAAGATATTTTAAGTGAAACAGGAGGCTGTGTGTACAAACACAAAATCTAACAAAATAATATCTGGCATATGACTGCTGTGCTCTGGTTGTTACTCCTCTCTACAAAAAAATTTGTAATTCCAACCTAAATGGATAGTGGTGAATAAATGCCTTATTGCAGTTTCACGTTGGAATGTTTTTTCTCCCACGTAGTGAATTTAACTTTTACATCACAGCTTATACCTTTAAAATAAAAGAATAATCAAGCATTACCAGCTATTCAGTTTAATTTTATTTCTACATAATATGCAATTTTAATCCATAAGTCAAAACAATAAACTTTGATGAGGAGATTTTTATCAAGCATGTTGGGCCCAAAGTAAATGATCCTTTGGCATCTTTCTATAAAGTTAAATACCGAAGGTTCAGACATGTTATGAATTCAGTAACAAAACTCACTTCATTGTAATTTATTGCCTATCAGATACTATAACCTACTTTAGGAGAAATTTCAGAAGGGCAATCAATTATGGAAGACACCATCTGACAGTCTGCATACTATATTCAACATTAGTCAAAATATTATGATTTCAGAGCCCAAAGGTTTCTTTTTCAGAAACCACAATTTGGATTAAAAGTTTCCAAATCTCTATAAGAGCCCGTGAAATACCAAAATCTGTATATACATACACATACAATTTGTTTTCTGTTAATTATTAAGATTATAAGCCATGAAAAAAAGTCTTTTACTTTTGAATTACATACTGGGAAAAGTATATGCTAATGTAAAAAAAGGTGACTACTTGTAGGAAATTTGAACTGTTGTAGTTTTCATGATCTAACAATGTTGGAGTGCATCTGTGATGATCAGAAGATGGCAGGGAAATAAAATTTGTAAGTGTGAGTAACAACTTATATTTGTTCAACTGTTATGTGTGGAGCAAGAACTTGCATTCCTGAAATCTTGTCTACTTTTCCAAATTAATAAGGCTGATACTGAAATATTTATTCCTCAGAAGACAAATAAAAAAAAAATTACTTACGTGCTCAGGAGGTAATGAAACTCCAATCTTTTGTTTTCTTTGTTGAATAATAATGAATTCTTCTCTGAAAAAAGTTTCCTTTCTGCCATAACACAGAACAAGCTGATATACTCCAGAAACACTATTGTTCTGCCTGAGTTCAGAGAGCTTATAGGGGGCATAATGAAATAGCAGACACAATTAGTATCATTATCACAATCATTCTTGACAATGGATATAGTATTATTTTGGTAGATATTTCTCATTCATGTACATTTTATGATTTGGGAGTAACGTAAAACAAGAACACTTAAAGAAACTCTTTGAAATCAAAGTGAAAACTACAAAAACAAATCAATATTCTTCTCTGTCAAGTTTTAAGATTTTTGGTTTGTCATTACAATCACAATACTGATTTTGAAGAAAGCATGTTCCCAAGATGATGGTGGTACTGGTGGTGATGAGCAACTTATCACTAAGAAAGAGTAGTGTTAATAGATACGGCCTGTAGTTCTGTATTCTCATGATAGTTAGAATAGATACATACTTACATATGTATATTACATACATAAATATTTTTTCTTTTTCCTAGAACAAGCAGCAATTTCAAGCATTGAGGCCATGCTGCTGAGAACGCAGCTGCGTTGGGCAGCTCACGTCTCCAGGTTGAAGAACTATCGCCTTCCTAAGATCACGCTCTATGGTGAACTTGCCACTGGCTGTCACAAGAGAGGAGCCCTGAAGAGGAGACACAATGACTCCCTGAAACATCTCAGCCTTGGCCATACTGATCAACTCAACTGCTCTACTGTGGCCTCCGATCGGGATATCTGCAGACACACTATTTTTAATGCTGCAGTTGTTTTTAAGCAGGCATGCAGGATCACTCTTGAGGAGAGAAGACAGCGTAGAAAGAATTGTGTCTTGCAGGTTATACCTCCTAAGGAGTCCTTCTGCTGTGCTTTTGCAACCGCTCTTGTCTGTCCCGCATTGGCCTTTTCAGCCATCAGCACGCTTGTAAAAAGCGCTGATGAAGAGCGTGGATGGAGCCCTTCCAGGATCTTCGTTCGTGAAGCCTAGCTATGATGATGAGATATTTTTTCTAAAAATACATAAACACATACATGTCTTCTTTAATTCTATCTTCTATAATGATTTAGTTATAGAAGCAACTCTGCTATCATGAAAAATGAGTATGGTTTCTAGTGCTTAGGCTAAAAGAAGTAAACTTTTGAAAACGCAAACCCTGAAGGTTCAAAAACATTACAGAAACACGCAGACTTGAAAATGTACTTTTAAAATGCATGCTGTTGACAATTCCAATTCCTGTAGTCATATGACCCACTTGTCTAGCAGGGCTTTATCACAGAATCCCATTAAAAATATTCCCCTCTTGGGAGAAAAAAGAACTTTTAAGGCCTCAGCACTAAATCTGATTTGCAATAGAATCTTAGGGCACATTCCTCTTCTGTCTTTACTGCATAAAATATCTTGCTAACACTCCAGAAGTAATAAACCTACCTAAACCACACAGAAAGAGCAGCAGATATATTATTTAGGCTGAACTGAATTTATGCTGAAAAGTGTGGCCATGCAGCTTTTCTAATTGAAAGTTAAATTGTTTAACTTCTGGGACCAGCAGGATTGCATATCCTGACCTTTATGTTGTGCAAACTGCATACTCTGTGAATCTCTACAGTATAAAAACATGGTTAACTTCCAATGAAATTACTTCTTAAAATAAACAAATAAATGGTATATACACACACACAGAATTACAGTGTGAATATATATATGAACATATATTTCAATATTTTTTGCTATAGCACTGATTTCCCCAATAGATTTACTTGTACAAATACTGTTTTACAAATGCTTTTCCAACAGATTCTTTTTCAGAAAATTGTTTATTCTCCCCTCTAATGCTGTCACGTGTAACTTGGGCAATCACTAACTAACCACTAACATTAAAAAAGAAAATGATGTTTTTGTTGCATAAGGTCCAGGAAAACACCATTTTTTCTACTGAATATAGAAGTTGGTGGGAAAGTACATTGCTGCAATGTGTACCAAGCTGTAGCTATGTCGTATCAACACTTTAACTGTTTAGAGGAGTGAGCTGGCTGTTTGTGAACGGTGGAGTTACTTTCAAAATAAAGAGCTGCTTGATCTCTCAGCCTCTAGAAACATTTCTGGTTTTAATAAGCAGAAAAGGAAACAGTAGTTTTAGGGTTCACGAACACAAAATTGTAAAAAGGAACTTCTTGCAAATAGCAGTTTTGTGATTAACAGACATGCCAGAATAGAGTTCAACCAATTCTTTTTCAGCTACTTTAGCCTAGCAGTGGTAAATTCTAGTGAAAATCCAAACCTGCTGTTATTGCTATTCAGATCAGGAGATAGTGCAGTGCATAGCCAATATTATGAACCAAAAGCAGAGGAGACAAAGAAAGGTAGATAAGAATTAATCCAAAATGAAGAACTGATACCTCACTTTTCAGACTCTTTACACAGGTTTGTTCAGAAGTTTTCTTGTTCTTTTGGAGATAAAGGAAGAAATGCAGCAGGAAATTCAGACCACTGAATGTAACAAGGCAGAAGCATCAGTGGCAGAATGCCACAGTCAGGGCTAACCTAGCAGCAAGATAAGATCTCAGCATGTTCTGTGTTGGCAGCAACAGTAGCATGAGCCAGCATCTGATAGCCCAGCAGGTCACTGAGGGGTATCAGCACAACAGCAGATCTGTGTTAGGAGAGCCCTGGCAGGCTATGCAAGAACCAAAAACTGGCAGGAAAGTTCACTGTACAGAGCCAGGACTTTGTTTAGGAAACCAGTGAAAAGACAGAGAGGAAAGAGGTTATATTCAGGTTGTATAGTCAGATTTGAACTATTTAGCTTTGTTTTACTTTCTGTGACCATAATAATTGAACATAATGACTGTTAATAGATTACTAGCAAAAGAGAATTCTCCAGCACATAACAGAGAGTCTCCAGCTCTTTATTTGGGATGTAAAAGATGTGTGCTGTAGATACAGACATACATTTTTAATGCATGGAAGAATTTCTTTACTTACTGAAGGGACTTCTCACTGTTATGGGGGAAACGATTGCTTCCTATACATTTAGTGTTTGTCATGCTGGAAATAAAACCACCTTTTGTGGAGAGGAAAAACCACTAAACAAACTACAGTACTTCTTCCCCCTTCTTGGCCTTCTTAACCACCTCTCCTAAAACATCGTTCTTTCATGATTGTTTTTCCTCCTGGGATCTGTGCATATCATATATTTATTTTCATAGTGACTCAACTTGTATTTCCCAGAAACTTGCAAAGGCGTCATATCCATTATATCTGGTAAAGAGCTCAGAATATGCAAGCCATGCAGAAAGAATGTAGTTAGAAACTATTTCCGGAAGGTTTTATGAACACCCTGTCTGTCCTACCCACCAGCCCCCCTCCAAAAGCCAACACATAGATCAAGTTTCTTTTTTTTTCTTTTTACCTCAAAGCCTCAAATGATCTTCCTGTAGTTTGTATTGTCTAAAAGGAGCACATAAGCTGAAATAGTCTATCAAATTTTGATTTGTATGTAAAAAAAAAATGTTATCTCCAGACAGATAACTACATTAATCTTACTCTAAAGGTTACAGATGTCTTATCTCAAGGTCAGGATTTAGCCTTCCTATAAGAGAGGATGACTCTCTGATACTATCAGTCACAAAATAAAATAGAAATACAAATCTATAAAATATATATCTTACGCTGTAAATAGAAAGCATTGATTCAGTACCCTATAGAGAGGGTTTTAATTTTCTTTTCCTTCTGCCCATTAAAAATAATATCAATTTTGCCTGGAGTGAGTGGCTCTTCATTCAGAAACTGACTGTTTGCATCTTGTAGTACATTTGGGTTAACTCATTGGGAAGATATCCTAATTTATAGTTTTCGAAAATAGTCTTAGAGATATCTCAGACACCCTCAGGTATCCAGTTTTGCCTCTAACTGCTGCTAGATAGGTAGTGTGAGTCATTTGTAGCCTCCATGTCATACCTACCAACAGCAGAGAAATGTCTCCAATAGCCTGAGGTGTCTCTGGTAGCATCGGCTTTAAGCAGATAAATGAGTTGCTCTGTGTCTGCCAGAGGATAACTTGATTACTGCATAAGGTATTGTGGTTAGGGAAAAAAAAACAGACAAAAAAAATTTGTCTGTCTTTTCTTCTAAGATTTATGAAATGATTCCTCTGCAAACAGATCATTTTAAGACAACCAAGAGATTATTTTTTTAGCTCTTATGAAGATATCTCAATGTGTTAGCAAAAGAGGGAGAGGGAGAGGGGTTTTATTATTATTTCATTTTCATCAAGCCATTTTATGAAAAGTGGGCTTTCCTACTTCTTCTCTACTGAGATCTCAACAGAGGAAAAATAGGAAAACTACACTCTTGCTTTATAGATATTTTCATCAGGAGCATTTATGAAAAGATTGGGGAAGCTTAAGAGTAGAAACACAGACAGTTTTGAGTCTGAAACACTCACATATGCCTCTACATTTGTGGCCATCTATCAACGATTTATTCTTTTGTTAAACCTATGTGATACTGTTATTTTTTTTCTCTTTCCTACATGGAACCTTCCTTCTCCTGTTAAACAGGTTACTATAAAATCAGATTTTGTTATACCTTTAATCTGTAAAGTTATGGCATGTTCAAATATGATGTTTTTATGTAAGTATACTGTTGTAGTTCAGTACAGTAATTTCCTCTATGAATTGATTGTCTGTCCTTGAATGTTTTACACAGCTGTTTTCATTTCCTGAGAAGAGAGAATTTTACTCCCTCTTTTACCCAGTTTGCTGTACTATGAGATAATAAAGTCTTACCAGAATATAAAAAGGAGACATGAAAAAGGCAAATGTTTCATTTTAAATAATTTAAAAACAGTGACAGAAAGGCAACAAATTTAAATAAGAACTGTATCCACCTTGATGTAGTTAGTTCTGGAATATTTTTCATTGAAACAAAGAGTTATGGTAACTGAATTATTCCAAAAAGGTGGATATTTGAATCATGCTTTGCATTTCCAAAGTTGGGCTTGTGTCAGGATCTGCAAATTCAGATTTGCTTTAAAGTCTCTAAGTGTTTTTACAGTTCCATATTCTGAAATAGACATGTTTGTTGGGGCTTCTACTTTTCAAAATCAATCATAAAGATGTACATTCACTTACAGATGTCATTGCTGTCTCATCTAAATAATTTTAATGTTATAACAATAAACAAAATCATAAACCAATGTGAGATGTGTTTGAAAGTCCTTTGGGTTTACATTAAAGATATGTTCTATTTTTTCTGTTATAAATCTATATTTTTAAGGTTTTGCTATCAGAATGAAATGTAAAAGTTTACTTACACCAAGCTATGTAATAGATATGAAGTTCGTGCCCATTCAGAACTGTATCTTTAAAGATAGATAGATAAGGAATAAGTCTATTTTAACCAGAATAAATTCCAGACTACATTACTTCAAAAGATGTTTAAAAATTACTGAATAGTTTTCTTCTGCTTTTAAAAAGTTTGTATTTTTAAAATCATTGACTCCAGCACTGATGAGACTGCACCTAGAGTACTGTGTTCAGTTTTGGGCCCCTCATTTCAAGAAGGACATAAAGGTATTACAGTGTGTATACAGAAGGGCAACGAGTCTAGTGAGGGGTCTAGAGAATAAGTCTTATGAGGAGTGGCTAAGGGAACTGGGGTTGTTTAGCCTGGAGAAGAGGAGACTCAGGAGAGACCTTATCTATCTCTACAACCAACTGAAAGGACGTTGTAGTGAGATGGGGGTAGGTGTCTTCTCCTGGGTTAACAGTGCGAAGACAAGAGGAAATGGCCTCAAGTTATACCAGGGAAGGTATAGATTGGATGCCAAGAAAAAAATTCTTCACTGAAAGGATTAAGTCTTGGAACAGGCTGTCCAGGGAGGTGGTGGAGTCACCATCCCTGGACATGTTTAAGAAACATATATACGGCGTCCTTAGGGACATGGCTTAGTGGCATGGTGGTGATAGTATGGCTGGACTTGATGATCTTTCAGCTTCAGTTTCATTGCTGAGAACGATGAGCAAAGATGTCCTGTTCATTTTTGTAGGCTCAATTTAGATGTATTAAAAGTTGCCTGACCTGTAATTAACATGTTGCAGTATTTAAAGACATAGAAATTGGTTTTGCTCTTGCTTTGATTTGTGTGCCACTGACTCAGAAATGTCTACATTTTTGTTGCAATTACTAACAAATATAGTTTCCTTACTCAGAGACGGATTTCCATATCAAACAGTCTGAAAACTAGCAGTCTTTTATTTTTCTGATTCCAAACCAGATGCATAGTAAATATACAATGGATTTGGGTATTTTTCTTTCTAAGCCTTGTGGGGTTTATAGTGCGTATTAGTAGCTCCCTGTGATTGATTACTATATTAGTTTTCAAAGAGGACCCAAAAATGAGTTATGTGCATTGATGTGTGATCGTCAGTTTGCAAGAGTTATATGAACTATAGTTTTTTTTGTGAGAAAAAACTTAATGTTCAACTTCAATGCAGTTATGCCAGGTAGACAATATTATCTCACATCCAACAGGATTAATAATGTTATTAGTTTGTTTAGGTGACTTGGTCATATCCCATTCTGAAATGAGATAATGTTGGGACTATTTGCATTTGTTAGTCTTGTACTGTACTATACTATAGGAATATACAACAGCAATCAGTTATGATAAAATTATATACATATTCAAGTGGTACCTTAAAATATGGTCAAAACTGTGTCTTAGAGTTGAATTTATTTATTTACAGAGCAGTAATTTCTATTTGTGATTTATTTATTTACTTCATTTAGTATTTGAGTTTTAATTTAATTTAATTTATCACACTGTGCCTGTGCCCAGCTGAAACCTTGCTCTGAATCTATTGGGATTCTTGCTATAACCCCATTTTTCTCTAAAACCCTTCAGGATATGGATTGCCAAATATAAGTAATATTTTATAACCATGATCTAGTCAAGCATATATCATTGTTCTGGTGCTATTGAATATTTCACTACATAAAATAGCAGTACATTAGGAGATACGTATCTAGATATATCATGATATCTACTTATTATTGATGTCTTACAACAATACAACCAATCACATCAACATACCTTACAACTCAGAGGACAAGACACAAAAACAAGCACACTTGGTCTGAAGGAAATTCTATTTCATAAAAACAATCTGAGGTTGTTCAGCTTCTAAGGTTTGTAGTATGATAGGCTCATGACTAGCTAAGCATTAAAGTAGATTATCAGATGCCTAAAAAGGAATTGCATATCTGATGTAAAACGCAAAATTTTTGTGTAGTTTATTTAATTTCTTATTTTCATCTACTTTAAAAATATGTATATTTTCTTGTTTGTATTTGAACTTTTGAACTTTGCATGGTTTTCTTTGGTTTTTCCTTAATCTGATAGTTGATGGGGATTATTTCAAAGCATTGCATCATTCTCCATGTGAGAACCCCTAAAACTGGAACTGCATTTACAACAATTAGTCATGTTATAGATTGCTTCAAATATCTGAAAAAAATATAATGGTCCAACTTGGGTCATCCTAGAGTTTTTCCAAGGATTCTTCAGTCTACAGAAGAATAATATATAAAAATATCTTAAATATTTTAAATAATGAGTATTTTGAACAAAATTGCTCAACTCTCTTGCTATGTCTGGGTGATAGATGCCTCATGTCAATAACCCTTCTGTAAATACATGTGCGAAAGTAAAATATTCTCCTTATCACTGATTACATTACATCGTTGGGGTATAAAATTATATCTTCACAGTTAGAAACTTCACAGTTAGAAACTTCACAGTTAGAAACTGATAATCTGAAGTATTTTTAGTTCCAAAAGCTGTAACAATTATTCTGAAATCTATGCATTAGGTTTGTGTAAAGAAATGAAAAAAAGGTTTTAGCATTATCTGCATTTATCTGGGGCTGAATTATAGAAATTGCTCCATCATCTGATGATCTCTCCCAACTAGGAAGGGGAATCAGGAAGAGAGGAAATGAAAGTGGATTGAAATGAAAATGGATTTAATGAAATAGCACAACTAATATAAATATTAATGCCAATATAAAGTATACAAATTTATACCCAGCCCACTCAATGTACAGTTGTCACAATAAACAGGAAAGAAGTCCTTGGGAGTTGAATGGGAAGCAAGCCCCTCCAGGGATGGAGAGAAGCAGGAATAGGCGAAGGGAAAGGAAAAAGAGAAGCAGGAGGAATGCCAATCTCCAGCAAACTTCTTCCATTATAATGAGCATAACATTTATGGTATAGGATACACTTGTTAGCCAGCTTGGTTCAGCTGCTCTGGCTTTTGCCCCTCCCAGCTTAGAATCCTGTCTGACTCAAAATTGACAATGGCCTGCAGATCAAAGGACAGGAATATATCTCTTGTAAAACTACACAAAGTCAACTGTACTTCTTTCCTCCCTTTGATGAAGTAATCTATTTTATTCCACTAGATATATTATATTCTGTGCCTGGGAAGGTCATGGAGTTGATTGTCATGGAAGTAATATTAAAGCACATGCAAGACAGAGAGGTGACTCTAAGAAGTCCACATGGACTCACTAAGGGCAAATCGTGCCTGACCAATCTGGTGGCCTTCTGTGATGGAGTGATTGCAGCAGTTGATGAGGGGAGACTGACTGATGTCATCTACTTGGACTTTTGTAAGGCCTTCAATACAGTTCCTCATGACATCCTTATCTAAAAACTGGAGAGATATGGATTTGATGGGTGGACTGTTTGGTGGAT
>VWZO01005614.1:424875-770283 GCA_013396975.1 Bucco capensis | reverse complement strand
TGGTATCCCTGGAACTAGATGATCTTTAAGGTCCCTTCCAATCTGGCGATTCTATGATTCTATGATTTTTGGGAAAGCAGCTTTAATTCAGATAGTTTTTTAGGATTTCCATTATTAGAACCATTGTGCTGAGTTTTCTGGATGGTCCAAGTATCCATTAGATCACACATTATATTCAACAATTTCTGATAACCAGCACCAAGATTCTTCTATTCTCCTGCTCTTAATAATAACTTTTTTGTGGCTTTTCCTCTGGCTGCGTTCTTTACCACCTCATTTACTCCGTAATACAGCATTCTCTTTCATAACTCCTGTTGGCTGCATTTATTACTGAGTAGGACAGAATTCAAAGTACACATGCAGATAAAATAAAAAAAAAATGCCCTGAGGATTTCTCAGCAATAGTAACGTATGTTCGAGTATCACATACATATTTTGGAGTGTAAATAATTTAAACAATTATAGCATCCATTCTTTTTTTTTTTTTTTTTTAGGCTTTAACATATGAGCAACGTAATTT
Source organism: Bucco capensis (assembly GCA_013396975.1). Taxonomy (NCBI): domain Eukaryota; kingdom Metazoa; phylum Chordata; class Aves; order Piciformes; family Bucconidae; genus Bucco; species Bucco capensis. The sequence continues at coordinate 769,763 of VWZO01005614.1, read as the reverse complement.
CTTCTCTGTTTTTTCAAACTCTAATTCCATTGGCATTTAAAAACTTTAGACATAAGTGTTTGCCCTAATCTCTAGCTTTCCCTGTTTTTATCAATTATGTATGGCTCTTGCTCTCTGATGATCAAGTGATGTGAAACATGAAACTAAGTTTTTATTGTGCTAATGAGATAGAACTATCTGACATCTAATGACTTCTATGTCTCCTTGAATTATTCTCTATCTCACTTCATGTACAGATAATTTTGCTGATTGATAATCATTTTTCATTATTTTTGCATTACAAACCCCCTTCTCTCCTTTTGTCTGTAAATTGATCACTGAATTTAGTGAAGGTCTCTCCTTTCTTCCTTTTTAATGTACATTAAGGGATGTACCAATTCAACTTATTTTGAATTTTTAATAGCCTAACCATTGCTAACATTGTACAATTGGTACCAAAGCCCAGTATTAAATGTATTTTATCACAAATAGAAATATATTTTAAAAATGTAGTAAAACTGAGGGACAGTTTTCCATGTTTGATTTCAGGTATACAAATGTTACTTACACATTACAATTAATCTCAAACTGGACAAGAACACAACCTGAGGTGTTTAATCCTAAGTGGCATGCTTTATTTTGGTCATATATATGGTAAATATTATCCTAGAAAAGAATAGCAGCTGCTCAAAAGTAAAGATGAAAGGATGATAGATTTGAACTAGAGAGAAAAGATTGGCTGAGATGCCAAAATTATTCTAGTCAGAAATAACATCATAACAATAACTGGCAAATTGAAGTTCAGGTTCATCTCTTCCAACTATATCTCATGGCTGAAGTTCAAGTTAACCGGTTAGGTCTTTTTTAATACAGAGAAATTACTACTTGCAAAGGCTCTTCACAAAAATATGTTAAGCAGGAAAGAATAGCCCTTTGGAAGTATTCCAGAGCTGCCTGGACGCATTCTTGTGTGACCTCATCTAGGTGATCCTGCTCTGGCAGGGGGGTTGGACTAGATGATCTTTCTAGATCCCTTCCAACCCCTAACATTCTATGATTCTAAGTACATCTCTCTTCATTGACTGAAACAAGAGCCCAGACAAATGGATGTCTTTAGGTGACTAATGGTAACCTTAGGTTAGATAAGACAGAAAATTGAAAAAAGGAGTATGAGAAGCACGGGCAAAAAAACCAAGTAAATTTGATTAAGAGTTTAGGTGTAGGATTTTCTGAATTGTATTAATTTATCAATATCAATTCAACTTTAAAAACTATGAGGAAGAAATCTTTCATTTTACATAATCACAATTAATACTGGTTTTGATTTTTCTCAATGTAAAATTTTTATAAGTAAACATACTTTCTTTTTTGTGCTAGAATTATGTATTTAAAGCTCCTCATGACTAAAATCGTTTATTCAGCCCAAAGTAAGTGTCTTCAATATCTTCAGATTTTTTGAGTGCTTAGACAAGGAAACTAGGAAAGCTTCTCCAGTATAAACTACCATTTATTAACATTTCACCACTTCCACTGGAATCTTTACAAATTGGCAAGAACACTAATTACATAGAGATTGATGCAGGGTAAAAATCAGAAAGAAGGGAAAGAATTTCTAAGAACAAAAACCTTAGTTTTTCAAGGATTCAGAGTTATTCAGGAAGTATTTTTTTTCCCTAGAAATAGATGCATCCCTGGCCATTATTATTCAAGTTTTCCATAGATTTATGTTTGCTTTTTCACACGATGGGAGGTGGAATTTTATTCCCATTCCATTTCTTTCACATACCACAGTGACTGAAAGCTTTGTAAGGAAATTCTCTCTCCCCAAATTGTCAAATTACATTGACAACAACTTCAATAACTTTTTTCTTCACTAAAGCCTGTGAGAATTTTGAAGACTATCAGGCCATATCTCATCTAAATAATTCCTTGCCATTGCCAACTCTGCAAGTGTCTGTGGCAGCTTGATGTACTGGTTCCAAAGGCATGTAGCCTTTCAGCCTCTTGAGAACTGCAGTGATTTGATCTCTTCACTGGCTTAGCATACAGGATTAGAAATAAATTAGTGTCTTACTTCTGGGTTTAACTCTAAAACTGAGACTGACAATGCCCAAGGAAGGAAGAGGCATAGTCAGGCAAATGTGGAAAAGCCTTCAGTGATCACAAAATTTTCCCTGTGGGTATTCCAAATTGTCTACTGAAGGACAGCACTTCTTTAACCATTATTGTAAATTATATTATGTCATACAGCATTCATTTTATAACAACATAATGCAGGAATCATAACAATACTCAGTGACCAACACTTTTTGAGATAAATCTTAAATAAGGCGGCCCAATCTGCTCCTTGTATAACAACCAGCACAACTAATAAAAGGCAAGAAGTGGTAGTGTGGGATAACTGCCCAGCTTGCTCTCTGACAGGAATTCAGGCTGATTTAGTGTGCTGCAGGAGAAAGGTTAAGAAGCTTGCAAGCAAGAGATGTTTACGCTATCTCTAGCAGTGGAGATGCACTAAGCTGACCTGCTGAATGGCTGAAGGACGGTGTCTTGTGAAGATAAGATGATCCTGTTTCAGCTAAAACTACTGAATCAAGGATAAACCAACAGAAACAATTGTGACACAGGCCTTGAAGGCTATAGCGTCTGAGCTAAGACCTTTGCCTAATTATCTGCTAAATGAATATTAAAGTGTACACTCTTAAATATGGTAATGAGCCTAATGAAGTACATGCTAAATATATATGACAATATTATTCAACTCTCCATTCAAGACATGCTAAATGTCGCATAGAAGATAGGGACAGATGGAATTAGGATATAAAAAGACTTGAGGGGAATAACGTTTCTGGGTGGTGACAGAAGGGGGAAGAGGAAAGACTGAAGATCTAACAGACACAATCAACAGTCTGTATTCTTCCTCCACCCAAGACAGGGATGCCTTCTGGGTAAGAAATGTGCCTTCAACATATGGCTTAACTTTTTCTAGCACTACTATTGTATATTAACGCTATTGCAAAGACTTACATCTCCAGCTTTGTCAGATGTTACCCAGGAACCACTAATTCAAGCTCGATTTTTGCAGTTAGTGCATTTATCAATGGCAATTCTGAATCTATTGTATCTGTCACCTTAATAAATTAAGCCTGTCTATTTTTAACTTTCCAAAACTGTCTCAGTGAAAGGCTTCATGGAAACTCTGAAAGAGGCAAGACTTTGACTTGCTAAACAGTTTCAGCAAAAGTCCTGAGGCTCTGAGACAGCAAATGTCAATTCCTACCTGTAACATGACAGATAGTAACAGGCAACTCGCTTCTGAGAGGTAGAGACACCCATCTGCAGACCTGATGCAGTCTCTGGAGATGTGTGCTGCTTACCACAGACTCATCAGGGATGACACCTTGAGACTACCAAGCCTCACATGGTCCACTGACTATTATCTGTTACTGTTGTTTCACATGGGCACCAGTGATATAGCTAGGAGCAGTCTGAGGAGTATCAAGAAGGATTATCGAACCTTTGGAGCAACAGTAAGAGACTTTGGAGCACAGGTAGTTTTTCATCAATCCTCCCAGTTAGAGGGAAGGGGTTTAAAATGGCAGGTGAATTTGCAAGGACACTATCCACTATTGTCGAAGTTGTAGCAGTCCAGTGAAATTCCTGAAATTCCCACTGACTGGAAAAGGAGAAACATAACCCCCACTTTTAAAAAAGGGAAAAAAGGAAGACCTGGGGAACTTCAGGCCAGTCATTCTCACCTCTAAGCCCAGCAAGACCACGGAGCAGATCCTCCTGGAAACTGTTAGGGCACATGCAAAGTGAAGTGATTAGTGACAGCCAACATGTCTTCACTAAGGGTAAATCATGCTTCACAAATTTACTGGCTTTCTATGATGGGGTTACAGTGTTGGTAGATAAGGAAATAGCAACTGAGATAGGGATTTGATGGATGGACCACTCAGTTGATAAGGAATTGACTGGAATTGACTGGACTCAAAGAGCTGTGGTCAATTACTTGATCTCTGAGTGGATACCCGTGACAAGTGACATTCCTCAGGGGTTGGTGCTGGGACTGGGAACTGTTTAACATTTTGCTGGTGACAGACAGTGGGATCAAGTGCACCCTTAGCAGGTTTGCTGATGACGTCAAGCTGCATAGTGCAGTGTACATGGTGGAGGGAAGGGATGCCATCCAGAAGGACCTGGACAGGCTTGAGAGGTGGGCCTGTGAGAACCTCCTGAATTCAACAGGGCCAAGTGCAAGGTCCTGCGTATCAGTAAGGGAAATGTGAAGCACAAATACAGTCTGGGTGGAGAATGGATAGAGAGGAGACCTGGGAGGAAGGACCTGGGGCTCTTGGTTGATGAGAATCTCAACATGACCCAAAAATATATGTTTAAAGCCTAGAAAGTGTGACAAGCAGTTCAAGGAAGGTGATTCTTGCCTCCTACTCTGCTCTTGAGAGACTTTGCCTGGAGTATTCTGTTCAGCTCTGAGGATCCCAACATAAGAAAAACATGGACCTGTTGGAGCAAGTCCAGAGGAGTGTCACCAAGATGATCAGAGGGCTGAAGCACCTCTCCTACTATGACAAGCTGAGAGAGTTGGGGTTTTTCAGCCTGGAGAAGAGAAAACTCTAGGGAGACTCTTAGAGCACCCTTCTAGTACCAAAAGGGAGCCTGCAAGAGAGCAGGAAAGGGTTTTTACAATGACATGCAGAGATGGGACAAGGGATGACAGCTTCAAACTGAAAGAGCGTGGATGTCCATGACATACATACATGGTACTGGAGAAGTTGCTGATGTCCTGTGCTTGCAAGTGTTCAAAGCCATGGATGGGGCTTTTGAGCAGCCTGATCTAGTTGAAGATGTCCATGCCTGTAGCGATGGACCTACAATATGTAAAGTGGAAGAAGTCCTGTCAAAGATGGACTTCTGNTCTCTCTCTCTTCCTGCTACCCGGTGTGGTGTGTGGTCTCTGCTCTCTGCTTGGGGTAGAGTAAGCCACGTGGCCGGGGAGAACAAGGGGAGCACTCCTCCGCCCTCCAACCATAAGGACCCACTCCTAAAACCCAGGAGGACACATCAGCCACTACACATGCCCATGACAGCGGAGTTGGAACTAGGTGATCTTTAAGGTCCCTTCCAACCCAAACCATTCCATGATTCTATGGTATTGCTGGTCTTGCTGTGGCTGTTTTTGAAATCCAGCTCATGTGAGAAAAATGCAGCTTGTTATACAAAATGCTTAAGTTTCTAATTAGGAAAAATGAATTGCAGTTATACTATGTCCCTGGATACTATTAATATTTCATTTCTTAACTTCCTACATCAAGGATTAATCAGAGGAAAACTTGTTCTGAATACTAATGAGTAAAAATAGGAAACATTTCAAAGGTATTGAAGGCATGCAAGGTATGCAAGGGTTATATTGCCACGCAAACCCCCTGAAAACTAGTGTATCGCATCTGTTTCTGAAAAAAATATTTCTAATTTTCATCTCTCTGAACTGCACTGAAAAAAAGATTTTTGCACTGTGGCTTTCTGGGTTGTAGTTACAAACAAACACAAACTTTCTGATTAATTCTTTGTCTTTTAGTTGGCATTGTAACTATGACAGGAATATCTTCAGTTTTATTTCTTCCTAATCTATGCTGGCAGCAATCCAGAGGTTGCAAGATTTCCCTTAATATGGCTTCAACAGGGAAGACAAAGTCACAGAAATTTTCCAGTTTACACAGTTCAAGTATTCCATTGAGAATATTTTATATGGATCAGTGGACAATACAATCCATGAAGACATCTCTCAGAAATCATCTTTCTAACTGTCACCCCACCTCTCTCTGTTAGAAGTTATTGTGGGAGACCAGTTAGGTTGGGCTGAACTTCGAGCTGTAACAAGTTTATTATGCTGCTTCTCTGTTTCAGAGAAGCTGGGCTAATACATTTCCTTGTTGCTCAGAAAATATAAAGAAGTAGATTCTACTTGTAATTAACTAGCTGAGAATTCCTTCATGAAAAATTCATGTCAAGTTGACATTCTCTAATGAATCTTCATTCAATATGAGGATGTGGGTGAGAAGTGTAGCCAGGTGATGTAATTTATAGGTGCTTTAATTTAACCCAGTGGCAGCCTATCTGTCATCTCCCCATGATTTCTTTCAGCCTAAGACATGAACTTTAAAAGAAGTTTAAAGATTTTATTTTCTTAATAGAATAATTGGTTTGGGTTAAATTTGTGTCCTCTCCTTCAGTTTTCATTGCTGTAAGGACATCATTTGAGATTTTGTAATATCTTCTTTACATTGTCAGAAAGAATATTCAAAGAAAAAACAATACAAAAAAGGTTTGGCACTGTAGAAACAGAGAAATAAAGATATATATGTTTATCCTGATCTGTTTGAAATGTACTAAACAACTGCTGCTCCACTGTTGGACATCCATTGCTAAATGTCCTAAATTTTAAAGCTCATTTTATTTGTCTACCGCAATTTAAATTCAGTAAGTGTTATATCCAGTTCACATTTTTAAGTTTCCAGATAAGGAAAAAGCATGGAAGCGTAGATTTTTTTATAAAACATCAGTACTGATTTTATCAGCAAAAGAAAGGTAGACATAATCAACACATTAAGAGATTTTTTTTTTAATCTTCAACCATTGGTATTTTGGTTTAGAAAACAGGAACCTTGTACAACATTGGCTAACATTGTAAAACCAAGGATTCGGTAAAGCAAAGGACGACTATTATGTGTGTGTTGAATGACAACCATTTTCTGCAATGTTGTGAACAAATATTTGCAACATGCAATTAAATTACATTTAATACAAAGGTTTATCACAATCTGAGAAGTAATGGAATTATATTATTAATGTCTAAGACAAGATACTGTTTATAAAGTGGAAAGTGAGTGACTCATTCTCAAACTCACTGTAAGGATCTGTAATTTTATGGTTGAAAAGTGACTGTTTTCAATGTTCTGTGCCCGAACAACCTGCTGTAAAATAACAGGTGACACATCTGAAAGATCATTAGTTCATATATTCCTTTTGCAAGATCAAGATTTCTTTTTAAGTAATGTGTGTTTTGAGGTGAGTTCATGCATATTTTACAGAAATAATTCTGCTCATCTTAGACCAGAAGTTATACACAGCACATCACAGGACTTTCCTCAATTAGTTCTGATTCAAATCAGAGATGAGCATATTTAATTTAAAAAGCATTCCAATATTATTTTGATTTCTATTATAAATATTACATTTTTAGAGAGGAGAAAGTTAACTTTAACTCATTAGTTCCAGTACTGACAGTATTTTGGTTTTGGGATTTTATTTTACACCAATAAGTTTTATCTAAATAAATTTCAGGAGATTCTAGAAGTTGATAAATATCGTTATCTTTATGTTTTTAGTAACAAATTTTGTATTACTGTGTTTTGGGAGATTAGGCTTCTTTTTGAACTTTCTTGACAGATCTACAAAGACTCAGCAATTTTCCATGTATCAAGGCACAATTCTCTAACTATCCAGACTTTAGCCTTCAAAAGTAGATATAAATGTGCAAAAGACAGGGAAAGACAAGGCCCTGGAGTGTGTTCTTTCTGTTCTTGGAGGATTTATTACATATAAATTGCTGAGTTGGACAGAAAAAAATATCACCATATGGTTTATGGGTTAACTCTTCACAGTTTCATATATTTTAAGGCCAGAAGTTCGATTAGATTGTCTAGTTTGACCTCCTCTATCACAAGAATTCTATCCACTTATTCCCACATTGAAATTGTTTCATTAAACCTATGTTTCAGGAGGGCGTTCTTCTTTATTTAAAAACATGAACAGTTTAGTACTTTCCATTTTAATCTTTCACAAATTTTACTATTAATGATATGTTGGTTTTGGCTGGGATAGAGTTAATTTTTTTCACAGTAGTTGACATGGGGGGCTATGTTTTGGATTTGTGCTGAAAACACAATGTTGACTCTATAGAAATGTTTTTGGGACTGCTGAGCAGGGCTTACACAGAGTCAAGATTTTTTCTGCTTCTCACCTTACCCCACCAGTGAGGAGGCTTGGGGTGCACAAGAAGCTGGGAGGACATACAGCCAGGACAGCTGACCCCAACTAACCAAAGGTATATTCCATGTCATATGATGTCATGCTCAGCATATAAAACTGGGGGAAGAAGAAGGAAGATGGGGACATTCAGAGTTACAGTGTTTGTCTTCCCAAGTAACTGCTGCAAGTGATGGAACCCTGATTTCCTAGAGATGCCTGAACATCTGCCTGCTGATGGGAAATAGTGAGTAAACTAACATTAGTATTTAAAAGAATGTTCTTCGGTATAGGAGTAACTTGTAATATCTTCTTTTTATAAGCTCTCAGCCAAGGTCAAAACACTGAATAAAATATGAAGACTAGTTCTGCCTATAACTCATTGCCTGCAAGAATGTCATTGCATTTTGATTCCTTACATAGAACTTCAGGGTGATTTCCTTTATGTATGTATGTATGCATTTATTTATTTGACTTTCTTGAATTTGTTGTCTGACAACAAGCTAACAAGGAGGATTCATGCTTTGACACCACTTAATTTAGAATGCATATACTCAGAAATGACTAATTTTATATTTAGACTATTACTGGTTTTGTAGTTTTGACAAAGCAGGGCTACATGCATTTTCCTGGATGTATTCTTGAGCTATGGACCAGAAAAGCAATCTTCCATAGAACCTTTCAATTTTCTTTATTAGGCCTTGGTTTTTGAAGACATACCTTGAACTGAAGATAACTCACTATCAGATATAACTGAAAATATTTCAGCATGAGTGAGTTTACATTTCTCCCCTGTTTTCATCCTTGAAGCATAACATGAGTTGCAGATTTTTAAACTTCTTACAGCTACTCATTTAAACTATTCCTGTGAGAATAAATACTTATGGTGTGATTTTTCAGTTAGTCATTGTTTAGACATAAAAAAGTGTTGTTTTGGATAAAAAAAATAAAATTCCAAAGTAACGAAAGGGAGAGAGCACTCCTATGACAAACTTAAAATCCTTAGAACTGTTTGATTGTCTGTATTTTAAAGACTCAAAAATCATCTTAATGTCAACTCTGCCTATTTTTACCCATGGGATGTTAAGGAAAAAAAAATCTTTTCAGGTCGTAAATACCTAATTAGCCATGTTTTTTAAAAAAGACAGTAGACCCATTCACTATTTCTTAGGAATATTTGCTTTCTTTGGTCTAATTTCGTTTGACATCCAGGTAAGTCAGTGCCAAACTGCAAAAGTCAAGTTTAGAAAAAAAAAAAAATGTAACCTGACATGTGGACAGTAGGTTAGTTGTAGCTAAAGGGTCTTGCTTGTCCATTATCATTTTGTAACTTGCCTTTTAAATATACAATGTTGTCTTACCAAATTTGTTTCTCATGCTTGTGTCACAGTGAATGTTTAGAGGTGATACTTGGACAGAATTCTATAATTGGAAATAACTGTAAAATGTCATGCTATTATTTAGGATTTTTTTTAAATCTTAGATCTATAAAAATGTAAAGCCAATTAAAATGCATGTATTTAGGGCAGGATTTTCAAAATCTTTTAAGAGTAGTCTATCAGCTTTCAGTGAAATTGCTGGCAATGCTGGTGATTACATTCAGTTGAAGATGTTATTAACACTTCCAATTTTAACACAAGGTTCATGATATTGTTATTTTTTATGTTGCAGTACTATCACAACATTGGCTTCTATTAAAAAAGTAGACTGTGCCAGCTTATCTGATTTTCTTTTACATTGCCAGATGATTGTTTTGTCTAGAAAATCTCCTTGAACTCCATTAAAATTGTCTGAGGAGTGTCACAAAACAAGTGGATAAAGTGGAGAAAAAAAAATCTTAGATAAAGGGTATGCAAAAATATGAATAATTAGTGTTCTGGGAATTTGCTAGTGGAACTGTGCATGTATGGAGCTAAGAATACACTTAATATTTTAGGTAAAGAATTAGACAACGATATCAACATTTTTAGAGAACATGCCGATTGACATGATTTTGTTTCAGACAATATTCTGATGTTGTATAAAAAAATAGAAATTATTTTAAAATTTGAGAATTATATGCTAGGTCACAATACAGGCTTCAGGATGGGTATTCTGGCTTGATGAAATTCATTTGGTCAATAAACTCTGAGAAAGATCTTGTTTAGTTGGAAACAGAAATAATGCTGGTTGTTCAGTTGTTAAAAGCTTATTATGAATACAAATCCCAAACCCTGAAGAAACTTATAAAAAAAAACAACATATGAGACCAGGTAAGACCTGCAATAGGCTTTAGGAGAAAAAATAGAAACAAAAAAAGTCAAATCAAACCAACCAACCACAATAAAACACCGAGACCCCCCAAAAGCAAACAAACAAACAAACAAAACAAAAAACGCTCTGTAAGGAAGAGAGATTTCAAAAGAAGTAGTCCTGAGATTGCAGAAAGGACACCAAGGTGATCCCTGCAGATCCCATATCCTGGGCCCTGGATGGTGCTCCTCAGGCTGTGACTGCTGCACTGACTCTCTCAGTCTTCCTCCTAGACAGGAGAGTCTTAACCATGGGACAGTGAAGTCACGTAATTTGTAAAACTATATTTTGCATATATCTTGTATGTCTGTAATTAAAGTGTTTTGGTATCTAAGTCCATTTAGTGTCTGTAGTGTTATTTTGCTTTTGAACTGTGACACATGGTTTCTTACAGTAAAAGAATGTTGTCTGAATAAGTCTTCCAGTTGTGTTTTCCAGCAGTTTTGCTTTTTTTTTTGAAAGCAAACTAAACTTTGCTTTCAGTTTGTTCATAGTCTTGTGTGGTTGTAGAGAGTAGGTTAAAAGCTTTGTCCTTACAACAACAAAACACAACAAATATGTATCTTCTTTGCTTGTTTTAACTTGTGTCTTTCATTGTGTCTCATAACACTCTAATTATTAAACTTCATTCAATTCCTCCAAATTAATACTAGACTAGGAAATTTGGGGTAGAGAACTGGTCTTTTAGTCTATCAGATATTCCCACTGCACTCTTTCACATTGCAAAGTATATTTTTAAGTTGCTTCATCTTCTTTTTTTTTGTTTTGAAATATGATTTTGAAAGCACTAGAGCAAGAAAGAGGTTTATATCTACAAATCAGGTTATACTACTGTAATGTGTTTTTCCATATCTTGAATCTTGACTTGCTTACTGTTCTTGGATCCCATCAAAATTTTCTGCATGTGTCTTTTAATTTGGATCTGTCATTCACAGAGGGACAGTGACAAGACAGAGAAGACCTCTGTGTTTGAGAATGTTTATAACTGTAATTTCAAACTGTTGGCATACAAGAATATAGTAGTGAGAATGGAAATTACCCAAATCAGTATTAACAGTTCACAGGAGACCACAAGTTGTGGAATAAGGAATTGAAAAATAGCATCCAAGGCAACACAAGCATTGTTATTACTGCTTTTATCAACTCGAGCAAATTAGAGGGCTTATCATTTGGGGATAGTGAAGAACTGTTTTAATACAGATAGTGATAATATGATAGCCTTGAACAAGTGGTATATGTAGCTGAATTTTAATCTGATCAAAATATTTTTGGAAAGTTTTAATTTTTTTTTTTTCATCTTGATTCTGAGCTGAAAAGGAAGATATAGCTACAAAAGTTACAAGACCATATTTTAAACTTCCTTGAAGGAAGATGTGCAGCATGCTCTTGATTAGCTGAACAGAAAATAGGGTCTGGGCAAAAAGAAAATCCCTCTGGGACAAAAGGTCTAAAAGGGCAGACTGATTGTTGACAACAGAAAGTGAAGATCTTGGAAAGATGACAAATAGGTATATTTAATCTGGGAAGGTAAGAGCAGAGAAAAAAGAGAATTTCATTTTGGAGGCTTTTAAGTGCACAAAGAATGAGTGAGATACAGGACAAATGATTATTGGTTTTGGTAGCAATAATATGAAAAGTGACATGAAAAATGGAGGCCAGAGACCAGAAAAATATATATAAAATAAACACAGACAGAAAAAATCCTGTCTAAAGTACAGTAGATGAGATTTGATTTTATTGGGTTCCCAGGTAAGAATGGAGGACAGTGTTTTTTACACATCACTCCCCAAAGCCCCACTCCCAGACAATGCAAAGCCTTATTGAGTTTTAAACACATAATTTATAGATACAAGGCAAGGATAATTGTGCTATTACCGAGTCCCTGATTTGTCTAAATTCATAAAGAATATGGGTTTCTTTATTATAACTGGGATTAAAATTAACTGTATTCCCTCCTTTTTATTAGAAATAGAAGGACCTTGACCAGAGTATTTTTATCAGACTTAGTAGAAATTGCATGTGTATTTGGGAGAACAAATAATTAGTATAAATTATTTTTCTTAAAAAATATATCTAAGGTTCTGGAGACTGTGTCTGGAGTGCAGGTATGGATGTATGCTTTCCCCAGAAGAACCTGTAGTTTTATTTTCTTCTAATCAGTCACTTTCTCCTCCAACAGAACAGGCTAAACAGAGTAGAGGATTCAGTTTGAAGCTTCAGACAACAATGAGAAGTAACAGTCTTATTCTATTTTATATTTTGTCAAAGTTGATCAGGATAAAGGATTAGAACTTTAAAACAAGACAGCACTGGTTCTTTTTTGTTAAGAGAACTTTATTGTTTTGATTACTTTAACCCTTAGGGATTGTACATTCCCTGTAAACCTGGAAGTCTAAACTCTGATTATTAGATTCACACTCTAGGTCCTTGTATAGAAGAGAGTTTGTACAGGGACTACTAACTTTAAAACTAGCATAGACAAATGAAAAGGGAAATACAGGGCAAACAGGCAAGTAAACATCATAAATCTTTAACTAATATTTCTTGTGAGCCAAGGATTAAATTGAAATGAGACGTGTAAGAACTATTATTTCCAGAAGATGGCACTCTCATACTGTGTATTTTTGAGCATGTTTAGTCACTATTCTTTACTGTGTATGCACTTCCCTATTTGTCTAAATTATTTAATTATTTGTCTGTGCTAAAAGGTAGGGTAAAATGTAAAATATGGTCATCTTCATGCAGCCTTTTCTCTCAGAAATATTTATTTTTATACCAAGAAGTGTCATTGTTTGGAATGTAACTAAAAATTATACCTGGACTTAAATTTTTTTCTGGATTTTTTTTTTAATTTATTTGGTTGGTTTTTTTGTGTTGTTTTGGTTTTTTGTCATTTTTTAGTTTAGGGTTTGGGGATTTTTTACTTATTTTATTTTTAAAAATTAAAAAAAGAAAAGAAAAAAAATGATTTCTTACTCTCATTCCTAAACTGATAGGTATTTTATTTCTCTCTCAGAGGTGATGCATAAAAGTAGTGAAAAATATTGACTGTTGGAATGAGACAGCAGCAGCTGCAGTCTTTGAACAGTTAAAAATGAAGTAGCATAGAAGAAAGATGGTTATAACTATGCCATAAATGAGAGTCCTGAGTGTGATGAACCATGAATAGAAGTTTCTTTCCTTCTTCACTAATATGAATTTGAGCTCAGTTTATACTTACATCCTTAAAAAAATATATTTTTTCAGCTATGATAAACTTTCTTTTGTATTTTCCAATGTGATATGTAATTTCAGAATTAAAAAAGCTGGAGAGCTTTATTTTTTTTTTTTTGTCTGAAAGACTTACAGTCATTTTTCTTAAAATCATATTTCTTATGTTGTTTATTTTAAAGCTACATTTTTTCTTTATGTGTTAGATTCTGTAATATAACCAATCTGCTTAAAAGAATAAAAAGAAAAAAATCTTAGTGCTATGCTTAAGGAGTCAGACATTGAGTACAGAAATTAATACAAAGCCAGTAAAAAGATACAACTTTCCAGCTATATATTATTTAAGTAGAATAGGCAATACATATTTGTCTAGTTAATTAATGCATTCCTATGTAAATTAGGATTATTTTTGCAAAAAATATTTACCAAACATCTGCAACAAAGTAAACCTGTAAGAACTAAATTGGAAGCCATCAAGTCTGAGTTCACCTAGGAAGCTGTCTAGATGAATAGTATCTATCTCTGCAGTGTACTTTAGATCTCTTAGGTAGTAATGTGATGTAAAGTTGCAAAAGAACCAATTAATGCTATGTGGACATAGCTCATTTACAGTTTTCTCCATTTTAGGACATTGCAAGCTGTTTAGCTGTAAAAATTCCTTTGAGGTGTTTATATAGTAATTATTTGTGCAGAATCCCAGCTGATTTTCTTTTGCCATTGCTGTTGAGCTCATGTTCTTAGGGGCATTTTTCTTTGTTCAGTTAAAATTCTCTGATCTGGAAATAGAGCTGTGGAACACAGATCTTGTCAGTATTTGTGAGACCATGTTTTTCAGGGGTAGAATTGTAATAGATCAGACTTCTATTGTACAAATTTCTTATTAATATTTCCAAAAGTCTGGGACATCAGACATTAAAAAGTATAAGCAAATATGTAAGCATAAAATCCTACAAATTGTGCTATTATTAGAAACAATGGGGTCCAATGAAGAATGCAGTGCTTTGAGACCTGGGAAACTCATAGAGTTTTGTCCTGTAGGATACATAAATACATTCTGCCATGTTCTGCATGGCAACAAACAATGAAAGTACATTACGGACCTTCTCTCCTCCAAGATGTGGATGTGAGCTGATTCAGGCTTGAAAACTATGTAGCCGTGTCATTTCTGTTGTGCTAGTACAAATGTAATTATAAATGCTATTGGAACCACATAGATAATTGCACAGGAGACTGTACTATTTTACATGACTCACTGGTTTAGACAGCACTTGTTCTGGGATGTGTGCAGATTTCTGCTTGTTCAGTAAAAACAATTTTATGAGGCTGCACAATTCACGTCACTCCTCTGAATCTCTTTTAAATCTCCCTATACAAAGATCATAAACGCAATAAGTTCAAGGTTAACAACATCACAGAGAATTTTAAGGCCTACAGGGAAAAGAAAGAAACATCTGATATCTTCTATCTGAAGTAAGAAGAGTAATCTTAACTTCTCCTTTGCAGCTTAAATCTAATTTATCAGTACAATTTGAATCTGACACTAGGTTTCATTCTGTTTTATGCTGATTTAAGCTTTGCAATATGTCAAGTATTTCCAAATTTTTATTATATCAGCAATAATATTAATCCTTTTTATAAAAATTATAGTTTTTCTTGATCCATGATGGCTTTTTAATTTCGATAATTTCTGTTGCCAGCAAATTCTGCAATGAAATTCTCTGCTTCATTTTTTAAATTTCTGTAGCTGACCTTTAGTTTACAACAATTACATCTAAGTCTTTAATCCTGAATAACCTGTGCTATGGATTTTTACTGTACTTTCTGTGTTTCAAGTAGTGAATAAAACTTTTTTATATAACTCAAAATGCAAACTTAGAACACATTTGTAGCTACAGAACCCTTAAGTTTTTATAAATAGTGTTCATATATATTACAGATACATAGTTTTATAGAAACTGCATATATAAACTTAAAATACCATAGATTTATAAAATTTATATATGTTTATAACATAGATCTACCACTTACTTTTATATAAAATGCAGGGTTGTACATATATATTATGTACATTTCCATATATATTACTAGAGTAAAAGTATTAATTTCTATGCCTGTTTTAAAACACATAAAAATTTCATTTAAAAAATGAAAAGGTTCAGCTGAAAATATCTCCGCTAAAACTTGCAGAGGAAACTACACTAAAAATCTTGGGAATTTGCCCTAACCTTGTAGTTGATGACATGCATGGACATTCAGATTCAAATGGGTTTTCCTGTATCACTTTAACCACTTCTAGGGCCCAAGGACTCTGCTTTTCTGAAGGCCTACTACAAGCACATGTGTAGCTCTGTTTTCTCCCCAGTGAGCTTCACAACCTGCAGTTATTCTATGCAGGGTAGAGAAACTCCAGGAAACAACAACAACAAACCCAAAACATCCTCTTTTTTTTTTTTTTCTTCTTTCTCTCTCTCTTTTTTTTACATTTGTTTATTTAGTAAATACATCACAATCAGAAGCCTGGTATTTAAGTCTTTCTTTGAGACTGTGTTTGTTACAGATTGAAACTCCTTTAAATGGAATGAGATATGGCATATCCTGTGTGAATCCTCTCTTTATTGATCCAGGAACTGTTAGGAAGCAGAAATCTATCCTATATCAGCTTTGTTTAAATGAAAGGGGTGGTGATGCTCCTCTTTTTAAAGCAGTTCATTTAGTTCCTGTCTTCATGAGAGGTAGCCTCCTGTGAAAATGACAGTGGTCACAGTTACCTAAGTAACACAGGTGCTTAGCAGAGAAAGCAGAGGAAAGCCCAACACTTACTCTATTTGTGTTTTTTAATGTTAACCATCTCCCTGCTGATCATATAGGCTACTATACATCATAATATAACCAACTTTCTTTTTGCATTTTAAGTAAGCCAATACAGCAGTGAGCAACTTAAAATCTAATGCTTCTGTCAGAGAATGGGAATTTCAGTGTGAAGTATTAACAGCAGAACAAAACCCAACATTTGTTCATTGCACGTATTTCTCCCCCCCCTCCCCCAAAGACTAAGTGCCCTTTGTTAATTACAACACAAAAATGTATCCAGAGTCAAAATATTAAGATTCCACACCTGATTTTTATGCATTCGGCAATGAAAGGAAGGAGCCTAAATTAAATGTCTATGATCCACAAACATTTCATGCAGGATCATCTGGAAACAAGCCTGAACTCTAAAGAAGAACCTCCCTAGAATGTTATGCTTTGAAAATGTAAGAATATAATTTGGCTCCAAACTATTATTTCGGAGTTACAGGAAGATGCCTTTGGAAAAGTCAGTTCCCAGGTGTTGAATACTCTCTTAAAAGGTGCTTCTGAGCACCTTTGGAAAAAAAGAAAAAAAAAAGGGGGGGGGGGATAAAAAAAGAGGAAGCTAGAACAATCTACAAAATATTAGGCAAGTGGGACAATTACAAAGCATCTAATACAATATTCTACCAATTAGAGAATTCACCAATGAAAGGAGAACAACCATATATTATTTCTCCCTATATCAGTATTCATATCTGAATTCCTCTACTACACCCAGTGGAAAATCTTAAATACCACTGTGCAAGATACTCCACATGAAAATATCTGACAGCCTTCTTGGTGGGGTCTGACTATGCAGAACTCAAATCAGGAAACTGTGAGCTAAGATGTTCATTATTACCTTACTCTCTTTACTCCATTTGCTGCTTCATCTCCCTGATGCATTTTTACTACTATCTAGATTGAGAACTATTTAGGGGTTTTTATTCTTAAGAAGCTTTCTTTTTGATTACCTATCTTTAGAGTGCACAGCACAATAGAGGTCTGATCTTTGATTGAGGTATATATAAATGAAAAATCAGGACTAGATAATGGTCCTGTAAAATAATCCTCCTGGACTGACATTCTCTAAAATTATCTAACTCCACTGAAATCTGTGGGTGTAATTGTAGTTAATGTCTTAAGCATAAGTAAGAGTGCCAAGACCTTTCCTTAAGTTGGGAGGAGGAGGGTAATTTTCAGGCAATTGTAATTAGTCTCTTAGCCCAATGACAGCTGTAGTCAAGCAGCAGAACTAGTGTCTAGTAGCATTGTCTTTCACATTTTGAATGAAAAGATGACTTGAACAATATGCTTTATGGCTTATAATCTTTGACTAGTTTTCTGTCATGAGAAACTCATCACTTTATCACCTTTAATTGTAATGTTTTGTAAAAAACAAGGTTATTTAGTCCAAATACTGCTGAAACAGTGCTAATTTTCAATTGCTCAGGACCTTTCATTCAGTAGAGTATTGAATATCTCAGTAGAAATTCTTCTCACTGGCTCCAGTGCTTAACCACTTTTATTGTGAATGTCTTTTTTCTATATATTGAGTTGCAATTTCACTTTGTGCATTTTGTGATAACTGCTTCTTGTCCTATTGTTGTGCACATCTGAGGAAAAAACATCATCTTCTCAATAATTTGAAGACCAACTTTAGAATCCTCTCTGTGAACTGTATTTTAAGGGCACTGAACTCAGTTTGAAGGCAATAAACAGTGAAGAATTGTGGAAAGGATAATCTCTGGTGTGCAAAATTAACATATTTTGGTATTGAGCTACCTGTGCTATTGCTAACTGCATGCACATTCAGTGCTACAGTAACATAAAGGTATTTGTCAATAGCTAGTTCTTGGGAAATAGATTTCAGAATTCTTTTTCATAGGTTCCTGGCAGGAAATGGAGATTCCAGCAAAGAATCTATTCAATTTACTTAGTTATTTTACACATAACAAGATAACACTTTAAAATAACTTCACCCATCTCCTTTATTAGAGTTTCAGTTTTTGTGGAGAGTTCTAAAACTTTACAACATTTGTAACCACCTAGCTTCATAGATGTTATTGCTGAATTCTTATACTGTGTGTAACACAGAGGCCCTCAAAAAGATAGCAATAACAGGCTGCCTTTAAGATGTTTATTTGAAATTATGCTGGGAAAAAAAAAAGAATGCCTCTTGATTTAACCTTCAAATCCCTTTTAAGAACTGTCAAAACACCAGAACTTTGTGTCTAATCTATTCACTACTTAGGTGCTTGTTGAGCACATTAAGCATCACTCCTTGTGTCACCTTGCAGCCCCCTTTGTTAACTTTTCCTTTTTCAGGCACGTTCTTTAATAGAATTGTTTGAGATCTTTTTTTTTTAACTCAAAAAATAAAATACCCCTTAGTGTAACCATTTCTGTACACTGAATATATAACAAATATGTTTAAGAGCACCTTGAGTCAGCTTTGTACAAGCTAAATAAATGAAATCACAGCCTATCCTTCACAGTTACTTTTTCTCTAGTTGGCTCAATGTATGCAAATGACTTGCTGGGAATGCTCTGGGGATATAGGCTGTAATATAGGCAACTAAACTTTAAATCCTAATCACCTGGACTATTTTAAGATGTTCATACCTTGCCAACACATTCATACACATTCATTGCAGAGTGCTGCTTTTACATATACTTTAGTATCTTAATACTAATCCCATTTCTTCTGGGGTATTTTATGAGATAAAAGATAAAAGAAGCAGCAAAGTATTATGGCTAGATAAAAACAGTAGTGTACTTTGCAGATGGGGTTATAAAAGGTTTTCAGAGGATCTTGACTCAAAGCCACAATCTGTTTTTACTGAAGCTTAATATGAACGTATACAGTGAATTCACAAATAGAACACAAGACATCTTGCAAGTTTTCAATGTTCAAAACAAAATCACACAGCACAGTTCATCTGTACTTAAAATTCACCAAGTAGTCAATATCTTGAAATGTGCAAATCATATAGAAGCCGCATATAAAAGGGGAAAAGCTAAGTAAAAATCAGAAAGGGCTATGACAAGCAAGCAGAAGGCATAGGCGAGTGAAACAATAATACAGTACATTGAATATTACTTGAGTTTCTCGTAACTGCAGATTACTTGTTATGTGTCGGTAGAAGGGAAAAGCAGAAATCTCTTAGTTGTGAGATAAATTAAGGGTGCAGAACAAATGAAGCAAGGGGATTAATTATGTCACATACCAGAAGCGGAAAAATCTAGGCTAGAAGGAAAATAAGCCTAGAAGCAACCTTGAAAATTCAGGTATTTTCTCTCTTTGCGTGAAATTCTATTCCTGTATCAGTTATCTGTATTCCCTACTAATATATGTGAAAAGTTCTAAAAATGTTTTTATTTCTGGAAATTTCATAACTTAACCAGCCAACTTGCTCTTTGCCTTATTACATTTAAAATTGGAAAATGTGTTCATTAATGGTAATTTTGTGTACCTTTTACTGCATTTTGAGTTCATTACTTCTTGTTCTGTTCAAAATACACATTAAATAGGATTTATTCCCTTTCTTATTGTAGTTCCCCTTAGCTCATTAAAGTATCATTGGCAAATCATTGGCCTCATCCAGATCATTAAGGGAAATAAGTAACCTGGGCAATTAGCAATAGAATGAAGACTAAGAATAATCTTAAAAGTATTAAGATTTTCAAAAATCTGGGAAAAGTCAAGAAGTCTGAATGAATAACCAATGGGAAAAAAATTCATGAAGAAAAAAAAGTCTGGGTTAGATGAAAATAGTATGATGTATTTTATTGGTCTCAGACAGAACTGTAGTGCTGAGGCTGACAACAAGCTTGGGAAAAAGGAAGTGACATGGAGAACAGGTCCAGAAAGAAAAGATGATTGAAATAGGAGCTGCAGGAAAGAAAGCGAACAAGAATTTA
This sequence comes from Bucco capensis, assembly GCA_013396975.1. Lineage (NCBI taxonomy): Eukaryota > Metazoa > Chordata > Aves > Piciformes > Bucconidae > Bucco > Bucco capensis. The sequence goes on along the minus strand of VWZO01005614.1, from coordinate 749,477 downwards.
GTATTCAATCAGTTAAATTTAAGCTGATAGCATGAGCCAAGAAGAGATGACAAAAGGAAGCTAAAGGAGAGAGGATGAAAAAAGGAGGCTAAGCAGAAAGATCTGCATGTGAGATATTACTATAGCAGCTGATATTCAGAGTCCTTTAAGAAGAATTAATCACTCTCAGAAAGCATTCAAAGCAAATAAAGGTGCCCAAAAACAGAACTCTGCATGTTCTTTCATTATCTGGTTACTATTTTTGAGTGGACTTTTTTGGAGCATAAATGGAGGAGCTGATACTTTATGTTCCTCTTTAGTGTAATTAGTTTTATAATTTAGTACCTTTCCTTCTCAGTATCTCCACTGAAACAACAGGTAGCTGTTTCATGAAAATAAACATATGATTATTCACGTAGTGCCTACAATACATAAAATTTAATATTTTAAGGTTGTGGATTCCCAACATTTCCCTCTTTGCTTCAACATGATTTTCTACCTAATTGCCAGAACAAATAGCTATTCACATACACCGATCTTCAATACAACCCACTTACCAGTTGCCCTTAAATCCCATCACCAGCATTAAAAAGATGATGTTAATAAAAACATATCACTCGTTTGAGCAGTCTTTCAAACAGCAATATAATAATGTCTAATTACTTCTAAGCTCCTGCTGATTTTTTTACAGAGCATACCAGTGCCTTTAAAACAAGGTAGCTTTGTTCCTTACTTTGTAAACACTCAATCTGTCATTTAAAAAAAATACATCTGGTTTATTCTCACGATATTTTGGCAGCAAGGACTGTATAGAATCTTTCTGGTTTTGAAAGTAACCTAATTTTTCACTGCTGCAACACAAAACTCGAAATACTGTTTCTGATTTACTGTTGGTGATTGCTTACAGCATTTTTAGTTTCCCTCTGTCTTTGTAGTATATAGCCATGCAACAGCCCCAGGGGGAGGGAGACCAGGAGGGAGAGGAACATTTATTGTAATACTGATGTCAACCATGTTGTGCCCTATTGAGATAAGAAAGATGCAGACATCACAAAAAGTTGTGGCTATGTTTTCTTTCCATAAGTCAGCACTTCATGCTCTTATTGCTTCTCATCTTTCCAAATTTCCTGGTAGTAAACAGGTTAAGTATGAAATAAATTCTTTCCTGAAGTAATGGAGAAAAAAACACAGAAAAGATACTATATGCACAACTTTTACTTTGAATTTGAAGTCTCCAAGGAGCTTTTTATATTCTATCATCATTCCTGAGATATTTACTCCATCATACTTACACTATCCATATATCACATTGGAAGAAATTACACTTTCAGTTGTTTGAAAGCCACACTGAGGAATATATAATTTGAGTTTACCACATCAGATTACAGTAATTCACTAAAGCTTAAGAGCACAGATAAGTAGAATATTTGCAAGAAAACACAAGTCCTCTGGTACAAAATCTGCTTACAGACTTTAAAAGCATACAGTTACTGTCCAGAACAATCCACGCAAAAGAGAGGTAGAAAACCAGTTATTTTGTTCTGTTACATCAGTTAACAAAACCATCACTTCCATAACCTTGTATCTGTGGAGAAGAACAGAAGTAGATGTTTTTTTGTAACTAAGAAATACAAATAGAGAAATAAACAATCTTTTTTGTTATTTTTTCAATTATGCAAAAATATGGTCCCATAGCTGGAAGATGAAACCACACTTTCAGAAAATATTTTAATGTTTTTAATGCCACATTTCATCCCTTCATCCAAAGAAAAAAAAGCAAACATCCAAACACAAAAAATACTATGCACCTCTTAACATACAGCAATGTCTAACTTTACTTTAGAAGTTAAGTCACTGTAACTTAAGTGAATGTCATTATATAAATAGTTATTCAAGCTGAAATTGTCCTTGGCAACACCGTACAGGGCAATCTTTCCATAAGAATAAACAATTCTCAAACAATTTCTCCAATCTATTAGGCACAAACATATTTTTTGTCAGCATGAGGCGTGCATATTTCTCTTCCAATTATTTTTATTCCTTACACAAATGTTTATAAATGTTTATCAAGGACAAATCTGAAGAAATCTCTTTCTGTGTCTGTATGAGTGCTCTCCTCTCTTACCTTTGTGCTATTTCAGCAGTCAGTTGTTACCAGTGCTTTTAATAAGCTGAATTCAAGTCAAGTTTCTGCCTGAGTTTCTAATACCACACAAAAACTTGTAGTATTTATGGACTTTCAAGACCAGTAATTTATTATGCTCTCAATGCAAAATTTGATGTCTCTGTCACATGCAGAATTAGAGCAAATTCTTTTCAAATGGAGAAACCGGGTAACATCAATTCTTAGCAATAATCAGTAGGTTTTCCTCTGGCACAGGCACAGATGAAACGTGTTCAGGAATTTTACCCCACTGTGATGTGGTTTTCATTCCACACAACTTCCATGGGACCAGTTGTTGCTAAATGCAGTAGAGAGGAACTCTTTAGCACTCAGGCCAATCATTGAGATATACATATAAAGTTTCCAGTGTGATTTCTTCTGATTACATTTAATTTGATATTTTGCTGTGTGGTGTGCCCTGGTTCCTACCCCTATGGCTAGAGTGCACCTCAGCTCCTGTCAGGACTGAGAACCTGCATTTCTTGTAAATGGCAACAAAGGTGTATAGGGCTGATGTCCACCTCAGTGCTCACCCTAAAACAGGCAAGACATAGGAAATAAATTGAGCATGTAGGTAATCTAGTTGTGTATTAAGTATATGTAAACAGAAAAGACAATCCACTATTTAAACAGCCTACAACAAAGAAATATCGTGGGTTGATTGCAAGTTCTGGCAAAGGTAGAGAAATGAAATCAAAAAGCTTTCTAACAATTTGTGTTCCATTAGCATCAAATAATTTTTAAAGCCAAAATGCTTTCAGGATATATGCATCAAATACCTTCTTGGAAAATATGTGACATACCATTATTTTCTGTATATTTCATTGTAATAGGGACTAGCCAGCTGCAGTTCAAAAATGAACTAGGTGTCAAATAATCATAAAATACAAATATGAAATGTTTAATGTTTTCTGTTCAAAAATGCATTTTTTAAGTGATCCCTGTAGTTCTTTAAAGTGCTTGGATTTTCACACCATAAGTAACTGAGCCCAGGTTAAGACAGGTCACATATACTAGCATAATCCAAACAAAAGAACAAAATCATTTTCTTAACTCATAAAAAGCAAAGTTATAAGAAGCAATTCAGATATTCCAATAATGATACACAGAAAAAGAAAAATTAAAATGACCTTTTTAATTGTTGTCTGAATTGATCGTGTGTCTAAGAGCATATAGACAAACACAATAAAAGGGAAAAAATATGAAAGAGTCTTCCTTCTAAATCTTTTTGTTCACCCAGAGGCAAAGACAACTGTTTTCCATGAGGTATTACTGGAAGAGAACTGGGGAGAGTAAATAAATGACATTTCAGTTAAAAAAAACAGAGGATTTGGAATTCTTTCCTCAGATTTGTTTAATGAGACCCAGGTTAGCTCCTTATCCAACTTGAGCTTTAACAGAGTGAATCATCTCCATGTGGTTAAAGAGCCAAATCAAAACTACTGTTTGCTGTCTTTAGCCTCTGCTCCCCTCACTGTGTAATCTGCAATGCATTTCCACTTCATGAACAGCTGTTTTTGAAAATAAAAATTGCTTTTTACACATGGCAAAATCTGTGACACTAGACTGAGAAAAAAGGTTTAAGTCTTGCCCTTTCATGCATCTGTCAGAATGGCAAATTTTAAGATGTATTCATTTTTAATATGTATTTTATTTGCACATGCATAGACACATGCACACACTGCAATAAAGAAAAAAATATTTATACAACAGAATATTTCAAACCTAAGCACTGATATTTATGAAATATCATGATGAAAGTTGCTTATGTAGTTTCCTTTTAATCTCCTTGTGCTACATGTTATATTTTGTCTTTATTTCTGCAGTCTACATTGTTAGATTTATTCACATTCAGCAGAAAGAAAACAGTGTTCATTTAGTGAACAACTGCTCAGAATGTTTGCCTTTTTTCTCTTGTTTTCCCCCTCTTATATGTAGTTTATAATTTTACATGTTAGGACACTAGTTTTGCATACAAAAAAAAAGGACAGGACCAAATGAAGGCATATTATAAATATAAATTCCTAATTGTAGTACTATGACATTCAAATTTTATAGCAAATAACTGCGATATAAAGAGATTAATACAAAACTTTTCTCCTTATCTTGAGTGACTAGTTTAAGACGTCTTAGACATTATTTTTCAGGACACTTTAGCATTTTGTATCAGTAAATTGTAGTATAATTTAATAGATATTTATTGTAAAAGAGAGTTTTCATCTGCTTCGAAAATGTGATCTTTATATCTCAAATACAGCACTCAGAAAATGATGGACAGACATTTAATAACCACCAGTCATAAACAATGGTGGTGGTGTCTCAGCCTCAGACAAGAACTCTGTAGAAGAAAGAACAGAATTTGAGCTAATAGAAAAATAAATTCCTTAATACCTTTCTTTTTACTTGTCTCCTCCCTGATTTATTATATTCATATCTACTATATACAAGTTCTGAAGAAGCAAAGTAGGTGCTGTATAAACAAAAGGACTTTAAACGTTTAATCTTGAATCGCATCACAATGAATCCTAATCTAGTAAGGCAAATATCCTGTGATAAAATAGACAATGATTCTATACAAAATCTTAGGCACAATGACAATGTCATTGTGTTAATATTTCTGTCTCAAGTTTTTTAAATAAACAAACTGAAAAAAACCCCAAACCCAGCACTCTGACTTTCATGGAGTCAGGCAGAAACTCAGAATCTTTTACAGCAAACTTTACATTCCTCGCCCACAAGTGTATCTAATTACTTTATCATTCATGTAACTTGCTATCACAAATTCCTATAGCAACATACTTCACAGTTCTTACAATGCACAAGGAACAGCCCATTTTAGATTGTTTTGGAGCAGACTATACCTTCTCCTTTCTAATTTTTGCTTCATGAACAATAATTCTTGTATTTTTGAGAATAAGTAACTATTTCTTAGTTCAACTTTGATGCTAACTATTATATAAACCTTTACCTTTTCCCTCCTGTATTTTCTGGATGTGAGTGTCCCCATCTGTTACTTGCTTCTTATGTAATCAATTTTCATCCGTGCTTTTGAGTATTTTTGTTAATTTTCCGAGGAGCTTATATAGTCCTACTAAAAATTCCTTGAGATACAAGGACCAGGAACACACATTTGTTCAATATATAGCCATAACTGCAATTAATAAAATGTTACAATGATATTTTCTGCAATGTTCAATGTTATAATTCAGTATTATAAGATGTTTAACTCCTCAATCACTTTCACCTTTACTGCTTTAAATATTTTTGTATCTTTAGAAAGTCTTTGTCTTAGCTTGAGGAGAGAGGAACTGGTGGAACTGTAAAAAATCTATTCTTGTCAGGCTATTGCCTTCTCAATGTTAAAGTGCCCTCTATCCACAGTGCCCTCTATTGTCACTATGAAGTTTCCTGTTTCTTTTCATGCAATATCCAGTATTCATGGAATGATAAAAGCACAGAGTGAGCATAAATAGCATAGGGAAGAGTTAATTTCCTGAAAACATCTGTGATGGTACTTGTTTTTCATACTGTGAGGTTTCCTGCTAATTTCAATGGATATGTGCAGAATTTTGTAAGGACTGGTCTCATGGGGGTCTCTACGTATTCTGAAATAACAGTCATAAAATAAAATCTCTGATTTCATACATTTTTTGTTTGTTTTTCGATAAGAGCTATCAAATACTGTTACATGTGGTTTAGGAATAGCTTCAATGAGTACTGGAGAATGGGAAGAATAAGTCAAGGAATCCTCATAAGTTTTCTCTGTCGTACAGCTTTATTCCCTCCTTTGTCCCACAGCCAAGGGCCTAAATTTTTCAAGTAGGATTGTGCTGTAGTTCTCTGAAGTATGTTTACTTATGTTACAGATAAACATTGCAATTTAAACCAAAATGTATTTAAGGAACCCATGTTTTTTCTGTTTATAAGATTTTTAAGCTAAAACCCCATAAAACTACTGAATCTTATACATAAAACAGAATTTCCCTTCTCTGTCAGTAAAAATGCTAGACCACTATATTATTTGGCGAAAGAAGATAGAGATATTTATATAGTATGTAAGAATAAAGCTATTCAAGGGAAGTAATGTTGAAAAGAAAACATTTCTAGAGCAGGCAATCTGTACTGTTAAAAGAGTAAAATCTAATGGAAACACAGAAACATTTAACAATATGTTAGGGGGATACAATCTGTTTCTAGTGTAGTTTAATTTGAATCTGTAATAATTACACAACTGGTGTTTAACATACAGAACTCTAGCAGAACAGAAATGCTGAAATTAAAACCTGTGATGAACACCGTGAAAAAAACAGACAGGAAAAAAGGCATCCCCACCCCCTCCCAAAGAGTGGAAGACTTTCCAGCAGTGGATGACTCTGAATTTTAAAGTTTTATTCTTTGTATTTTCCGAAGTTCATAACTTGCTTATTGAAATTATTTTTATTTATTTATATTTGTAACAGAGCAATATAAAGTCTTACATGTACTGAGAAATGAACAAACTAAAAATAGTCTTTAAACCTGAAGAACAGATTGCAGAGACTTTAAAATTTTTAGCACAATTCCCCGTGTCGCGCTGTTGAAGGTGGCAGATTTCTAAGGAGTAACAAATCATTTTATTTACCTGCTCTTTCTTGTAAGGTCAATAGGAAATTAATATAGACATTTGCACTGTATTCAAACCCGGAAGTTCTGGAGGAAAAATCCTTCAGCATTTTTTAATTTATTCACAGATGGAATATGAGTTAGATCAGCCATACGTGGACTATTCTGCCCGGATCAGGGGAAGCATTTCCATAAAAGCCTGATCCAGACAAAGAGAAATGATGCTTCCAGTGTTTCTATGAAACAAAGAAGTTTCTGGTTAAAGATGTAAGTCAATGTCGTGGTTTGAATTAGAATAGAACTAATTCTGTTCAGTGACTTTCAGTTAATAGTCAATGTTTAGAGTTAGTACCAAGGATTCGTATGCAGAACAAAAAGGTTGCACTCAGAGGAGAAGCAAACAGGACAGGTGACACTAAACTGGACAACTAGGTATTCCATTCTGTATATGTCATATCCAGTGTAAAGCTGAGGGATCAGAAGGGTCAAAGTTCTGTTCTTCCATGGCCAGCAACTGAAGAGGACTCTCTCCATTTTGCCTTTGATCCCCAATCCACGAGTTCATGAATCCAGTTCCAGAAATATAGCTCCTGAATCCTTTTCCTGTGTGCCACTGAGCGCAGTTTGGTACTTCCCAGTGCCTGCTCACACTAGCAGTGGTGTTGGTGATGTAATTGCCATTGGGGGGTTGGGTTTGATATTTGTTTTTTACATATTTGTACATATTGAATATTATTGTTATTATTCTCCTTAAAGCTGGTTTAGTTTTCTTTTCCAACCCGTAAGTCTCTCTCCCTTATTCACTTTCTCTTCCCCTTTGGGAAGTGAGAGGAGTTAATAGAGAGTGTCTGTCACTTATTTAGTGGCTAGCCTAGCCTCAAAGTTTGGCAGTCAAAGAGTGAACAAAGCCACATAATTTCTTTGCCTCTGTGTGCCAGTTAGGACGTTAGGGCTTTCCAAAGTGAAAGGATGGATTTTTGTCACCAAAGAATGTCAGTAGTAGTCATCCTTTTGTTTTGATCTTTCAGTTTTCTACTGCCAGCTTTACCTAATATGGAACTTAAACCCTTTGTTTCCTGTCTTATTATGAATGTGGCTGTTTATTCTGACAAGCTAAAGAAAAACAACTTGGAGTACAGATTAAGGTACTTTACAAGTTTCAAATGTAATCAGAAGTTGATGTAATTCTTTGAAGCACCAGTTTTTTCAATTATTTGTGATACTATTAAGCCTTTCACAATCTAAGAAGGTAATTTTCTTAAATGTTTCTTCCTTCCTTCGTGGCTAAGAAAGCAATCCAAACACCTACAAATCAAAACCAAAGATTAACTTGTGACTTATTTTTTTATGCTTCTCTTCAGCTAGAAGTTTAACCTTCCCTTTTCTCACCTTTTCATCATGTTGCAAATATGAAGTATTTGCTTATGGAAGTCAAATTAGTACATACTGAATTCAAAATCTGCATGTACAAACTTTTTATTTTAACAAAATAATTCTTCTTCAGGGTTTCTAGGACCTGTAAATTAATTCAGAGAAACAGAGGGGGAATTCTTTCTACATTTCTACACTTCTGTCCAAGTCAAGGCTTTTCCCTAAAGTAATCTTAATATTTATGAATACTGCAATAAAAGCTATCTTGAATATACAATTTTGTTATGGATAAAATAGTTCTTGGTTGACAGTGTTATCCAGTGGAGATGAGGCACTTTACATGAAGCTGAAGTGAAGAGGCACTTATATCCAGTAGAAACCACTATGTTGATCAATTGAAGAGTATTTCAGGAAATGGTAATGAAAATTAGAGGTATAGGAAAAAAACATGAGAAAAGAGATTGTTTATCTCACAGAAAGATGAATAAGGGCAGATGTCAGCAAAAATATGAATAATGGAGATAATATAGAAAACAATAATGGATTAAGAGTGTCTGTTGGGGTTTTTTGGTAGTTTTTTTGTTTGTTTGTTTAAGAGAAGATCAAAGGGACCATCAGTGAAGCAAAAAATCTACAAATTAAATACACATTAAAGAGCATTTTTTCCTTATTTTTCTTCACATTACTTGTTATGGAAATTCCATTGAATTACCTTGAAGTAAACCAGTTGTTTAGACTAAGAGAGGACTTAAACACATAGAGGCATGAAAAGAATACCCTGAGCACTTCTAGTGATTGCCAGTTTTGATGTTTGGACAGGATATAAAAATCTCATGTGTTCTAGTGAAAAACAATTTCTAGTAGGTAGAGAGTTCAAATATGAATGTCAGAAAAAAGAGAGAGTGACAAGAAAGTGGATTATTCCACATCAATTGAATACTCCATTCCAGGTGCAGAATCCAGCACTTGTTCTTATTAAATTTATATGGTTAACAATTGCTCAGCACTCTAACTTATCAATATCTCTCTGTAAGTCCTCTCTACCCTCAAGGGCATCAATGGTATCCTTTAATTTAGTATCACTGGGAAACTTACTTGGTGTGCACTCAGATCCTCAGTCCAGTCAGTCCAAAAGTCTTACTAGTGGCAAATGTTTCTTTTCTTGTTTCTGACAATGACATGAAGTATGTGACATGGAACTGAAGACAGATTATGAATCTGTATTAGTTAACATATATCAGATATAAATATTGCTCAAGCAATGTTTTAGTTTCTCCTTCTTGTGTAAGACTGTGAAAAATGGTATGCATGAAGGCTACTACAGTTTCATATAGATCTGACTTAAAGAATAGAGGGAATAAATTACAAGGCTCAGTTCATTTTCATCATTCTTTTGTTAACCTCATTTTGTCTCTACTTTCCTTCTTGAGTACTTCCAAAAATTTAATTTGAAGTTTCATATACAGCTTGGATGCTGCCAGTGCTGCCTGCACACTGAAAGATGCATATTACACAACATAATTGACTTAAAATAAATGAAACACAATTGGATTTGCCTTATTGAGTTTACATAAAGTAGTTAAATTTACCTAAATCTTTGTAATTACAGTATGGCACATTCTGAGGTACAGAAATTAAATACACTTCGCAGATGCCATTTCTTTTAGATTTTGCGTATTTCTTTATCTTTTAATCTGTTTTTTGAACTACTTTTTTTTTTTTTTACAAAGTTGATTACACACAGTTAGTCAATTCATTAAAAATATTCCCCCCCCAACAAATGTAAATACAGAAATCCTTCTGTAAATTGGCAATTTGATACTGAAATTAAATAAAGCAATTAAATAGCTTGACTCAGCCAGGTAGTGTAGTGATTGTATTTGAAAGAGTAAGCAGATGCACATAAAAAATAACACTGATTATCAACTTGCTAATTAATATGTATTGCTCATAGAGTACACTGCATCAATGGATACATCTCAGACAGAATCAGGTTGAAAAAAAAATTAAAATTTGATATTTCTACTCCTTAATTGTTGACTATAACCTCGTAATTGTACAAAGGGTATTCTCATTGTGTTGAATGTGCAAAAGATCTAAGATTCCTTTTTACTTTATAGATTGTATATTCTGATATTTAAAGAACAGCATATATCTCTCTGCAGCCATGCTAAACTGAACTCATGTAAAATTTAACTCTCATCCATCCCCCATGTTAAGTTTAATATCTCAAAATGTATTCATATAACTTAAAATGTTTTATATTCTGCTCTGTGTTCTACCTTTCTTTCATTTTCCCTTTTCTTTTTATGTATCTTTGGTTTTGTGACTTTTCCTTGACTTGAAAGTCCTGTTTTCATTGTCTTCAGAAGGCAGCCAAAATCAAGACCGTTCTGATCCTCTTATTCTTCTAGGTTCCAGTTTCATAATTGAACTTCATTTGCCATTGGAAAGAAAAAAAAAACCACACCATTTTCAGCTTAAATGCTTAAAAGCACGAGTTGTTTGGGAAACTGTAGATGTAGAATTCTGGAGAGCCAAAATGTTGCCTGGGCTTGCAACATCACATGGAAACAAATAGGAAGAAAATTAGTACATGGATCTCTATGCAGTTTGCACAGCCTTTCTAGGTGAAAAGGTTCACTTGAGTGAATCATGTAATAATTCACTTGAGGTTTTGGTTATTACTTATGCTTGGATTGCATTCTTCTGATTGCTTGCATTTGAGATCTAACCTTTTACTATATTGCTTTTAAGCATTTAGTGTTTATTCAGCTGGAAAAATTGAGAAAAAAAGATTTATTTTAAATGAATGTTTATACTTCTGTTACAATTAAAATATGTTCAGATTAGCACTATTTTGCCAGCAGCCAGTTAATTATCTCACTCAAAACCCCATCTATGGTATCTCAAAACTTTTTTTATGAAGCAGCAACTTCATAAAGTTAGAGATTTTCCATTGGCTTGAACAACTTGCTTTCTATGAAACATATTTATGTTTGGCATTCAAACAAAGCTTTTTGGAAACTGAAGACAGGAGTTCTTAGAGACAGTTAGCTGTGATAAAACATTCTGATTTACTGAAATACCTAACATGAAGGCAAAAATACAGCTGATGTGGAATGTTTGAAAGATGAGATTTAGAAAGATGTGTTAAATGTTGGACCTGTGTTCCACACTGTGAGAACCTGGCTCACACTGCACTCAAACTCTAAAATCTGACCTTCCTGAGCCAAAATATTATATAAAATTAATTTTATTTGAAAATTGTTTTGCTTAGAAATGCAAACTGTGGGGTTTATTATTATTGTTGTTGTTGTCAACACCACTAATGCTTAAAAAACAATTGTCAATAAACCTGTCTTCTGGAAAGAGACTTATATGTGCAGCTTAAAGAAAGAAAACCAACTTTAGATCTTTTCCAGAGAATCAGAATTGGCACAGTCCATCTAAAGAGGTATAAAAGATGAACATGATAATAGTATATGGTGAATATTGCGGCGCTCCGGAGACATTCTTGGATCATGTTCAAGGAGACTTGTACACACACCACCATGCATTCTGATGGCTTTACCCTGGCCATTTTCTCCTCTACTTTCCCATTTAAAGTAAGACCACAGCATAAAACATCCCAGTCAGCTAGAATCACATTAGTTGTCCCCATGCACAAAGAATAGATAGAGGAAGATAGGATCCTCTCTGTGTAGTAAAAAGGGACACTGCAAGATCTTTGCACTAGAACTTGGTGCAGGGTTGTGAAGATTCCATCACAGACAGCAGTGAGAAGGAATTTGGGACTGAAAATCTGTTCTCATCTCTGCTCCACTGACACACAAACTTGCTTATAGAGGGAGGTTCTGTTGCAAAAAGGTGAATGTGGATGTTGCTGAAGGCCGCTCTGGAAACACAAAGTAACAGTTCCTCTCTTCAAGTGGAAGTTTGATTATAATAAAACAAGAATAGTTACATGTACTGAAATCACTGTAAAATTAGCTAATAAATTTGTCTGGCGTAAGTGTGTGTATTTAATGAAGTTACATAGTGCTTCATCTTTAAAAACAAAACAAACAACTGTTTAATGTTTTGAAGTGGTTGTATGTTAAACTAAATATTTTAGTAATCATCAGAACCAACACACTTGTCTGTCCATTTCCGAAAGAGGAATTTGCTCTTATTTATTTATAGTCCTGTAACTACTGTCACATATCATGAAAAGTAGTTTCTCTGTTAAAAACAACTAATACAGAACTATATATGAACATCTGTGAATTAACCAGAGTTAAGATCCATTTCCATTGCTCTAAATAACACTAGCCTACTCAATGCATAGTTCTACATCATGCCATAAGCAAATAGCTTTGTGTCTCTTCTCCCTCCACAAACTTAACATCCAGATTGTCCATAATCTTGAAGTTTCTTGTAAATAATCATTGTAAATTACTCATATTTACAGATTTGTGAGAATATAACCTTAAGTTCTATCTGAAAGAAGAAATAAGGAGGTCAGGGACAGAATGTATAAAGTTTAAGTGTACCTAACAGAAAGTCTCAGAAACTTAACTGTACTTTTAATTCCTAACCTTTGCCACTGCCCTTGTGTTAAGGGCTCATAGACTCAAAACTGTTATTACTCTGTTTGTATCATGAATTCATAAATGTTACAAGTTGGCTAGCATGTTATTTTGCAGCTGCTGAATTTATTCCTAATTTATTTTTTTAAAGAATTTGACTATTAAAGATGTGCAATAACCTATTATGACAGTGAATGAAAACTAAGAGGGAAGTTTTCTGGACTGGTGACATTCATTATAAGCACTTACTAAAATCATATCTGGAATTATCTTCAAAGAATAGTGTTCACTATAGCTTTAAATGTTTATTACTAATAATACAGGAAGACAATGATTTTTATCCCTTTAGGTTTATGAATAACATGAATTTCAAATAATCTTCAACAAACGAAATATGCTATTAAATGATCTGACTGCCATCAGAATAAGAAAAGAATAAACATGTGGACATAGTGATAGTGATTTCCCACAGCCTGATCCTTTATGGATGAACTAGTTCTATTCCAGACTGATTACTCTGTCATTCACTAGAGCCTATCTTGTCTGCTGCTGTCATGCTTGGTCTTTGACATTAACAATAAGATTAGCACCAGCCAGAGCCTAGAAATATATCAGAGATCCTGCTTTGGTGCAATTACATTTCAAGACAGACCTTTAAATCTGTACCTCTAGGCAACAATTCTCAACCTGGGCCTAGAGCAGAATATTGAATTCCATTTTGAAAGGTGATTTTGAAACACATCAGTGTTTTGGTAGCTTCCAGCTTAAATCCTTGAGATATGTATATAAACTGATTTTATAATCTGATTATGCACTATGATTAACATCCATAAAATGCACAATTTTCTTTAAATGTAGTTGTTGTCCTTCTGTTTATCATTGTGTAGTTCTTTCTTTCTATGGTTCATACAAATAAAAATTATGCAAAGTACTTTTACAGTTGCAAATTTTCATTTACTGTGAAAAGACTGTCAATAGCTTTCTTCAGTTTCTTCTAACACTTACACAGATTTCCCCTTTAGGAATGGAAAGCAAAGAATATATGCATGCAGTAAAGGTACAGGGTAGAAATGGATGCTTCCTTAGGTATCTTGAGAGAATGATATGGTGCTGAAAATTAAATAGCTCTGTAAATTGGGTCTCGAGCAAAGACTACAAATGAAAAACAAACTGTTAAAATAATCTGTGCTGAATGTCAGTCTCTCAATTTATTTAAATATAGCTGCTATTTCAGATATTGCTACATCTGATTTTCAAACCATTATCCATTGACATTAGGCATATAGAAGATTTAATCCTTTAATTCTAATGAGAAGGAATCAGATTAAACATTGGTTTTTAATTATTTTAACCTTTTTGCTTAGTTTTAGCTTAGAAATTACTATATGAATTACTTGTGTTTCAGGGTTCAGCTTAATATATTTGCAGTTCTAGAATTTTTGTGGCAAAATTATTGTCTTGTCATAGGACACACCCCCCAATTTTACTCTACTATGAAAAATAAGCACTGTAACAAAACTGTTTAATACTAATAAACTGATGATCACAGAAAGAAAAAACATCATCAAACATGTCAGATTATAGACACAATAAGTTGTCCATAATTTCCTTCTTTCTCAAAGTGAAATTTCTAATGACCCCTGTATGTCTACTTTGAAGTCCTTATGGCTGATAATTATTTCTCAAGCAGCATTTACAAGCTTAATATTATTTGATACCTCACTTACTTTCTAAAGTAGTGTACCTGACTGAGAAAAGTGTTCTCTCATAGCACAGGAAATTGATTTTTTAAAATACTTTTCCAACTTTCCTTTCCTTTTGATTTACAAATATCCAAAATCTACACAATTCTACCCCTTATCTCTGTATCTTCAAATGACAATTTTCAAAGCTGAAAACTTACAATTTTTACAGTCTAAAGATTAAAGAAATCTCTCTGACTTCTGAGAAGAGATATCTTGTATAGGAGTCTAGAAATGCAGCATCCATCTCCTAATTTTAATTATATACAGACTGATATTAGCTAAAGAAGATAAAATCCTAATCTCATCTTTGAAAATATTAAAAAGTTGAGGAAAATTCAGGAAGGAACTTTAATCTTCAAATAAATTGCCACTAGTGGTGTTTTTGAATACAAATCAATTATCTTTTCCTATACAACTTCACTGGCAGCTTTATTTCCTCTCAACCAAAAGGATTGTTATTCATTCAGAGATTCTACCTTTTAATCAGCTGCCCTTATATCTTGCTGCTCTATCTGTGTCTACTTCTGCCGTTTCTAGAATAAAAACATACAGGGCTAATCAGATTTCTTTTCAAAATAAAAAGACAGTAACACAGGAGAAACTACACAAAGTGAGCTCTCTTCCTATCTCTTTCAAGTAAAAGTTTAGAGATTTCCAGACATATTTCTTTTTAACAGATTCAAATGCTTTTCTCATTAATAAGAAAAATGTTATGATTTGGCTACGAAATGAACCCTTGAACTTGACTCTGTGTGATGTGTTAAGAAATTGCAATAATTATATTTTACTGAGAGTTTTTCTGAAAGCTACAGGCTTTCAAATCCCACAAGTGGTTCCTCATTTACAATCTGATATCCTCTAATTATAGTATATCTTGTCTTAAGAACATAAAGAGGCATAGAAACTAGGTTTCAAGGAAAAAACCATAAATCCTTAACCAATATTACAGGTTTTCAAAACAAACAGAAGTGAAACTGTAGTGCTTTGCAAGAAACACAATGGATGGAGGGATTTAGAATGAAAGCTCTGAGTTTCCTGGTTATCCATACCTAACAACTTCTCATCTTATCAGTTATGGTTAACACATATGTCACCTGCATCATATAAACATGCCTAGTTATCATGATGATTCATTGTAAGTAATTAGCTACTGTAACTCATATGGTTAAATTCTGAAGCATCACTCTATTGTGACAGTGTTTTACATGCATTATGTAAATTCATAGAGGAGACCATGATTCAGGGACTGCACCTCTGATTCTAAGTGTCTAAAAAAAATCCCTTTAGCTTTGCCTAAAAGGTAGATCATTTCTACAATATCTGGAAAGTTGAGCATATTTCAGATAGCTTTGGAAAATCTCTTTATGCACCATTTCTTACTAGGTGTTCTCATCACAAAAATATGTTCATGATCCTTTTATCTCTTTCTTTTCATTCTTGGCAATGACTGGCTGCACAGTGAAACACCTAGAACAGACAGCCTTCTAAATCCTTACCCAAGTGTAGTCATGTCTGTTTGGTAGCAGAAGTTGTTATAGATGTTAACTTCTATGTTTAGCTCAATGTTAACTATAGACAGCCTAGTAAAGAAGCAATTCCGCTGCAGAATTGCAACTGTGATAGCTTTTTCACTATGTGCACTGGTTTTGTCTGGGATAGAGTTAAATCTCCTCACAGTAGCTAGTATGTGGCTATGTTTTAGATTCATGACAAAAACACTGTTGGTAATACAGAGATGTTTCAGTTACGGATGAGCAGTACTTACACAGAGTCAAGGCCTTTTCTGCTTTTTACCCCATCCCATCAGCAAGTAGACTGGGCATGTTTAAGTTGGGAGGGGATACATCTGGGAGAGCTGACCCCAACTGGCCAAAGGAAGATCTCATGTCATATCTCATACTCATGCTCAGCCATAAAAGCTCAGAGAAAGGAGGAAGAAGGGATGTTTAGAGTTACAGTGTCTTCCCAAGTGACAGTTATGTGCTATGGAGCCCTGCTTTCCAGGAAACATCTACCTATTGATGGGAAGTAGTGATATAATTTCAGATTTTGTTCAATTGAACATGTAGCTTTTGCTTAATTATTAAACTGTCTTTATCTCAACCCAGAAGTTTTCTCACTTTTACCACTAAGGGGGTTCAGTGAGTGTCTGCATGAGACTGAACTGTACCCTAGGGTTAAATCACAACACTGTTTTTCTGTTTAGGGATAAAATGAATGTTTAGATACTGAGCTCAGCCATCTTGGAAGGAGTTCCATGCCTGATAGATTCTTACTTTTGGGAGTAGGTACTTAAGTTTTCTCTGTATTAGGCATCCAGATTCTTTTTGTGAGATACAAGATCATGAGGAGGTAGGTCTGACTTGGAGCTGGGGACATTCTTGAAGCTTCTTACAAGAGGCATGCCAGTATTTCCCTCCCACACTACAAAACCCCCACCAGATACAAACCCAACACAAATACTAGGTTTCATCTTCAAGATATTTTATGAACTAGATAGTTGTAGTGATATTCACTGGTAGGTACCTACCAAATGTACAGACTTCAAAAAGCTTTGTAGACATCTATATTTAGAATCTAAATATATTTAAATTTCCATCAAAATAACTCTCCAAAGCAACATAGCTATCCTTTATTAATGTTCTATTTTTGCCTTAACTATCTGTTCATAAAAGCAATAAAAAAGATATGCAGAGGTTTGACATACTGATTTTTCTAAATGCACAGGAACGTTTCAATGCCTCTTATTAAGCAGTGCCTATTCTTTTACTCTTTCAAAGCCTGATGTTTAGCAATGCTAGAGTAGGATTTGACATTAAAATAGTCATGAAAGACTTTATGTAATCTACTTATATAGAGAGATTCTTTAGTCCTGGCTATTTTATATTTTATCTCATACTATATATGTGTACAAGGCCTTCCCAAGAGACTAGTATTACGGTAGCATAATTACACTTTACAGAGGATCAAGGTCTGTTATGTGGAACTGCATCGAAGTAAGTACATATGTTTCTGTCTATCCTCTATTTTGCAAGAGTCCTTAAAGAATTCTAGTGGGCATAATTCACCTTTCAGAAGTGATTACTAGTTTCTCCCTAATGTATTAGGATAGTCTAGGTGGTTTATGTCTCCTCCATTAATGGATTTTGTTTTGTTTTGTTTTGTTTCAGAACATTTTCTCCTAACACCAGTACAAAGCATATCAGACAATAATTTCTTGGATCATCTTTAGCACCTCTTTAAAAAGAAGTACAGTGTTGTCAGCTCTCTAGCTCTCTGGTTTAATAGCTATTTAATGATGAAAGGTCTAATCCTGGTTCCTTTGTCGCTAGATGAAGACTCATTAAATTTAGTGGGGGCAGAAAGCAATTTTAATTGCATAGTTTTCCCACTAGCACTGTTCATTTATTCTTTGATTTCATTGGAATTCTTGGACAAATGCCATAGGTGATTGATGACTTAACTTCATTTCTCACATTGCAACATCTCCTCTGATTACCTATTTGCAGTTAATTCCAACTAAAGTCTCGTGTTTTCAACAACACATGAATTAATTTGTGTGGAGTCACCTCTACAAGCTTTAGTTACATCTTGTCTGACAGTGAGCCCCTGTTAAAAAAAATAGAAAGCAAAATTTGGCCCATTTAATGATTTAAATGAGTTCCTGGATCAGATTAAAATTTAGTTCTTAGTTCTTAAGGAAAGATTTCCAAATTTGGGGATTTCTCCTTATATATTGAAGTATATATTAAGAGCTGAAATTAATCTTTGCTTCACATGACATATTTCACTGAGTCAAATATGAGTCACTAGGTACTGACACACTGACACTGCTGAGTACATGAACTTCAGACAATAATCTGTGCTGCCAAAGTCCAGCAGAAAAAGCTGGACTTTTAAAAGCTGTGTTTATACTGCACAGTACTTGATCTAAATCTGGTTTTGGCTTTGTCTGAAGCCTTTTCTATCGTTACGACGTAATTGCCATTCTGTCTTTTGGGGTTTTTTTTGTTTTTTTTAATAAAATTTTCAGTTTTGTAAATAATATGAAGGCTGTGCTGCAGCCCATAGTATCAGCACATCATTGCAAAATGAAACTAAGAATGTATGTTATTTTTGTGACATAGGAAAACTCAAGGAACCTAAGCCAACTGCCTGACAGAAGTGAACTGTTAACTGAAGGGAAGCCAAGCTTTGTTTTAAAGTCAATAGATGATGCATTCCAAAAGAAAACTTCAAATAGAACCAGAATTTATGCACTGTGCTCAATCAAAAAATGTATTTGTTAGTGACACGGAAACATGCTGCTTGAGAGTGTAGACCAATGACTCTTACATCAGCAGATTTTAACATTTGGTTTTATTAGAAGTGTGCTAGATACAGACCTATGAATGTAGAAAAAAGACCAGACATTTGATTTCAAAGGGAACATGTCAAGTAATACATTTGAAAGGACCAGTTGCTGAAAGCAGAGCTACATAGTTAGTGTTATGTCACTGGCAGGGAGTAAAAATGTTATTGTCCTTGGCATTAGACCATGAGGCCATGCTGGAGGCCCTGTAAAAACAGTCACTCTAGAGTCTTCCAGAACTTGTTCAGCTGCAGTCACAAGGAGTTTTCTATTGAAATACCAGTTTCGGATTCATCTACTCACAAAATGACATAAACATAAACAATAGCAACACCTGGCAGTGTTCAAGGCCAGGTTGGATGAGGCCCTGGGCAACCTAGTCTAGTGAGTGGCATCCATACCCACAACAGCGGAACTGGAACAGATGATCTTTAAGATCCCTTCCAAGTCATTCCATGATTCTGTGATAACAATAACAGTCAACAAGAAGAATCATCTGCATCTGATTAAACCCAGTATCAATATTTCACAAGACAAAATGAAAAATTTTAGGTACTAAAGAAGAAATCTCCTGCAATAATGAAGGAGAAGTAAAACAAAACAAACTGTTATCTAGACAATCTCTCAAGTTTACTATTATTTTTAATATATTTTATACATAGTTAATATTATGTGTGCACTTAATCTTACTGATATGATGTAGAAAGGCAGGTAGTTTAGTTAATTCTATGTGTTACTTCTGCATTAAAACTGGAAAATGTGGAAACTGTGATTATTTTAAAGAAAAGAAAGAGCTACTTTAGAATTCAACCACCTGAACAGATCTTTAGAGATATAATTACTTTCCCAAGTCTGTCACAGATTTCATTTACAGTTCTGAGCAGTACACAGAGGTTAATACTATATAGTCCTTGCTCTTGAACATACAAAACAGCTTCTCAGAGGACTTTAAAAGTGCTCCTCAGGCAAGTAGCTACTCCTGGGAGTTCATGATGTATTCCTTTATCTCTCTTACTCTCATGCATCCTTGGAAAAATGCTAGCAGTAATAATGCTGTGAATGATAAAATCCTGAAACAAACATTTATTTGGGAGTTTCCAGACGGTATTTTGGAAGTTTGTATTTGTGTAAAAGATGAAATTAATTTGTTAGGTTTTGTGAATATTTAAACAAGATTGACCTTATCCCCCAAAATCTTAGAATTTACAGAGGCTACAAGTGGATACAACTGATGCATACATCTTACTGAAAAAGTAACAAATAGTCTAAAAAGCAGAGGGCATTGTACTGTCACTGCCTTGTCATTCATCTGGGCACCTGGAAATATATGTGCAAGTTTTTTGTTTGTTTGTTGTTTTTTTTAACATCCTTGCACTTAATATTAAGGAAAAATATTGAGGACGTTAAGGAAAAAATATGTATATGTGTATAATGGCCTTGTACATTTTTAAAGGGAGATGAGGGAGTGATATGGAAAGTATGAAGGCATGAAATAAAAAGTAAAAGCTGTGTTATTGCTGCAACCTCAGCAATTGTCAATAGCTTAATAGGGTATATAAGTTAAAAGGTACAAAATGTGAGCAGAACAAGAGGTGATATTCTTGTAAATATAGAATAAATGCTGTATTTGATGCATTCTTGTGACAATTCTGCCTCAGTTCTATTAAGTAAATGTCAAATTTAAATAAATCAATGTTAATTCATTAAAGAAAAAATGTATGTCTAGGCTTCACAAACGAAGATCCAGGGAGGGCTCCACCCACGCTCCTCATCAGCGCCTTTTCCAAGCGCGCTGATAAAAAGAGGATAGCAGATAGCACCCTCGAGCCTGTGGAAGGGATTTTTTTTAGGTGAGAGACAGCACGCACAGAGCTGGACCCACCCTTTAGTCCTAAGGGTCATCTGCCAGGGCCTAGCAAGCTTGGATGCTGGCAGCGAAGTCCATAGGATGGAGGTTTTATTAGAGTGTCCTTCTCTTAGATGGAAGGCCTTACAGGGCTAAATGAGCTCCATCTGCCCGGGTTTGGAATTAGAGTTGTCCTTCTCCTAGGATGACTGCCAGAAGGCTAATGAGCACATCCTACCCATACAAGGATTATAGGAACATGGGTATCACTCCCCACACTTTACCATGGGCAATGAGTTTAATGCTCCCTCTGCTGTCGGCACAGTTATTGCACCAGGGGCCACAGAAGACCCCAAGTGATTTTCAGACTGTGCCTGTAAAGAAAAGATACTTCTTTGTCTTCCATACATATTTGGGTTTCTGCTAGATTGGTTTCTGTGGCTATAACTTAATACAAGATTGGAACCAAAATAACTATTTTTGACAAATTTCTGTTAAAAATAAAAACAACTCTGAACATTTTTTGTCATGTTACACTAATCTGATCCAAGTAAACATGAAAAATTCACCTTGAACTGACAGAAGCCTGATATATTTTGAAGAGTTAACAACTATTTCACCAGTAGTTTCTGAATAAGGATGAGGAGTGAATTAAATGCTCAAATGAACTCAGTAACATTTCTGCTGTTTTCATACCTATTGGAGAATTATTTATCCACTCACAAACAATAAAATAAAATTGGCTTCTTTAACCATTCTCTGCTAGACACCTTTAATTTCAACTTCATCTAATTTTCACACATTATTTTTACCTTTTATGCACAGCAGCCAAGCAACAGCACTGTGCAAGTCAATCTAAAAGCCTTTTATTACATTATAGTTTAATTTCTTATTATTTTACTTGCTAAATTGTATTTTTAGCAAAACTGGCAGCTACTCTCTCAATTGACCAGAATGTTGTATTTTTAATGATTAGAGCTGGAAACAGCTGGAAGCTATTATTTCAAACATAACCTTAACTTTGTTTGCTTGATAAGCGAATGGCTATACTGACTGGTAACTGAACAAGAGTGAAGACAGTAGGCAATAACAAGATACTGACATGAATACCCTGAAGACATATAGTCAAGGAAGCCAAGCTACAGTCCTTTTACCTTAAGAATTTGCCTCAGGAAAAGGTAAATCTAGACTATCTGTTTAGTGAAGTGCTCCGTACTGACAGTTGAAATGGTAAGTAGTCAAACGGCTGCACTGTTGGGGAATATTGCAGCAGAGTACCCCAAAATGTTCATCATGTAGGCACATTGCACAGAGCTTTATTCTCTCCTTGTAATCTTATTATTATTGTGTAATTTGATTATGACATCCTGGACTACTCAAATAATAGTTTGATGAAGATCTCGGCATTGTTTATGAAGTGTGAAGTTAAGAATGCTGGAGGGTTTTTCACTTCAGTCTGTCTCTATTAATTTCTCTGAGTGACTGGCAAACAGTAGACAGGTTCAAGGATGCATCATGATTCTCTGCGACTATTACATCCCACAATCAAGAAAAAAGTGTCTCTTGCTACCATTATGTTTGACTGTAAATATAAACTAAAAAATGAATTTGTTGATTTAATTCTCTGAGAGTTTATTTGCTTTTAACCTACTGGATCTTGCTGATGGTTCATTAGCTGACATAGTTGTTAAAGCCACAGTAGAGTCTCAAATTATTGAAACCCCTCTACCAGACACAGATATGTAAGGTTGAGTCTTTTGTCAAAAACTATGGTAGTTGAAATAAATCTAAGTAGTTGTTACAATTCCAATAATTGTTGATGTTTTACAGAGAACTATTTCTAATATACTCCCACCATCAAAGGGAGTGACAAGTTGATGCAAATAGATTCATTGTAAAGCTTTCTTAAAAACAAGTTCCTGTATATCTACAAGTCTTGGCTACACTTTTCAGAAGACCCCTCAGTGTCCAGCGCAGAACTATGGTTTAGAGCTGAGCTGCTTCTGAAATAATAACTTTCTTCAGTTTGCATAATCTTGTATTTCATAAACTTTGTTAATTCTTGTGATGATAGAAACTCTTCAGCATTCAACTTACTAAATGGATAAAAATAGAATCCCAAATAAGTAATTTTGTGACTAATCTCATCTAGATGTAGACACCAATACTGTAATTTTCTACATCTGATCTGGCCATTCTATATTCATGTGATAGTAAATGTGGAGAAATAAGCACTTTTTGGATGTGATTCATCTGACCTACTTTAGAATAAGATAAATTACTCTCTACAAAGTACATAATCCTTTCCATTTGCTCTAAAGGGAATTTAGGAGTACTAGCTTAGAAGTGACAAACATCATTGTTTGTCACTAAGAGAAGATGCACCTTGTGAGAACTCAGATCTTTCACCATACATATATAACATTTACAGAAAATCATAGAATCATAGAATCATTTGGGTTGGAAGGGACCTCCGCAAGTCATCTAGTCCAACCCCCCTGCAGTGGGCAGGGACATCCCCAACTACATCAGGTTGCCCAGAGCCCTGGCAAGCCTCATTTTGAATGCCTCCAGGGATGGGGCCCTAATCACCTCTCTGGGCAACCTGTTCTAGTGTTCCACCACCCTCTTGGTGAGGAACTTTTTCCTAATATCCAGTCTAAATCTACTCTTCTCCAACTAAAAACCATTGCCCCTTGTCCTTTCACTACAGGCCTTTGTAGACAGGCCCTCTCCATCCTTCTTGTAATTTCCCTTTAGGTACTGGAAAGTCACTAGTAGGTCCCCCCGAAGCCTTCTCTTCTCCAGGCTGAACTTAGTCTAGAATGTTCTAACTGTAAGGAATTAACCATATATTTAATCTCCTTTTCCCCTCAGATTTCCATTCTTTCTTTCAATACCTGTTTGAAAGCTTTCCTGTATTTAATGGCCTATATTTACACAGTATTATCTGCTTCTCCCCTTTGTGAGAAGATATATTTACATAGAAGTATTCTGATTATTTATGATCTATCTTAAAGTAACATCTCAAATTTTATAATAGTCTCTACAAAGTCCCGAGTTGATATTTGTGAATTAAATTGTATATGAAGTCTGGAATTGAGATTGTTCATTGTACTAAATGTAGTCTGTCAAAATCTTTGGGTTTTACTACTATCTAAAATGCATATTGCTTTTACAACATTAATTCTTATTATGAACATTGCCTTTAGCATGTACTGCTCCATTACTATTGATTTTTTCATTTCTTTAGAACACTTTTAGAGTTGAGTTTGTATTACCACATAACTCATTCAGTTTTTTAATATGAAAAGAGAAGTCATATTAACTTTTAGATAGACTTACCTGACACAAGGAAAAAAAAAAAACAAACAGTCAAGCAGCAGAAGTCTATTTTGGATGCAGTATGGAATACTCAGAATTTCTGACAAGGACAGAAAAAAAAAACTGGTATACACTGGATACGTATGAACATCTGATCCATGTGGAGATGTAGGAATAGTGTCATAGGAGATAGCCATGAAAAATGATCTTTAGGATATGAAGATGTAAAAACTCTTGAATTTGTTCAAAGACTAACTTTCCTGTGACATCTCTGACATTTTCCTACGCAGCACAACATGTGATAGGTACAAATAAAGGCAGGTGTTAACATCTCAGGAGTGGTTTTGTGTTTGGTTCCCTAGATTTTAAATACAGATAAGCTTTGTCCCAGGCTAGAGAGAATTGATTTGATGTTTGAGTAACTGTACTACTAAGGTCATGCAGGTATAAAGGCCATCACGCTGTAATTCTCTGAGACTGATGTGGCACGAGTAAGATTTATGTTCATGTAACTCAGGTTGACCACAATAATTCAGAAGTTATGCCAGTATTTGGTCTGAAAAAAGAAATTAAAGGAAACAATTTCCTGTCTGGTTTCTGTGAAAATATATGTCTACAAGAACTTTAACAAATCTGATTTAGTCATGGTTTGATGAGCTCATTATATTTGCTTCACTACTGACTTTTGATTTACATAAATGTTCACTACAGTTTTAATTGCATTTTCCTTCATGTTACATTTTACTGCTACAATCTATAGCTGTAATTGAAAAGGACTTAATTTTTAATCAGGGTTGTTTTATGTAGAAAAATATGTATCATTTTAATGTGACAAAATTTTACTGTGTTGGATAAAATTTCTGAGCTATAAATGCAGAGACTGCATATAAAAAGTATTAGCCTGGCAACCAGTATGGTTATTGGTAAATATATAGACAGACAATCCTCTCAGTTTGATGAAGAAATGTTTGTTGAGAAGATTTTACCCCAAATGTTAAACTGAAAGTCAGGTCATTGTTCTAATAGGAAAGCAACCGTAGAAATACTTGAACAATTTTGTGTAACTGGACATAAAGTTTAGCTAAATGGTGCCCTCAACACGAATCCCAGAACACATACAGGACAATGGAACTACAGTGCCTTCATCCTCCATTCTGGATAGTCCTACTTGCACTACCTGAAAATTTACTTGAATTTCTGACAATGTACTAAATTACAAAGCTCTCTACAAAGTCTTATATTTAGTATTTTCCATATGCTGTCTAGAATACATTTTCACAAATAAATCTTTGGGGTTTTATTGATGATCTTAACATTCTAACCTTACATTTACATTCAATGTAATGATATTAATTAATAAAATTAATATTTTGGTTAAATATTCATTGAGTGTTTGATGACCAGGACGGTATCTACATTAGATATCATACTGATGGTAGCCTATTTAACCTAAGGCGATTGAAGGCCCATACTAAGACCATAAACCATCTTGTCCAGAAGCTGCTTTATGCTGATGATGCTGCCCTTGTTGCCCATACAGAAGTAGCTCAGCAGTGTTTAACTTGTTGCTTTGCAGCCACTGCTGAGCTTTTTGGGCTGGAAGTTAGCNCACTATTTTTAATGCAGCTGATGCTTTTGAGAAAGCACGCAGGATCACTCTTGAGGAGAAAAGACAGCGTAGAAAGATTTGTGTCTTGCAGAATATACCTCCTAAGGAGTCCTTCTGCTGTGCCTTTTGCAACTGCTCTTGTCTGTCTCGTATTGGCCTTTTCAGCCATCAGCGCGCTTGTAAAGAACATGGCTAGACCCCTCCCTGGATCTTCATTCGCGAACCCTAGCCATGATGATGTACTAATATTCAGTATTAGTCAAGGTTGGGTCAACATAACTTCCTATTATGCACTGGCTGTTTGTGCAATATAAACATCTATTTGTAGTAGTTTATCCTTTGCATCAAACAAAAGCCATTTTAATCTAAAGCTTCTTCAGAATACTCTTAAAGAAGGAGCCATAAACTGAGGTAGAACTAGGCTAATGTACCATATATGATCATTAAAATATGGGAAAAAAATAATTCAAAGTTCTCTGAAACCACTGCTCAAGAAATTATAAAGCAACTTCAGTGAAGCAGAACTGCACAGAACACAGTTTCAGTACAGTGCACCATTTGGACTACTTCTGATTTCATAGATCTATGTTTACTCTACGGTACTTGGAGGGCATTTCTTCCCACTTATTAAATATATTCTTGTACTCTTGGGGCCTTGTGAAGGGAATGCTGTTTACTGGCCTGATATGTGAAACATACCAAAAGGAATAATAACTAAGTATGTTCTTAAACAGTTCAAATAGCTCAGACACAAATAGCTGTCCAATATTTCAGTTTTTTTCAGTGAAATGCAAGCGCATCAGTGTAGTCTTTCAGCTACTCACAGTTCCCTGAACCAAACCCAACTATTCATGTTTCATATATAAAAAAAAATTTCATTATAAAGACTGTAAGCCAGGCAGATGTGCTATATTCATCATTTAGAATGAGAAAATGAGAGGTAGTAAGATTGAGCAGTGACTGCCCTCAGCAAACTGAAGAAATTGATTGCATGTTGTGACCCACTTCTACTTAAGCGAAGAATGAGAAATTACCACTGAGTATAGATCTATTTCATATAAACAACCTGAGAGTTTTTCCCTTTCAGATAGAAGTAACCAACATTAGCCTTGGATACTAAGCAGCTATCTTTCAGGCATTCAGATTTCAGATAACTCATTTAAGCAACAACTATATTTGCTACTCCAACACCTTTTGGGAGCAAGAGGAGTTGAAGATTTTACTGAACAAACCTGAGAACAGAATATTGCAAAATATAATTTTGGAGATATTTCATGATCTGCAGTTCTATAGGAATTAATTTTCAAGTTGCTTACAAAATATTAATCTTTATGCTTCTACCAGACTGTGGAGTATGTAATGTCTGCAGTGCTCACTACTAGTCTTCCCAAAATTTTGTATGTTGATAGACATCCATGGGCCAACAAATTCAGGAAACAGAATATTGTAGTAGAGTCTAAGGAATACAGGGAAACAAGTACAGGGGAAGAAATACCAAAAACCCCAAAACAAAAGACATTTAAAAAAATTAAAATTCAACAACCTTTGTTCCTACGCTGGAGACTTTAAAAACTGAAGTTGATTTACATTATTCCAGCTCTGGATCAGTTTAAGCCATAGCAGTTTATTTATCCCAACTGATTTTTTTTTTTTCTCACATCTGACATGAATGAAGAAGTAATTCTGTGTGAATTCAGAATTATAGTTTATTGGACGTGTATACAAAGTATATTTGTTTTTACATACATTTCTGTAGTCCATCGCTACACATTTCAACGGCGGAAAGGGAGTTCGTGCACTGCTGCAAAACCAGGCAAGTCATCTTTATATTTTAGCCATAGAAGCTCAGTAAGATGTGAAAATTTTGAAGTATAGCAATCATCATTTCACAGGAACTTTCCCAACGCAATTGTCCTTTGTCCAATTTTAAAACCAAACCAACCAACCAACCAACAGAAAAAACCCATGAAAACCAAAGAAACAAAGCCAAACTTATCCTTTCAAGTCAAATGTGAAAAAAACACCTAATTTTTATTTCAATATGCTATTAATACCTCCCATCTTCTTGTATAAATTCACATATTTGGTATAATTATGTAATACTTAAATGTAATTAAAGCAAATTATTTACTTAGCACCACTTTACATTCCTGAGTGTTGGAATTACTAAGATAACCATAAGAAATCTAAATACCTCCAAAATAAAGTTACAGGAGGGATCAAAAAATGAAATAATACATTTCAGATGATTACGCTAGTGAGAAAGAAAAATTAACAAAGAGAATGGTAAACCAAAGTGTTAGTCTCAGTTTACTGAAAGTATTGCAATTACTATTTGGGGGGGGGTTGGGGGACTCAGAACAAAGGTATAGGCATCACAACATCAGTTTCTATGAGACAAAACCTTTGTGCTTTCTGTGCACTCAGACAGGAGAAACATCCCACACCTTGCGCCTGAAGAGATTCTTTCCAAGCTTTATGCAAATCCTCTGACCCTCCAGCCACTGCACATTCTTCAAACAGACACCTACCCTTAAAAGTGACAGCAAGCAATAATTTGACAAATGAGCCTGCAGTCTGCACATGTGCAACATACTTTACCTAGAATATTTGGATGTGATAGAATTAAGCTGACCTCTGTGACAAGGACACCTTAATCAAAAGAGCCAAAATCAAAAGGTAGATGAGGGGAGGGAAGCAATTCTGATGGGTCCTGTATTGTGCCTTTCCTGCCTTTTGGGTTCAGACATTTCTTAATCATTGTGTCATTTGTTATATATCTCTTTAGTCTGATACTTCCATTTTCTTGATTGAAAGACTGCTAAAGTGTTTTCTATGATGCTTATACAAAGAGAAGAAAAAAAAAGTTGAAGAACAAATTTAGTCTGCCATGATTAGCCCTTAGGTAGACTGTTGTGTTGGATTTATGCCTGGTGAGGTTTTGGTGGTGAGGGAGGGAGCTACTGGCATGGCTCTTGTGAGAAGCTTCAGGAAGGCTCCCCTGGTTCCAATGTCAGACCCACCTCTGGCCAGGGGTGAACCAGTCAGTACATCTATGATAACATATTGAGGAGAGGAAAAAGGTTAGTTGAGTTCTTTTTTGTTGGGGCTTTCTTTGTTTGGAGATGTGTAGGACAAGAGAGATACAAACATATGGACACCAAGGACAGTGAGGAAGGAGTTGAGGAGGAACACCAGAGCAGCCATTCCCATTTGGCCCCTGGTGAGATGGCAGACTGAACTCCCATAGCATGCCAGAAATCAGTGGTGGAGCAGAATCCTGCCTACAGCCTGTGGAGGAATCCGCACTGGGGGAAGGGAAGAAGTAGTCCTGAAGAAGTCCATGAACCCGTGGGAAAGCTCACAGAAGAGAATCTTGCTGGTGGAAGACGTTCATGGAGGACTGTCTCCTGTGGGAGGGATGCCACATTGCTGCAGGGGAGGACTGTGAGGAACTTTCCCTCTGAGGTGGAAGGAGCAGCAGGAAAAAGCATGGAATGGAGTGGGACTGACTGTAACCCCCATTCCTTGCCCCCCTGCACAGCTGAAGAGGAGGAGATACAGAGATAGGTCCTGCAAGAAGGGAAGGGTGGGGGGGAGATGTATGTAAGATGTGATTTTTATCGCTTGTCTATTCTTGCCACTGGTGGTGGTCTTCTTAAATTAAATTGATTTTATTTCCCAAAGTTGAATCTGTCTTTTGTCTGTGACCATTTTTGCCGAGTCCGCCCTGTCCTTTGTCTTGACCCTCAACCTTTTTGTTATATTTTCTCCTCCCCATCCCACTGGACAGGGGTAGGAGTGAGCAAGTGCTTTTTGCTCGGTTCAGCTGCTGACTGGGCCAAAACCACAACAACTGTAGAGAACTTTAAGTAATATTGATATTGAGATTAAAAATATTTTGCTGTTGCATACCACAATGTTTACCCTGGCTTAGCTTTTTTTTCTTCTTCTTTTAAAATGAGAATGTAAATCGTGAGCCTTTTGCATGTTCTTGTTAATGAGAAAATTATTGAGGAAAAGAATAATCAAATCTTTCTAACTGTCTGGCCATTAGAGGTAAAAGAAATGAATTCTTTCCTGTTCATTTTTATATGAACACAGTCAACACCCTGTGAAAGCTTTATGGTTTCTTAATTGCAGCAATAAAATTTTAGAAAGCACTATAGGGTACTCTTTAAATTTGTCTTGGCAGGCTTTAGGCAACATATCTTTAAATTGAAGGGAAAAAAAAAGAGACAGTCATCTCATGGGGACATAATATCAGCAATTGATGGAAATGCAAACTTCTTGCAAATATACGTTTAAGAGCTGGCCTTAGTGACTAAGGAGATTTTGAAGAGCTTAATTTTGCATTTTCAATATTTTTCTGAAGTGATAGAGTATTTCATTTAGCACACCTTTGACAATATGGTTGCAATGAAAGTGTTCAAGATAAACTTTTAAAATAAACATGATGTGTAAGATAAAATGTATAGACAGTTAAAATGCAGCTCAACTAGTCTTGAGGTTATGGTTCAGAGACAGAAAGGCAAGTCAGGATATCAGAGCTGCGCTCCAGTTCTGACTGCTAAGTTGCTCTGAGATTTTCTGAAGTCTCTGAGGTTTTGCGCATCTCCTTTGTTTTAAAAAGAAATTTTGGTTCTGCGTCTAAGCAAAGTATTATTCTGGCAGATAGAAATCACAGAGATTTAGTATTGTTTACTTAGAAAACAGTAGTTTGTGTGATATGTATATATACTGTATATACCGTAGAAGTTTGTGGGTGTTTTCTGTCCTATTAGAGATACTATATTTGATGAAAATCAAAGAGCTATTATCACTGGAATAAGTTTCACCATCTATGAAAAGAAATATCAGCTGTACTTCATGATTCTCCTATGAATGCTGAAAATCCTAAAGTGAAACCAGGAAACATATGCACACTTTAACGATGATAGAATATTTCACTAGTTGATGAATAGCGACTGTGTTTAGCTAGTTAAAAAACTGGAGTAAATGTAACATTGATAAGTAATACTTCAGCTTTCTATCAAATAAAAGTGTGAAGCTGTCAGTTAAGGGATCTATATGCCCACAGGAATATCTGCTGTGTAAAGGTACTTGCAACCATAACAGTTAATTCCTAGCATTCAAAAGCAACTTATTGCCCTTCAAAGCCAAAATATTTTCTTAAAATAATTTTTAAAATGTTTTTTCTTCAGTAGTAGACTAGGTCCTGATATCTTACTCTTTTTTACAATATGCAAGCCAAATCTTTTTATTAAAAGATGAATTTATCACATTCTCTGTTGATCTTTGATATAGAGTTTCAGAGAAAAGAACAACAAACTTTCAGACTTACAATAATACAATGAGAATTCTTTATAGATAAAAAGTGACTTATCATACAGAGATGTTATAAACACTAAATGTTGTAAATAGCAAATATAAGAAAATANGAACATTGTGCATTAGACAAAAATCACAAAAGAAGTTTAATTGCATTAAATAAATTATAATATTGATCAACATAAAACAGTATTGAATTTAGTGTTGCACTCCATGACTCATTGGTTTAGCTTTCTTTATTAAGTCCGTAAATAGATTGCAAAGAATTAGAGGAGTTAAAATTCCATCAAAGGCTAACATTTTAATTTCAGAAACGTGTTTCTTGTTTATTTTGGTACTCTAAGATTTACTCCAGCGTTATGGGATTTGATGGGTGGACTATTCAGTGGATAAGGAACTGGCTGGCTGGACCATTATAGGAAATATGAAGATGTTGATTTTGATAATTGTTACTTGTTACTAGCTTTTTTAATTAAATACCTCAGTTTTGCTAAGGTGAAAAATAAGCAAGTTTAAAAAAAAAAGGCAAACTAAAACCCACCAACCCAAGTTATTCATCACCATAATATATTTAAAAGCCTAAAACATTAAAATCTGGATACATATCTATCTGGAGTCAACTATGTCTTTAAAACTGCATTATTAAATGAGCCCATTTATTTTAAGTCCTATGAAAAATTCATGTGGTCTTCAAATAAGGCAGAATTAATGAAAATTAAACACTTGGAAAAAATCAGTGGAAAACATTTTCCTATTTTTAACAGTAGGAAGGCTCACATTTTGGATGATAAAGTGCAGTGGCTGTGGTAGCCCTGATTCCTTTCAAGTTCAACAGAGATTTTCATGCAATTGTGTTGTTGAACTACTACTGCTAAATAAATGAGAGGTCACCTCCTGCTAGTTGTATCTCAAGTTCAAATTTCTGTGTGAAAATTCCTTATTTTCAGTAATATTTTTATATACTATTGCAAATCAAAGAGTAGATCAGGGTTTTTCATTTAAGTGAAAATACTCCTTTATGAAAATAATGTCACATCTCTACAAATGTAGATAACTTTAAATGCATTTTTCTGTACTCAAGATCATAATCTCATCACTTAAAATCATGTTTCTGCATTGATAAGCTTGTTTATAGCTTTCAAAGGCAGTGAGACAGTGGTATTTCCTTATGTGTATAAATATCCACTCTTAGTGGTCTAAAATTGACTGATGCTCTCAAAAACCTCTCCCTACTCTTTCTAGATTGTTTGGCCAACATAATAGGTCTCCAGGCAACCAAACATTTTATATACCTTTCTGAGGATGACAACAGGTGATACATGCTATCTCTTTTACACTTGAAGCAGATACCTTTTATGTGGAACTCAGTATTTTTCTTTTATTACTCCCTTAACACAGCATTGCCACAGAAAACTTGACAATTATATAGTGAGATTCATACAATTTAATCTTTTTTATTCGGTGATGATCAGTCTAACTGCTTAGCTCTGACTTATGACAAGATAAAAATACATTTACTACTATGAAAGTGTTAGGAGTTATAGCCAAATAATTAGAAAAAACTTTCTAAACTATATATATATTCCTACATTTAGTGCTTAATTACTTTTTAATCTGTAGATGCACTCTTCAGCACATCTTGGTTTGGCATTAGCTTATTCAAATTCTATTTTTCTTTATTGGGCATGCCTGTGATTTATTTGGAGCTAGATCATAAATTTGAGCAAATTAGATTCTATGTTTATGAATATGAACTCTATATTTCTAATAAATGAACTTCAAAGTTTCTAATATTAAATGGAGCATAAAAAATCCTACAAAATAAAAATGAGTGCTTATGAAATTTGACACTTATCTCTTACCAGAATCTGCTATTGTGAAATATTAATTATCTGAATGCTTATTAAATAACTCTGGAATTAGCAAAATTATCTTAACATAATTGAAAGGACATATTCAAAGGCTATTTCATCCTGCTGAAAGACTGGGAAAGAGAATTCATTTCCAGCCCAGTGTTCCACTGTCATGCAGTTTAGTTTAGGAGGAGAAGAGAGTGAAACACATCTATACAAAATTCCTGCTTGGAGTAAATTAGCAAAAAGTAATATCAGAGAATATTGCTGAAATGCATTCATTTGGAATTTGCTTCTGAGAAGGATACACTGCCCTTTTAAAAACCAAATTGAACACTTCCCAATTTAACAATTAAACGGCCTGTCTGCTGCAGGTCTGGCTGCATTCAAAAGAAACAGTTGGGTGCATTAATAGTACAGTTTATTCATATGCAACATATACAAATTCTATAAGATTGCTGATGATAAATGCACTGAACTGCAGAATAGCTATAGCTCTAAAATACAACCGCAAGTACAAGCTTGATTTCCCAGGGAAGCACTTGGTGTAGCCAAGGTCATGAATCTTTCCACAAGTTATCCCTTTTGGGGAGTAAGGAGGAAAAATCTGCCAATCTGTCTGTGCTATTTGGTATCAAATTCTGGTCCCCCAAATCAGGTACAAAACTAAAGTAATATTTATACCTCATTAGCTACTATTATGCAGAGTGTGTGGGTTACTGTGGTCAAGCCATTGCTCCTTTTGATAAAACTGTTGTTCCTTTAGCAGTTGCACAAAACATTTCATAATCTCATTGTAACTCCTCTGGTCAGCAGTACTGTGAGTGAAGAGTGGAAGAGCAGGGCTGCATAATCTCCACCCCACTTCATGTTCCTCCCCAATGCCATGACAACACAAACTACTGTATCTCCACCTAGTTTTTGTGTCTACTCTGGTCACCATGTGTTTTTCAGTAATATTGAGCTTTGTAATGATCTACTATTTTGTGCTTCCAATAGGATGGTTTTTGTTTCTTTTCTGAAGAGGTGATATAAACTTTATATGTGCTTATCATAAAGTGATAGTGTCAAGAAATTCTGATTAAATACACTAAGTCAGCTGATCTCTTACAAGCTAAGGTCAACCCATAGTAATGTATACAATACGGGGAATAAAGATGATGAATTAAAGATCAGTGTGCAGTTGCAGGGCTATGATCTTGTTGGCATCACGGAAACATGGTGGGATGGTTCCCATGACTAGAGTGTTGCAGTGGAAGACAAGAAGGGAGAGTTACTCTATGTAAAAGAGCAGCCTGAGTGCATGGAGCTCTGCCTAGGGATGGATAAGGACTCAACTAAGAGCATATCAGTTTGGATTAAAGAGAAGACAAGTAAAGGTGACATTATAGTGGGTGTCTATTATAGGCCACCTGACCAGGGAGAAGAAATGGATCAGGCCTTTTACAGACAAATAGCCTTTCAAAGGCTTTCATTTTCATGGAAGAGTTTTACCACCCTGATATTGCTAGATGGACAACACAGTAGGACAGAAGCAATCCAGGAGGTTCCTGGAGTGCATTAAAGAGTTCCTTCTCCAAGTGATAAAGAAGCCAACAGAGAGGTGCTCTGCTAACCAAGCTCATGCTCACCAAGAATGTCATCAACAAGGGGTGATCATTCCCCATGACTCAACACTGGTGAGGCCACATGTGGAGTACTATGTCCGGTTCTGGGCTCATCACTTCAAGAGAGACATGGACATGCTGCAGAAAGTCCACCAAAGGCTACAAACATCGTTAAAGAAATAGATTACAATTTGTTTTGTATCTGTATTATTAAGAATATTTAAGATACCTATAAACCATTTCCAAACATGGATCCTTAACGTGTAGGAAAAAGTCAATAGAAGGAAAAAACCCACCCAAACCCACAAACAACCAAAACACAAAATCCAACAAATATCTGTTACTGTTAATTTCAGTTAAATGAAATTAATATACCAAGACATGTATATTGTAAAAGGAAATAAATAATTAAATAGGAATATTTTTAAAAGAGGAATTTTTTCCCCTTGGGTTATGTAACACTGAGGATATAGGTGAAGGCAAACAAGGAAGAGGAGAACTATCATTACATTATTAACACAAATGATTCCTTTTGCATCAAGCTAAGTCTGTCCTTCAGAGTTTTATTAACATAATTGCATCAGGTCAGGGAATGACAGTGTGTGATAACTGACCATTATAATTTTGGCAGGCGCAGTTAAATCATGAACATCCCACATTTTTCAATATATTTTTTTTTAATAACAGATGGAAAAAGCTAAGAAATCAAAAATACGAAGAGGAAAGTCAATACTAGACTTTTCTATTTTTATTTTAAATAATATACTATCATAAGATGGAGTTTGAAACTTCCAAGAGTATATCTTAATTATCCACAAGGGAAACTGTTGACTGGTAAAACAGGTGAAAGAAAGACCAAGTACAGATGAAGAAAGCAGTGAATCCAAATGAAATTATTAACACTGACTTCTTACATGTGCAACTCCTTTCTCAAAAGGGGTCAGCTTTATCTCGTTTTTGAAGGTGTTGCTATTATTCTTTCTGTATGCAACTTAAAGAGCTGAGGTGACCTCGACGGACAGGAGATATCCACAAGGAAAATAGATTTGCCAATGGCTACTTTACAGGAATCATGCTCAGGACTAATCACCAACAGTACTAGTAGAATGCATGTGTGTGCATTACAGTCAGTGCAGATGGATAGGCACCAGCAACGGGGGAAATTCATCTAACTGACAAAAGACAACTAAGCTGAGTAACTGTGACTTACGCACATTTAACTCTATATGTCTATATTTAGGGTAGATGAATTTCAGCTCAACTGCCCATGGCTGTCAACAATGACTATGCTTTAAAAAAAAAAAGTTAAAAAAAATCTTGAATAATAACAATCTTTCCCCTACTGAAAAAAACCACTCTGAAAAACTGTGATTTGACTCTTGAGTAACAGACACTTTGTACTTTCTCTTCTGAGTTTTAGGGGGTTTGATCTATGGATAGAAAAGGCTATTGAGAGAACCTAGTTTGACAGTTATATGACATCTAAACCAAGTTAAGCATTGAAGCATCAATGTTTTAAAAAAGTGCAAAGGATAAATCTGTCAGTGCTCTGCTCTGCTATTTCCCTTAAAAAAGAAAGTATAATTTTAGTAAAACTACCAAAGAAAACCTGCATAACTCAGCAGACAGAGCAGTTATTATGCAAAAAAAAAAAAAATCCCCTTCAATTACACACTGCAAAACACGAGCCAGAAAAGATGACATTTAATCTTTAAAATGGTGCTGTACATACAGCCTGGGATTAGAATCCAACAAGCACAAAATCAACAGTTTAACTTTGATGATCATAATTTGTCAAAGGAAGTTACCTCTGCAGTCCTATTTACTCTCTAAGACTTCAGAAATGAACAAATACATAGATTTGTTATTCATGTGATTCCTTTAATGTGGCAAATTTCCCCCTAATTTCATGACAAATGGAACTATAATCAACCACCTATTTTTGTCCAGTCTAAAATTCTAGCTCAACCTATAATAGCACTTCTAATAGCAGCTCCTTAATGACAACTCTCCTAACAATTCCTTGCTTAAGGTTATATTGCATAATTTATTCTGTCAGTTAGTATAGTGTAAATTAGACTAAATGATGTGACAGGAAGGTTAAAATGAGTGTCCAGTGAGAGATGCAGATATGAGGTCAAAATTAGCAATTGGGACATTCAGTGACCTGAATTTTTACTATTTATTTATTTATTAATTTTTAGGCTTGTTCAATCCTATACATCATGTTGATTTCAGTACATAAATGAAAAGTTTATGTCAAAAAATGCTCAACATTTTATTTTATTTTTTAATCATTTCAGTTTCTTCCCCTTATATTCACCTTCCTTTTTGTATCGGAGGCTTCTCATTAACAAAGAGAATTTCAGGGAATTGTGTGAAGACTTGAGAATGAAGTTTAATCTGAAATTCTTTGATCCCTCTAAACGTCACATCATTGGGAGGAAACAACCACAGAGCCCATGTGTCCATTGAGTAGTTTCTTAGGTTTTTAAATTTCCCCAAAAGAGTAACATGCCATGTATTATGTTACCACCATCCCCTTAAAAACTGAAACCAAATCCATCATTTGCAGTAAAGGACTGTAAAATATTTCATTGGAACTGACACTGCCTGGAATTCAACAGGAGTGCTGTTCATTTCATGGCTACAAANCCCTGTCCAGAGATGCCGCGATGATGATTTACAGCTGCACATGCGCGGGATTTCGATTCTCTCTCTTCTTATCAGCTCCTCGGTTCCTCCCGGCAAATTCTTTCGGGAGGGGGGAAAGTTCAGCTACTGAGTCTCTCTTCTTTTAAAGAAACAGTGTCCATATCCAAACTCAAAAGTTCAAAAGGGAACATGACGTACACTGTTAAATTTTAATCACTCCAGGACACACAGCTCTGAAAGAGCTGACTAAATTGCTGGAAGCAGTGCAGCTGAACAAGCACCCAATGTGCCTCAAGATAAAATGCTCTTCTACTCATCAGGGTCAATTAAGCATGTGTTGAGTGCTGTGCTAAGACATTTATTCTTCTGTTAGTACTAGGACACTGGCCAAGCAGACACGGGCTCGATACACTTAAGACTCATTCTGACAGAGGGCTTTTACTTGGTGGAGAACTACTTCCTTCACACACAGCAGCACACTGAAGCTGATGTTAAAACTCCCATTGACTTAAAGGCGATGTAAGCAGTATTTCACAGTTTTCTGTCCGTGGGTATGAAGCTGCAGAAGGAGAATAAAATCAGGATAATAGCAGTGCAATGGTGGAGAATGAAAATAGGCAAATACTGAATATTTTCTTTTTATCTTCTCCACAAAAGAAAGATGGCCCTAACATATCTATTAGACTAGCAAATAGCAAGCTTCAGCTTCCTCCAGCACTCATTGTTGTCACTAGGCATTTTAATGACTCCATTTAGCACTGCAGCATTTCCTTTTCTCAACACTGGCTAATAACATGCTGAGATAGTTACACTCCTTGAAAGTGGAGTTTCATTGAAGAATGGAAAGGTGAATGCCTGGGGATTTTCCTCTTCAAACTGCAGAGGACACATTTTGGATGCAATGTTTAAAGAGGAAAAGAAAATTAAAAGGAAAGGTTCGTAGGGAGATTAAGGGTGAAGGAGAGAAACAAGAGGAAGAGCTAATGAAGGAAATTAAATGGATGGAGAATGACTTTGCGGAACAACCGGCAGCAGATAATAAATCATGGTGCTGTAAGCACAAAAAAGCTGAACAATAAAAATGGCAAGGAAGCAGAAATGTCACAATAAACTTCTGTTAAACGTAAAATAATATCTTTAATATGTTGAATGCTGCAAAGATTTCACTATTTTCAGGTAAATTGCCCAACTATACCTTTCTTTCTGTTCTCTTTATTCTAACATAGTAAACACGGTTCAGTGACTTCAGTGGATCTATGCGGTTCTGGCTGGAGCTTCTGCAAACTCAGGCCCTTGGCAGATATAATTCTGTCTAACCTATCATATGCTGACTAGTTCCTTTCCCTTTTTTAAATATATACGAATCTGTCTCTAGCAGTACAGGAATTGTATTAACATTGTATTAACACACACTATATGTTAGTAAAGTGCAAGGGTGCCTTTATTACAGACTTAAACTATCTATGGATGATCTATTCACTGTTTTTAATATTAATGCCTTGGAAAGCAAAATGGCCCAGAGATCTTAAAATAATATTTAGATTTTACTGAAAAATACACCCCCCCCCTTTTTAAAGAGTACTTTAATATTTTAATATTTGCACTGGTCATCCCTGAATAGTTTTAAAGTTTTTCAACTTTATTTGATTCTCTGAGGGGATTTTTTAGATTAATAGTTCAAACTTGAAGAAAAACTTCTTAATGGAACTCATTTAAATAGGAGAAAATATGCTATGCCTTTATTTCTTAGCAAAATCAATTTTTTTACCCCCCTGATAATGAATGCATGCATGTGTAAGTATTTTTGTATACTGTTGCGCCTGAGAGTTTTGTGGGTGTAGTAAAATTTGATTCACTCTTGATGTTCACACTGATTAAGTAGGCATGTCACTAGTTTTGCAAATAATACAGAATATTGTCAGTCAGCTGTGTGCACCTAGAATATTTTTCTGGAATTTCTACTTCCAAACTCTCTGTCTTTGTCTATATGTATACATGTCTATGTGTACAATACGTACATGCATATGTACATGTATGTGCTATATGTCCTGTATGTATGATAACTGAAGCATTCCATTTGTCTTGAAGTATGTATGTAGATTTAACTTAACTGTTGATAGACAAAATCTGATTATGTCCATGTTCATTACCACTATCGTATGCTAAAGGGTTTCAATAATATTTATAGATCTTTCCTTTAGCTGAGAGGATGTGGAAAAAAATAAGACAACCAAACAATCAATTTATCCTTTGAAAATAATCTCAGCAATGAGGGAAGGGATGATATCTTATTTGGGGGGAAGGAATTCTACTTTAACCAGGAACAGCTGAGTGATGAGCATTATGATATCGTGAGTAACAATAACATTTTGATTCATTTGTTCTCCTCTTTCAGTCACCTGTGCAGCTGCAGAGGGTGAAAGCAGTGGACCTGAATCATATGGGTTCAGCACACTGCTCAACCAGGTTTTTGGGAGCAATGGGAGTGACTTTTCCCAGTTTGTCACTAAGGCCTGTGCTGCTCAAATCTATATATTCTGTGGGATTGAGTCCATAAAATTTAAGTAACAGAATTGACAGAATTTTCTTGTTTACAAGCATTAAAAATATTTTCAAATCCCGTTAATGTCATCTTAGATTTCTCTCAGCATTTTCTGGCATTACATGAGATTTCCTGATGTAAACTGACATTTCCCTCTGATAAATGATGTCTGCAGAGATTAGGAGGGAGATAGGTTTATTTTCTACAGTTTTCTTAACACAAAAATATTAAAACCTTGCTCCTGCCCATGATTATGTGTTGCACAAATAATGCAACATGAATGAGAGTACAAGACAATATGACGTAGTTAATTAAAAATTGTATTGTAAAATTAATTGAAAGTTGGAAAGCCTTATTTGCAAAGAATTCTTCGATTGGATTTTATTTGTGTGCAAAAATCGTGTTGAAAAATTTGGTTGGATCCTGTCAGTTGTATGAGATACCTCTCTTATAATTCATTCATGCTGTAAGCACCTGAAATAAGCACACATGAAATATGCAAATGGAAAATTTTGATTCCATGAACCTAAATCAGTGAGAAAATCCTTTTAAAGCCAAACTGAAGACAGAACTCTTTAGAAGCTGACACTAAAAGAAAAATGAATTAAAGTGGATCAATATTATAGATTCCAGGTAGTTAGTGTCAGATGGTTTGTTGAACAGAGAAAACAACTTTCAAGCTAAGAATTTTCTTCAGACTTTAACTGAATGAAGTTGTAATAAGAAATAAACTTTCCATTCTCAGGACCTTGCACAGATAGCAAGACACTACATTTTTAACTCACTTTCTAGAAAAAGAAATGTTTGAAGAAAACTTCACTTTTGGCCTAACTGGTTACAAAACCAGTTGCAAAATTTTTCACTAACTAATTATTTTCAGCTTTTTACCTTCCAGATGAGAAATCTAGATTTTCATTTGCTTTGAAAAAAAGATTTATTTTTTTTTGCAGACAAACAATAGAAAGCTAAAATATCAGGAACAGTATTAAAAAAGCAAACAATATAAAAAAAAACAACAAAAAAATTGCAGTAACCTAGAAATTTTGATGACTTTTTGAGAAGAATGTTTTTGTTCTTTATTACAACAAAAAAAGGTCTTAGAAAGAATGATCACTCATTTATTACTAGCATCTGAATAATAATAGTTTGTTTTTCTACAGATTTTTGCATTGATGTCTGGTAAATACCATAATGTGTTTAATAAAGAATTCTGTTAATTATGGATTGATTATAGGACTGTGTTCTGAAGAATTTGGATCCATCAAAGAAAGAATTAAGCTGATGTGTAATGATATGGATTCATCTTTACTACTTTTGAAAATGACATAATTTTTATTAAAGGAAGTTTCTAAGTTTCATGTAAGTTAATTTATTTGTAAGGTCATATAGATATAAGAAAGATAGTACATCTGATTCTTGGAGCATAGTTTTCAACAGCAATTCTGCTTTTATGGCAGAAAAAAAAGTCTCACTCTCATTTACTTTTTTCCAAAATATATCATTCAATTGCACTTCCTTTTTTGTGAAAGAAATGTTCACTAGAGTTACAGGAAAAAAAACTAGAAGTATATGTCCTCACAACTTCTTAATGTTTCATGGTTTTATGATCTTGTAAACAAACTTAGTTTTACAATTTTCCTTACAAATACAGAAGTGCACTTTATGGGACTTGAGCAGCAATGACCCAGGTACTTAATTAAATAAATACATAATACACAATGATCGTTAGAAATAAGAATAGCATAGAAAACTTCACGGGTAGGATAGTATCTGCTTGGATTTGGGTTTTTGGGTTTTTAACTTGACTGCTTTGCTTCTGTCACTTTGTGTAAGAATAAGTTCATTTTAGGGTGTAACTCTGTGAAACTCAGCATACCAAAATATATTCTAATGTTGGTCAGCAGCACTTAATAATAGGTGGTTATCAGAAAAAATATACTTTTCCTAGAAAAATGTACTTACCCTCCAAAAATTATTTCCACCCTGCCAGTCATGCATTGAAGAAAAAATGGGAAGGCAATTCTTCACTTTCATTTGCAGATATACATGAACAGACTATTACAGCTACATTCAGCTTCCAGCAGAAATGTTGCTAGGTGACTGGAAGAGGCTATAGATGAACTACAGCAACTACATAAATAGTGCTTTTCAGGACAGAAACATTTTTCATTACTTTTTTTTTATACACTTAATACTGTTAGTAGAAATGCTGGTTCAAATGTGTTCAAATGCTGGAGATCTTAATGTGGTTTGAGTCATCTGCCCATGGATTAGTATTGATGTAGATGGCCACAACCATCTGTAATACATTCATTTATTGTCTATCCAACCTGAGAAATGCTCTATAGTCCTGATAGTCGTGAACGACATCTTCCCATCCCAGTCTGCTCCACAAAGGACAAAGCAATGACTGAGTGTAACAAGATGGAAGTGAATAAACAGTGCAGTATAGAATGCATACTTTTAATCCCACAATTTCTCAGCTCACAACGTTTTTAGAGATAGTTTGATTTGTAGTTCTTCTTGACACACTGGTAAGAAAGCTACTGCATTATTAATAGGATCTGAAGTTCTGTATGTTGCATTTTCACTACACTACTATTTATAGTTACGGACTTCATATTTATTATACAACATTCTGAACATTATTTATAAAAATATTATTTCCTGATTTTTTCTTAGCTTAGTGCACTAATATCTTTAAGTGTTTTTATCACCATGAATAGTTTAGTAAGTTAATAATAACTACATTTATTTTGTAAAGCTGGATTACTCTCTCATCTAGTAAAAATTGTAAGTGTTGATCTATCAGATATTTCATGTATTCATGTATTCAACTGGAATAAGTGATTTGATGGGATTTCTGGCAGCACGTATCAGAACTCTCAAGACACTAACAGACCTCAGTGACCTTTCTCATAGTAACCTGAGTCTCATACCCAGGCAAATGAGCCCAAGGTGTCATTTAAACTCATGCCTGGGCAACCAATCTTGCCCTGAGCTAGGCTGTAGGAAGTCCTTTGCAAAAGCCTGCCTCCAGACCTGCCTTCTGGATGTATCTTGGTCCTATGCTTCAGGTAGCTTATCTCCTAGATGTGTCCCTTGGACCTATGTTGCATTTTGTCTCAGGTTTTGTCTCCTGGGTGGACTTTGCACCAATGTTGCAGCCTTGTTTCCTGTCCTGCTTCTTTCCCTGTGTCCTTTTGCTTCTGACATCCTGGTGAGATCCTGGCTTTGGCTCATTTCTTGCTGTATTTTGGCTGCCAATAGTCCAGGTTACTAGCCCTGGGCTCTGCCTACTGTGGTCAGACACAGTAGGACAGTTCCCCATCAGTGAGGGCACTGGCTCTGCTAGGGTCATCCTTGGCTCTGGGCTTCCTTGCTGTTAAGGATCAGCCCTGTTCCTGCAACTCCCTGATGGTATACTACTGTTGCCTGAAAACATGATTTTGCATTGTTATTAAGAACCCACAAGCCTGGAAGTTCATAGTCTCTGGACTTGTCTGAAATTGTGGCAAGGTATGTGGAATATGAGAGCATTTGCTTCATTAAGTTCTCTGGTTAAAGTCTACTCATCATAAATCAAATTACTAATAAAAAGGAAAGTGATAAATTAAACACACAGATACACAAACCTAACAAGCAGGTGATGACAGAGACAATAATAAAGATCTGAACTCTTCAGCCATTGTCAGATAGGCCATTAACAAAATTGCTCAGGCATAGCCTAGCCTTGAAGAAGGTCAGCTTGAACTTTGTAAATGATAAGAAGCACGAATCAGGATTGGCATGAGTATTATGAGGAAGGGCCTCTGGGCTGACAAAAAGCATTGTAGGATGTTAAGGGAAAGGTCAAAAAGGAGAAAGGGATGAGTCAAGAAGGAACAACTGTAGAAAAATGGAAAGGAGGATGAGTAAAAAGGACCTGTTGTGCACAAATACCAGATAATCAGCAAATAGATTCCAGAGAATACAACAGAGAGCACTGTGTGTTCTGAGGGTTAATGAAGACAGTCCATGGGTAGGAAGAGAAGTGTTTGGTGACCATATTACTATAAGCGAGTAACAAACAGAGCTCATTTTGTTGAAGAGAGTGAGAGATTTTTACTGTACATAGACCTACACAGTCTGTATGCTGACTATGCATAACACATCACCTTTCAGGATGCTGTAGCTATGGTCACATAATAGAGACATCATAATGATGTACTTTTATGCAGAATTTTAAGTAAACATCCTGAGGTTTGTCTGTATAAAAATATTAAAATGTATAAAAAGATTGCATAATTAGTTGCACAGTTTAAATGTCATTTATTATCAGTCAGACTCCTTTCGAATTTTTTTTTTTGCCTTAGAATTATGGATTTATCTTTCTTCTGTAATTGTTTGGATGACAATTTTTTTTAAAAAATCCAAATGCAAGAATTATCTGAGATGTGAATATGAAAAGATCATCAGGATATGCTGTCACTGCTTTGAGAAACTAATGAGTAGAGCAAAGTATATGGGATAGCTTTAACAAGTGATCTTTAAGGCATTCACTTCAAACACACAGGCAGCAACTTCATCTGTGCTTGAATTTCTATCATTCTCTCTACTTTTTCCAGCTGCACTTTCTGTGAATTACAGAAATTATTTCCAGGGAAGAGGGTTCTCAAGGAAGAAAACAATAAAGAAAGAACATTTCCTAGCATGGTGATAAAACTGTTTATTCCTTAAGAAAAAGAAGTTGTAAAAATAAGTTTGACTTTTCCAAATTTCCAAATTTCAGCAGATCGAGAGAAGTGATTCTGCCATTCAAGGTGAGGCTTGCCAGGGCTCTGAGCAACCTGATCTAGTTGGGGATGTCCCTGCCCACTGCAGGGGGTTGGACTAGATGACCTCCGGAGGTCCCTTCCAACCCTAACCATTCTATGATTCTATGT
This sequence comes from Bucco capensis, assembly GCA_013396975.1. Classification (NCBI taxonomy): domain Eukaryota; kingdom Metazoa; phylum Chordata; class Aves; order Piciformes; family Bucconidae; genus Bucco; species Bucco capensis. The sequence goes on along the minus strand of VWZO01005614.1, from coordinate 705,002 downwards.
TTTAGGGAGAAAACCCACTCCTTTTAAAATTATATCTTTGCACACTGAATTGTTCCATATTGCTGAGTCTCAAGTTCTCTTTCCTTTTCACTTTGCTGCAGGGATGTTTAGACTAATACTGTAGTTCTCAATGCCTCTCTACTGTTGACGGGGAAGAAATAAAAAAACTTTCTATGGCAGCACTTTCTAAACACTTCTATGGTTCCTGTGAAACACACTTTAAAAAACAAAGTTACACAGATTCTTTTCTATGATCTTGATTTAGAACTATTTACAGAAATGACTGACAGATAATAGCTTAAATATTTCCGTAATTTTCTGGTACAGTAAATGTCAATGTAATTCAGCCAATCACAGCAGCTTTTTAACTAACATTTTTAGTCCTTTCCCTGACATTTCCCTGGCCCCAAACATACATATGTACACACTTGCACACACAAGCATGTACACACGCAGCAGACTGGGACATTAATAGGCAAACCCTTAAGATGGCTGTCAGATTTGATTGTAATGTTTTAATTAATTCACTTACATTCTTTTCTATCCTACCTTTTATGTTCATTTCCTAGAGTTAAAAATTGTAATCAACTAATTTGAAACCTTTCAGTGAAAATACATCCCCTGAGAGTTTCAGGAAACTTAAATAATAGTATGCAATTTAACCAATTGCAAGGGACATAAATCATAAATTTTGTGCAAATACAGAATGTATTCAATTTCAGTAGGTTTCACTAAGTAGCAATTTAAGAGAGAAATTTTCATAACCACTAACCATAAGAAAGCATGACTTCTGTACCCTTCTGCTAGAAATGGTGTAAAATTGATTTGTTATGAATTGATTATTTAATTTTAATCAATATTTTCCTTTCACATTGTATTTTAGGATAGCTACAGTAGATTCATCTCCATCCTGCTTAAGAATATTTTAATTAACACTATCTATTTTTCATTAGTTTACTAAAGTCTCTTGCATGCCAAACCATGGTTTTAATCTATTAGCTTCTTTACCCTGGCAAATATTCTCTTTTCATTACAGTTAACTCTGATTACCTGTTGTGTACTGTAGGGTAAAGTAAAACATCTTCTAAGCATTGGAAGTTAGATTAAAATTGATTTGTGGAATATGTTTTTAACTTCTTCAGTTAATATATACCATCTAGATACCTTCATCAGGTGTATTAGAATTGGAAAGGCACAGGTTTCCAAACACTAGAAAGGAATAAACATCACTATCTTCTGCGAAGCTTCTGTGTTGTGACAGGTGATGCTTTTTAAAATATTGAATAAATATATGGTCAAGATTCCTTGTAAGATGTACAGTAAATAAAATATACCTTGCAGGACAGTATACTGCAAAAAATACATCACCACACTTTGATATTTTTATAATGGTAGCACCAAGAAATACTTTCCATCTTTTATGTGTCTTGAATCCTGGTTTGCAGTGTCAGCAAAAAGAAAGAAACAGCATACCAGTGAGATTTTATGTTTAAGTCAACACAGGAAAACGGGAGTGTAGAGAAGGCGATCCATAGGGAATAAAAGCCAAAAAATAGTGTTTCTTTTTGTGGATTATTGTGATAGATGCATTAAAAACACATAAAACTGGTTAAAAAGCTTCTTAGATTATAGGAAAGGACCTTTGGTTTTCATTTTAGTTAATCCACACAAAACTTGTTAACCTTGCAATTCTGCAGTAAATGCTGTATTCCCTCACTACAGCAGGTGCTTTGACTAGATGCCTGTTCTTGCCATATACTGTTAGATTATTTTATTGGCTTAACTAGTCCTATGTTATCTAAGAGTTTTAGAAAAGATAAATTAATGTCTTCTACATCACTGATTTTCTTAGTTTTGCAACTGCTTTTTTTGTTGAAATTAAATTATCCATTAGCAGAAACTGAATTTCTCTTTGCTTTGGAGACAGAACTGTCCCTAAAGCAAATAGAAGATTCAGAGTTAATAAGTCTTTTATGTGTTTTATACACAAAACTGAATCATGTACAAATGTTAGTTCAAGTAGCACATTTCCCAGCAGTTGAATTTTAAGCACATTAATGACTTTCAAGAATTCTAGCTAGAAAAGCCCCCCTGTTCCTACTCCACACGAGGATGATATATAGCAGATATAGGCTCAAGAACTTTTCACCATGCACTCCCTCAACACAAGAGAAGCATATTCATATTTAACAGTGGAGATAATACCACACTCCATCTTCCAGTAGTAAAGGCCTATCTGATATAAAATGAATACCCAATCTGTGTAAATTGCAAAACAATTATCTTGTTCTTGGCACAAAACATGTCTAAATCTCCTTTCTTCTAGGGAATTCTTTCTTAGCTCTTTCTGCCTAAGATAATAAGGCATGAAATTCCTGTAAAAATCTTTGTAGAGCTGACATTTGTATGTATTGAATGTGTTCAAATATATATATATATATGTATATACACACACTCACATATACACACAATTGAAGAAATATTATTTCAACTCACTATGCACTTTCAAGGTATCACATCTGTACTAATTAGAGAAGAGAGATGAAAGTTCAGAGAGGTCTCACATTAATATTAATGTCTTATGCAGTTTCTCATGAACTTAAAGTCTGTTACTACAATATTAATTCTGTGAGAAAAATATTTACTAAGGACACAAAAAGAAATTATTGAGATAAACTGATGTAGTTAGCTAAAACAAAAGAAATATACTCGAGTAACAAAACCAGATGGATAAAGTCCATTTGTAAATAATTCTTTTAACTAAAAAAACAGCAGAGGCTTTATTTATTGCTCTTACTGCTGTTAAGATTAAGGACCTATGTGCTCTGGAGAAGCACAAAAAATGCATGTGCATTTCTGAAAGATCTTAACTAAAAAAAATAAAAAAACCCTCAGCTTTCAAAAGTGGCATAAACAAAGACATAACTGACAGTTATCCACAACCTCTTTCCAAATGTGTTTTTCTCTATGCTTCATTGAAGCATTCTACAAGTTACTCTTCTGATGTTGAAGGATCAAAATAAGGGTTTATCACTCTTTTTTAGACATGCAATATTCAAACTATTTGATAGTCTATGGCTTAACCTTAAATGATCCATGACTCCATTTAATCTCAGACACTATGATCCTTGGCAAGTTCTCAAATAAACATATAGATACATAGATAGACAGATCACCAGTTATATAAACTCACAATCTGTTATTGAGGAAAAAACCACACACACAAAAAAAATCTGAGCTTATTGCAGTACGCTAATGAAATATCTCAGCTGGAACCTATCACCAAGATACCACACAAGCTACTTTTGAAAAGCAATTTCAAGACATCTGTCTTCTTTTAGCCAGGCAAGTTTTGGAGTCTTCCTCTTTGGAGATTTTCAGAAGGTATTTGGACGTGTTCCTGGGTGATTGGCTCTTGGTGACATTGCTTAAGTAAGGGATTCAGACAAGATGAGCTCCAGAAGTGGCTTCCCACCTCAACCATTCTGTGATTCTGTGGTATCAATGGCAAGAAAAGAGTAAAATGGCAATACAGACATGCATTTCTCCTCTTTACTTCCTGTAATTATAGTGTTCTTATTAACTCTAAACATGACCTAGAAGATTTTTTCCAAACTCTAATTTTTCTTTGTTGGAGTGTCTAGAGTTTTGTAGTGAGAACTTGTGAATACACAAAAGCACACTACACACATGCAGACATTGAGACTATCTGTAGATTGAATACTATTTCAGCAATTGCCTTCAAAAGTGCAGGTAAATAGTAAGTCATATCCGATATACAAACCTTTCTATTTTCTTGACCATTGAGTTCTAAAATACAAAAAGCACATTTGATTCTTCTTTTCTTAGCTTTGCAGGGAAAGAAAGATTTCAGCAACATGCATCATAAGAATAAATATGAGGAAAATTATATTTTTATGTATTTATATAAAGTATTTTAGATTGCTATTTTTAAGAATGAATAAAATATAGACAATCTTGTATAATGAAGCTATGAAGCTTAAATTTTGACAGAGACAAACTCATCTTCTGTGTTCTCCTCTGGAATTGTAATAATATAATCAACAAACAGCACTGAATTTCAAAATGTATTTTATAATCCATCATACTATGTGTAGTAAAAGATTGTGCTGCAGATAAAATGTGGTTAAAGAGAATTCAGCTTTTCGTTAGATTTCTCAGAAAGTAGACTTTCTCTTTAATATATATTTCAATCTGAAGAGTGACATAGTGGCGAAATGAAAACAAATGACAGTGCTATCTCCAAAGAGACAATGTTTTATTTCAAAATGTATGAAAGGGCCCTTGCTCTGCCCTTATGACAGTCAAATGTTCAAAGTGAGACAGGCAAAAAACGTAGTTAACTCATTCAAGGAGACATGAAAAGTGACCCTCATTTTTTTCTTCAGTGTGGCGAGAAAGAGTGATAAAGGATGATGGGGAGTGAGGAAATAAGTGTGTGTGTGTATCTGTGTTTCTGTGTGTGTTATATTGAAGACTCTCTGTGATGTATGCAAAATGAAATCAGCAGATCTGAGTCAGAAAATACAGGTTTGATTTACCTGATGGCCAATTGCCAATTAAAAGAAAAGAAGGCTTGACCCTTACCACCATTCACCTGGCAAGACTATGGGAATATAGCTAGGACTAAACAAGAGATAAAATAATCAGATTACATCATATCAGGTCACACCAATGATGAAGTCAGTGAATAGAAGTCTTGTTGTAAAATATGATTTCTTATTTCGGGATTGAAATCTTATTTGAAGATACAATTTTGCACTGGAATTAAGCAGAAACTTTGTTTTGATTTCCATTTAGGATCAGGTAATCTTTTTCTCAGGTAATCTTTTTCAATATTTATTTATTTATTTTTCAATATTTCTCTCTTATGAGTTGTTCTGAATAATCATGCATCAACATTGGAATTTATTTTGAGATCTTTTATTCAAAAGTGCCATGAAAACACCAAGACACACTCTCCTACAAAACAAGAAAGTAGAACTAATTTAATAGCTTGAATACAAGATGCAATTTGCTTCTAAGAGTCGTCTGTTATCAGAAGTTTCAGGGAAATAAAAATCCCATATAGCTTGTTACTTGGGAGAGGACACTGATCCCCCCCCACCTCACTACAACCTCATTTCAGGTAGTTGTAAAGATGGGCAAGGTCTTCCCTCAGTCTACTTTTCTCCAGAGTAAACAAATGCATTTCCCTTAGCTACTTCTTATAACGCTTGCACTCTAGACCCTTCACCAGTTCTGTTACCCTTCTTTGGACATGTTTCAGCACCTCTATGTCTTTCTTGCAGTGAGAGGCCCAAAACTGAACACAGTATTTGTGGTATAGCATCATCTGTGCGGAGTACAGGTCAATAATCACTTTCCTAGTCCTCCTGGCCACACTATTTCTGACAAAAATCAGGATTCTCTTTTATGAAGAGTCAGTGATACAGAATTAGTCTCCATTATTTGAGTGATTATAATAACATCTTTATCAATTACTTCATGTGAACTGCAGTTTTAGAAATACTATGTTTCAAACAGACTAACTTTTAGTGTCCATTTCCCATAAAGACCTCCGGTGGATTTCTTTCTTTTTTTAAAAAAAACTAACTTATGAGACACGTATTTTTTGCAGCTGTAGAAGTCTGTCTTTAAAAAGTTGCTTTATCAAATAAAATATCAAGAAGTCAGAGCCATTAACATCCAAATACCTTCAGTTGATTAGACAAAGTATTTAACAAAAACCATGGAATTACTTTGACAGTGATATTGTATTTTTAAAACTGCTTTCAATATTCCTGTGTGCACATGCTTATTTTATGATATATTGTAACAAATAGATTTTAACAATTATTTTTAGTGTTACACAGATTGCATTTAAACTGATTTCAAAGCTAAGCACTTCATAGATTGTTTGGACATTATTTCAGTTTAAATCACAGCATGAAGCACTGCAGATAACCATCTTTTCTGAGCAAACTGGAACTGTGAGGTGGTTGTTTACAGTATGTGGGATGTATGTGACATATTATATGTGAATGTGTATCTTTTCAAGAGCTGAGTGACAAGTATGAGAAATGGCTCTCAGTACTGATGACTGCACTCCTAGCCTCTCAGATGACAAGTCTATGGGAATTTCCCTGGAGGCCAGAATGAAACTGAGAATCACAGTAGTGACTAGAGCTAAGCTGAAGGAGTGCACTGCTACTGCCTATTTTATGAAAATCATACTTTCTGTGTAATCTGGAAATAGATACCTAGATTTTTGAATTGATTGCATTTTTTATAAAAATCAAGAGACAACACTGGCATTTCCAAAAAAGAAGTCACTCTGCAATGACATGTCTTATTTTGTCTTTGTTAGTGAAGACAAGTTTCTGGATGACACGAAGCTGAGTGGTGTGGTTGATATGCCAGAATGGTGGGATGCCATCCAGAGGGACCTGGATAAACTCGAAGAGTGGGCCCGTGAGAATAAAATGGAGTTTAATAAGTCCAAGTGTAAGGTCCTGCATCTGGGTAGGAGTAATGCTAGATAAGAACACAGACTGGATGAGGAACTCATTGAAACCAGCCGTGCAGAGAAGGACTTGGGGGTCATGATAGATGAAAAGCTGGATATGAGTCAGCAATGTGCACTCGCAGCCCAGAGAGCCAACTGCATCCTGGGCTGCATCAGGAGAGGCATGAGCAGCAGGTCTAGGGAGGCGATTCTGCATCTCTAGTCTGCCCTCATGAGGCCCCATCTGGAATACTGCATCCAGTTCTGGGCTCCTCAGCATAAAGAAGATGTGGACCTGTTGGAGCGAGTCCAGAGGAGGCCACAAAGATGATTAAAGGATTGGAGAATCTCACAACATTGCCATGTAAAAATATGCAAATATTGCAATTCCAAATATTCCAAAGTATATGTTTTGTTCTTTAAACCACATTAGTTACACATATTACATTCAAGAATGGATTCACAAAAGCACTCTCATAGTTTCTCCATGGTGAGTATTACTGTGGAATTGCCATATATACTGACACAGGTTTGATGAGAAGTTGCTTTTTTCTTTCAACCCTCCTTGTGCATGTTCCTTCGTATCCGCCTATAACATAAAGATGTTATTGCTGTGTGTGATTTGCTTTCTTTCATCTTTCCTTTTGCCTACCATTAACATCGGATCACAAAATCACAGAATAACAAGTTGGAAGAGACTAGCTCCAAAATGGACCTGCTGTAGCCCACAGTGAGAGTGAGGTGGCAAACTGAGGGTGAGGACGCAGGGGAAGGTGTTTTAAATTTTCTTTTTTCTCACTACCAAAATCTACCCTAAGTGGCAATAAAATAATTTTACTGAGTTTGTTGTACAAGTTGTAGTAATGATCACCACGCTTTGAGCATTATGTTTTAGCCATCTTTCTGCCCTTCTTATTTTCCATTTATCCAGTCCATGCTTCATCATTTTTGCTATGAATATAACATAAGATATTGTGTAAATTCCTTGCTGAAGTCAAGTTATGCAACATCTTATGTGACATCTTTTCTCTTCCGCATTATATTTTGCATCATCTTGTTATACAGTATTTTTTGTTTATTCTTGTCTTATAAGCATTTTGTTCCCTATATATCCCTTATTAGACCTGTTTCTCTAGTTCTTCCAGTTTTCAGTCTTTTTTTGTAACTTTTTTCCCAGTCCTCTTTTCTCCTTGTTTATTCTAAGGCTTCAGTGCTTGGCAAGTCCATGGATTCCTTTTTTCTGCCTTCTGAGTAATAAAGGACCAGAACAGTTTCAAACCCACAGCTAAATTGAAATAATATTACTTTTACTTATAGAAAATGCAGGAACATGTGTTCACATTTCTCAAGGCACCCTGTACCTTTGAACCCAATAGTACAGACATTCTTCTAAAGATTGAACAGTTCGTCTATTGAGTGCAACCTGTCATTTGAATTCTATTGACAATAGCAGGACACTATATTATTGAGCCAAGGCAATCTGTAGCAAATTAAAATTGCAAAAAACATGGCAAAGATTGAGATGCACAATCAATGGGCAAGAACTACTGCAAGTAGATTCATCAATCTCAAAGACTTTAAAATGATTGAAATGGTTTTGTTTATCTGTTTCTAGCTAGCCATGGCAAATAAAAGAAGAATTGGCTTCTTTACTGTGATTTATTGACTAAGTGGAAAAGGAACAATAAAGTTATAAACATCCAAAAGTCCTTTAAAATATAATTATTTGCAACACATTTGCCTACAGTCCCTAAACCACTGGTTAAATGAGACATATGGAAGTCTGGAAAGGGTAAACTGTGCCCTTAGTTTTATAGGAGAGCGTCAAATTGATCTTGCATCAAAATTTGTTGAATAGTAAACATTGGTTATGATCTTTAGCATTTTTAGCTTGCATGTGTTTGATTTCTCAGTTATACTTTGTATAATTCCCTCTGCTTAGTTGAAAACAGTATACACATTCTGTTTGCAAGAAAAGATTCATTTTTACATGTATATCTAATTCCTTACAGTAAGTTCATTACCTGTGACCGAAAAATAATTCTGTGTATAAGATTTTGAACTGAACTAAACTGTAACAACATCACTCAAAGGAGTGAGTAAATATGTAAGAAAGACCAGAAAGTGCAATGCCATAGAATGAGGTTTAATGTGAAATAGACTGTCACAAATCAAAGTCTCTTCAGTAGCAGTCAGTTCACTCCGGAAATGTGCTAGAGGTGGAGAAGTAAGATAATTGTAAGAGTAATAAGGAACAAGATGAACAAGATAATTTTCACTGAGATAAAGAATTTCTTACTTTTTGTGCATTGTTGCTATAGTTACAGATAGACATTGACAAATGTTATACATTTATAGCAGATTTTCCAAACAGAGAAAAAATTGAATTATATTACTCTTGCTTTGATGTATTTGTGACATCACCAAATCAACGCAAAGTAACAAGAAACTTCCTGTTTCATATATTTGCAAGTAGTGATTTTGTAAAGTGAAAGTAATGAATTAATTTTAAGAAAATAAATATCAACCTAGAAACTATTTCTCAATTTATATTCTGCTAAAACAAAAAATACATTTCTGTGGGGGTCAGTTGTGCAGCGTTGAGGGGGGTGCAGAAGGAAGAGATGAGGCAGGAGAGCAGGGTGCAAGAGCTAGAACTAGTTTAATTCAAAAACCCCGGCTTTTAAGGGGCCGGAGTAGGAGGCTGGTCGGTACACAGGAAGGGGCAGGGTCTCCAGCTGGTTAGCCAGTAGGGAAGAAGCTGAGGGCAACAATCCAATAGCATTAGGACAAAGGAGGGGTTAACTCCAGACTATGCCCACAGAAGCCATGTGCAGCAGCACATGGCAGGGCTAGGATGAGTCATCTCTGAGCTGCAGGGAAACAATAGTCTAGAATGCAGAAAAACCTGTTTGGCTTCACTTGCTCCAGGCAGTACAAAGGCACCTTAAGTGGGTACTTAAAACAACAATGGACAGTGGGCAAGGCATTCAGCCAGCAGAGATAAGAAAGTGAGTTCATCTTTAGCAGAAAACTCCAGGTAAATATGTCTCTCAAAATTCAGTCTCTGGTGTTATTCCTCTGCTTTATCATCTTCCATTCTTCATACTTTGGTGTGTTTCCCACACATTTCTTAAGAAAACAAATTTTAAAATCAGTTACTTTTCTAATCATAACCACAGCTAATAATAACTCTCAGGCATTTACAAGACTAGTGAGAAACAGATGAAAAACCTGTGGGAAAAAAAAAAATCTTAGTCAACGTATGTTAAATTGAGATGCATGAGATCTCTCGTCCTCTTTGTATCCTGTTCAAAAACAAGAGGTTCATGGTCAAATTTTATTTTTTTTTAATTTTTTTATTGCTCAGCGCTACCTCAAGAGTTCTTTGAGGCTTACAAAGCTGTCAACAAGATGTTTTAACTGACTAAATATTAAAGCACTCCTTTCTGCCTCAGTGGGCATTGTTCACATCTCATTTACTTCTCTTTCAAAATATAAAACTTGACAAATATACGTTTATATTAATGAGACTAATACAAGATGTTTGGAACTGGCTTTAATTTCAACTATCATATCTGAGGCAACAGACATCACGCTAAGGAGTTATTTTGTGATGAACTGATATCCAGTCCTGTCAATGAAAAAAACATGAGAGAACACACTAGGAAAAAAAAAATCTCATCAAAGAAAGAAATACTTCTTCAGCAAGTTTATCTTAAATTTTAAATACCTTAATTTAAAAAAAAATGACAAAAATAGGTGAATTTTTTAGATGTCTTCAAGCTAAACAGAATTCCCTGAACATTCTCAGTTATACATGGTATGTTTTATAGTTTAACTATGTTTTACTTTGGATAAATTAGAATATTCTAAAAAGGTCTTCTTGCCAGTTGTTTCTACAGAAGTAATTCTCTATGGATTATGACATATTTTTATCCTTAAATACATCTCACGCATCCAATAGATGCTGAAAAAGGTTTTATTTACATAATTCTAGAGTTGGGAATACTATGTCTTTAATCACTCTCCAACAGCCTATTCAGCTTTTCTTTTGAACTGAAATGACTCTATACCCCATTACACCAGCTTCTGTTGAAAAAAACTTAATGGAAATACCACCACTAAACTAAATTCTTCTAATTTTGAAGTATTTATGTCTGATAAGTCCTAATTCTCTGCTCACTGACAAGTTATGAGAGTTTATAACAATTCTGCAGCAGTGCTCAGTATCATTACACTGCAAAGTAGCCAGCCAGCCTGTCCTTTTTCCTGCCTTCTGCTGCTCTCATTCGACTCCAGCAAGAGACTCGCTTATCTAGAAGAGAGAGCCTACCAGACAGTAGTAATTGCTTGGACTGGCTGCTATTCTCTGTCTGACTGCCATGGAAAACTTAACACCATTTTCTTGAAAAAACGTACCAAAATTGGAACAAACTAGCCTTTGCCGAGGCAAATACTCAGTTCTGTATTAGCAACTTTTTTACATAGGGCTTTTTTCAAATTTTTAATCATATATAATTGAGAAGTTTCTGACCTGTCTCTCAGCCAGTGTTTACAGAAAAAGTCACACTGCTGGTACATTTTTGAAAGACCTTTTTTTCGTTGATTCTCTGATTGAATTTATGATAACAACTACTTGAACAACACAGTAGGGTTTGTTTTTGTTTTAGAGAAGAACTAAACTAAAACTTTATGTTTGCTTTCAAAACTAGGTATGTGATACCAAGTTTTAAAAAAAACAAAAAGCATTCTGAATAAAAAAATCTAAAGCTGTAGTTAAGAACAAGAGATAATCAGTTTACATTTCTAACAATTTAAATTAAAACAGAGCTTTGTTCTGCTGAATGTTCTGCAGCTTCCATATTTATGAAGAGCAGGATTAAAAACAGTGAGAATAAATTCTAAGTGGGCTGTGGGTTTCAGGAAGAAGTTCAGGAAGAAGTTAGGTACTAAAAGAGGAGTTAAATCTTAGCCTAAATGACCAAAAGTGAATAATCCAGTTTGGGAAATCAAACTATGCCAGTGTTAACTTAGATTTTTACATGCAGTGTAGACTATAGTAGGAAGATGCAATAACAAGTTTGATATTTGTGACTCACAGCTTATTGTTTGCTGAGATATGAGCAGCAACCAAAATAAATACAAAAAACCCCAATGTGATAAAAAAGACTTACACGCTTAAAACTCCAAGATCCAGATAACAATCTATTTCATGTGATTTATAAACCTGCCTTCTACTGTGGATGCTACCCCGTTTATTTTGAGACTGGTAGGAGTCCTACAGTTCTTAGAAATGTTTTTTAGTCAAAGTAGTTGTTAGTCTTCCATGGTAAAACCAAGGTGCTAGCTAGTGAAGCTGATGTCTGCCTTTTCAACAGCACTTAGAAGTAAGATCAGCCATGACAAACTCATTGTACTTTTTCTGTATTTTCAGAAAACTATTAGGGCAAAATCCAGCAACACTTCAAAGAATAAAATGTCATTTTGCATATTTCCAGCCCCTATTTGCCATCCAAGTTGAGCAAGCACTGAGAAGTGGATTGCAGTTCATTTACAACTTACATATTATTCAGCTTGATCTACTTCTGACAGACTAGTAGTTTAGCTTCCAAAAGAATGAGACTTAGAGTATTTTTGCAAATCTAAATCTTCTTAGTGTGAGAAAGATTTAACCCTTCAATTCCTGAACAAGTGCTTTGATTACTATCTTGTTAATGCTTTACTGTCTTGGCCAATATCTTGAAAGGCTTGAAAGGCTGGACTCAAAGATCTTCAAGGTCTCTTCCAGCTGTAACTGTTCTATGATTCTATGAATGAGTGACTCATGCTTTAATTTGGCTAGATATTTGGACTTGTCCAGCAAGATATGTGAAGAGAGGACTATTTTACCCCTTTTCACAGGAGGTGACTGTTGTTCTAATCTGCACTATAGAGACCTAAATGTGATGGGGATTTAATCTAACATAATTTTGTGTTTCTGAAAAGGTTTAATTTGAGACCTGACATATGATGGGGGTAAGAGTCACCTTAGTAGGATAGAAGGGCCTCCTGTATTGCGTTTATGAACTTCTACATTCACAGAGCATTTTGCTGATTTATAATTTTAAAAAGGCCTACCTTTAACTTCCTTTTAAGTAAATTCAATCTGGTCTCTGCTCTCAGCTTGGTGAAAAAGAATGAAAAGGAGTGATATCTGAAGTATCACTGCACTTCTCTTTTCCTTCTCTGTGTACTTAGCAATACCACAGGACTTGCTTATATCCATTATATCCATTGCACAGGCTTGCTTATATCATGCAGAGCAGTTACAGCAGAAATAAATCCCTTGTTCCCATGTTTACTGTATGGAGCTAAACATTAATTAGTTTATGTCCTGACATTGCTTAGAATTTTCAAAATTGTTGAAGATACTTGAAGTCTACAGTTCATCCCCTGGTTTGAACTTTCACAGCTATAAACTCAGAGGAGTTTTTCAACTCAGTGACATGCATTTTTAAAAAGTTCTAAATAAGTAATGCATATTTTAAATAGATGGTGTGGGGAGCCAAAATATAAAAGAAAGCTCACACAGACTGACAACTTCAGGAAATGCAAAGCAAATGACAAAGCCCACATCTGTTTCACACTGTAGAGCAGAGCTATTTCAGGGACAGCTCATCGGTCTTCCAGAAAGTAGTATCTGTATACAAAGTTCAGAGAAACAACAGAAAACCTCCAAACTTCTGGTTATTTCTTCAGGTGATTTTTAAATAATATTTGTATTATTTTGAATCTTTGAATATATAATTACTATGTACAATTTTTAGCTATTATGTGTGGCTCATGTATGGCTTGCTGAGGTACTTTGCTTTTTTACCCAACAGTAATATACAATATATTTTAGGGCAGTATCATTGTTCTAAACTCTTGTTCTCCTGAATATCTAATTCCGAAGTGGAGAAATACCAATAGAGAAAGTATTTGACTTCTGCCTCTAGGATATTTTATTTTTTTGTACAAAACACAATAACTTGATAAATTAAATGCTCTTTACAGAAGAATTGTGTCATGGATGTGAACTGCATTGAGAGAAAATTGGAATTCTATGTCCTGAATGAATTGGACAGCCACAGCATTTTAGTTAAATAAGCTGGATTGTTCCCTTTTTTCCCCATGTGATTTTGTATAAGATGTGTTTTTCAAGATGTGATCAGATAATGACCAGATCAAGACCCAGGGCCACACAGGTGACAAAATAATTTGTCGATTTCACTGTAGTAGTGAATATAAGAAGAAACTGAAGTGCTTTGTATAAATCAAGTTTCCCTCTGAAAATCAAGTTCTGCTTAGTTTTGCTTTTCTCAAGTCAGAAAAGAAGTTAAGTACAAGAGCCATCTTAAAGAAAGATTGTTAATATTTTACCCATTGTGTTTCCCATATCTTGTCAAACTTTCGGTAAGACAAGTGGCTCTGTTGTGTTCAAACAGGTCAGACACTGCAATTGCAGGGAAAAAAATAAAGTGTTTGTTTGGGGGTTTTTGTTTGTTTTGTTGTTTTGTGGGAGGGAGGTAGTCATTTCAGTAAAGAAAGGGTTTAAAAATTGGACTTCTATATATATTCTATGAGCTCTGTAGGAATGTCTGCATACTCAATATTGACTACTTTCCAGTTACATTGTGAAGTGTTTGCTCTATCATGCGTCCTTGAGACAGTAACTCAGAAATCCAGTGCCCTACATTTAAACCTTCACACAGCTGCTGATTTTAGTTATTGCTTGTATGTGGCTTGGGAAACAAACATTTCCCCATGGGAATAATGGAAATTAAAGAAAAGCAGGTACTGCAACAAGTTTATAAAAGCAATGTCACCTGCCAGAAGTTGCATAACTTACATCTCTGTCAAAACTTCTAACTTCAGTAATATAATTAAGCTTTCACCAGCATGTACAAATGATACCTATTTGGCTTTTCAAAGTCTCAATTGCATTGACTGGGTTCCCCGTAAAACCATGAAAGATGCATAAATAGGAACCAATGTTGTGGTCCTGCAGCAACTTGCTATGTTTGATTTAATTCTTGAATTTGAAGCTAGACAAGTGTTCCAACAGACTCAGAACTGCAGCATCAGCACTAAGATAAGACTCACCATCTCTAACAGGCTGGCAAAGTAACCAGCCATATACTGGATGGTGACAAACAAGGAGACTGCTGGGAAGTATTTGATGACATGAACAAATACAAATATGTTCCAATATGTTCAAATTCATTTAAATAAATATTCAGCCTTTCATACCATTTCAGTTTTCATAATTTTCTGGGAGAAAAGTGGACTTGATACCTGGATCCTATACGTCTTTGATTACAGCTGAGCTTATATATTAACAAGTTTTTAAAAATCTCAATCTTATAATAATCTTATAATGTACCTTTCAATATAAACAAAATACTTGAAAATATTTGGAGATTCATTTGAAAAGGAGATTGTCAATAGAATCTCTTCAGCATCATTCAAGATTTATTTATGTTGTTCTATCATCCTTTAGAGAAAAAAAAGGAATCACAACCTGAAGAAGTCTAAAGAGATGATAAAAAGGGGAGTAAAGCATGTTGAGTTTATGTCTGTTAGAGTTTTGGTAGCAAGGGAAAGAACTACTGGTGTGACCTCCTGTAAGAAGCTTTGAGAACCTACTCTGGCTCCAACTTAGACCAGACCAAGCCAATCCAGTCAGCACCTCAGTGATAACTTATGTAAGAATGGAAAACATGTTGAGAAGGTTCCTTTGTTGTGGGAGTTTGTTTTGGAGAGGAGTGGGATGTGGTAGAGACAAATGTGTGGATACCAATGTCAGTAAGGAAGGAGTTTGGGAGGCATGGCTGAGCAGCCATTCCCCTTTGGCCTGTGGTCAGATAGCAGGTTGAGCCCTTGCAGCCCTTAGAGAGATCAACGGTGGAGAAGAGTCTCACCCGCAGCCCATGAAGGATGCCCAATGGAGCAGGAGACTGCTCCCAAAGAAGTTCATGACTGAAAGAAACTCTCACTTGAGAGATCTGTCACTGGGAGGATTGTAGTCCATGAATGGGACCTATATTGACAAGAGAAGTTCATGGAGGATTGTTTCCCATGGGAGGGGCACCATGTTGCCACAAAGGAGGACTGTGATTTTTTTCTCCATGAGGAGGAAGGAGCAGCAGAAAAAACATGGAATGGAGTGGGATTGACTGCAATTCCCTTTCCCTGCCCCCATGCACTGCTGGAGGGGAGGAGGTAGCAGAGTTAGGTCCTGTAAGAAGGGAAGGGGAAAGAATTGTATTTAAAATCTAGTTGTATTTATTACTGTCCTACTGCAATTCAATTGCTAAATTGGTGGTGGTTTTCCTTAAATTAAATTGATTTTTTTTTTCCAAAGTTGAGTCTGTTATGGGCTTGTGATCATAACTGGTGAGATAGCACTCCCTGTACTTTGTCTTAAACCTCAAGCCTTTTGTTGTGTTTTCTCCTCCCCAACCCATTGGAGTAGGGTAGGAGTGAGTGAGCAGATGTGTGGTTGTTTTGCTGCCAGCTGGGTAGGCTCAAACTATGACAGAAAACAAACTCCAGGTTTTCACCTTCTGAACTTCCAATAGCCACCTAATTTGTGTCTACAAGACACTTCATGTGTGTCTCATTTGCAGCTTTAATCATTCACTAGTAATTCTTCCACATGCTACTATTGCTATCCTGAGCCAATGTCATAGTGAGAAATAGATGTCAACTGTTTCCTTGCCATTGTAAGCTTTGCATCATCGTCATACATCCCAGAGCAGCTGTGACTGTCTCCTATCTGTTCAAAGGCCTTTTGAATCTATATCCTTTGTCCAGTTTATGGAAGTGAAACGCCATTGAATCTGTTTCTATACAAGAATAGCATGTACTTATGTAATTTTAATGCATTTGTCAGTTCACACTCAGAGAGAAATTTTATCAGTGGTAAAGAGACTTGGTAGCCAAAAGTGAGCTTTATGCATTATGAGACCTTCCAGTGTTCTCACAGACAGAAAAATAACATAATGTTCATGAAGAGGAGATGGAAATGGAATCTGTTTCTGTACTTTTCTCAGTGGCTGAACAAATTTTCAAGCACAACAGATGGTGGATGTAGCAAAAATCTGGAGTCAGAGGAGAGGATTAATTTGATCTAACTTTGCATGCTGTACTGTGTTATTACCTACATCTGAGCTGACAACTATAAACTTTTAAATTATGTTTGGAAAAAAAAATTACACTTTTGAAGTCATTTGTCTGACCTATTTAAATTTCCCCTTTAAGATGAAAAAAGTGCATATTGAATTTTCATGTTTTTTCTTACTATTGCCTCTAAAGATGCTCAGTCCTGATATATGCCTCTGCACAGTAGAGTTAGTCTGTGTAACTAATAATTTTGGTTTTGTTTGGAAGAGTATAAATTGAGACCTGGATAGTTTTCCAGTTGTGAAGTATCTTCCTTCATCTGGTGATAAAGCGTGAAAAAGAAGGTGTTTTTTTCCTATCTCAGCTCCTAAATAACACAGTGGATATGTTTCTCAGTCTTCATAAAATGGGAAGAGTTTTTTCTGCTATGGAGATAGATAAGAAAATGCTTAGGTTTCAGTGCTTTCACAGAGTTCTATTAACAGTGTCGGAAGGTTTTCTTCACCTTTCATCTTCCATATTCTATAAAGTGAAGGTAGAACAGGCTGATATATTAAAAAAAATCTAATAATAATACCAGTGTTTTCAACTTTGAAACTAAGGGAAGTAAACTAAATCTGTGGACCTCTCCTGTTATTAAATACTACAATGGTACATAAAAACTCCTACAAAGTTCTTAAATCTTTTTCATTAACACTAGATTTGAACTTCTCGTTTCTCTATACATGTGATTATATTAAAATGTCCCAGATCATGTTGTAGAAACTTTCATGGAATAAGCAACAAGCTTAGTGGAACATCCTTGGGAATGATTTTATGACACTTGTTTTGGATACCTTATTAGCAATTCCAAATGCAGAAATGAGCAGCTCTGAACACATTCAGTATCTACAGATTTTAGATTTTATGTGAATACGTTCTCTATTTCTTTGGACTGGTGAAGAATGATCATTAAATGCTATCTTTATTAACTGGGTCCATTTTAAACCTTTCTTAAACTTACACAGACAATTAGATAAAAAGTGTCACCCCCTTACCCATGCAGTGCTTGTCTAAATTTTGTTCCCATCAAAGTCAGCCATCATGCCATGACATTGACTGGAGCAAAACCAGGTTAAGAGCAATGTGCTGGACAGAGACTTGTCACTGCAACTTTTGTTTGAAATAAAGCAGGAACCCCATGTAGTTGCAAGGAACAAGGGCTAGGCATTCTCTTGACAGGAACTAGTAGGCAGTTTGAATATTTTCCCTTGACATTGGAAGTCACTACCTTAAAAATTCATTCAGGAAGAAGATTGGAAGATTTTATTCTGTTAGCATTTAGTATAATTAATTCAAGGAGAGTTAAACTGCTGGGGGCATACTTAATCACTTCTGAATCATAAATTATTCAAAATAATCTCACTTTTAGGTAGGGATTGTACATGCAAAAGGTAATTTAAGTCTTTTTTTCTATGAATTGCTGAATGCCTGTTGAGATAGAGTCCTCATAATCCATTTATTTGGAATGTTGAAAGAGAGATATACACCAAGGATGTCTTGCCTCCTTTTTCAAGTCTTCACACAAGCATCTATGCTGAAAGTGGTGAGATTTTTATTTTGCTACAGACTGCACAGGAGAAACCTTTATCTGTATACTTCTAGAAAGACTGAATTTGTCTGCTAGTACCTTGTGAAATATGACACAAAAATAGTTAATTAGAAATATTAAACCAGCTCAAAAAATTTAAAACCCCCTGAACTTAATTACAAATGAATAACTATAAACCACTCAAAATTAAATACTTGCTATCATTAAATCTGCCTTTGAGAGCTCTTACATTTATCTATGCTGTGTAGAATTCTCTTTAAAATCCACAACTAAATGTACAAAATTACAAAATTTTGACCCAATTTCAGTTGGAAAACAATAGTAGTTTCCAATGTAGCCTAGGGACAGATAAATTTATCTTTCAAATTCAAAAAACCCAAGTAATTACAGCCTTAATATCTTTTTTTTTTTTTTCCTTTAGATGAGTTTTAGGTAGGAGTAAGGGAAAAAGTCTCATTGTTAAAAATTTTTAGGATGATCACATCACGGTAGTAGTAGATGAGTGAAACATTACAATAGAAAGAAGCAGTAGAGCAAGAAACATAATTTTAAACAGGACATATTTATTCTTTCTAAGTCTATGAAGGCAAAGTAGTAGTTGAAGATCCAGGATGCTCACAACTGCCCAAAATCACAAGAGTTCTCTCTGAAAACCAGACTACACCATAACTTTTCAAGTGAGTAGAAAAAGCAGAAGTAATAGAATTCTGGCATATTTTCGTCCATCCTCCCTAGAGGGTCTTCAACACCACTTGAAATAAAGCAATTTCAGATTTGAAACGACCCCAAATTATCTGTTTCAACTACCTTGAGGAAAAAAGCTCATCCTCCTCTCAAGTAAAAAATTCTTAGGGAAAAATCCATCTTTACTCCATTTGGTTTTGTGTTCATTTAACGGAATGCAAATGAAAATGCAAATTGCAGGCAAAATTCATTATTTTAATGGACAAAGCCCCTATTTTTCACCCAGCTCTGTTATACATATTTATTTTACATTATTATTTTGTTAGCTGTTGGGAAGAGCAAAACCATGAACAGAAGTGAAACCAAAATTACTAATTGCATATGTTTTTGAAGCAGCTTTTCATTATCTGTCATAATTTTATAACATATTAAATATATATTTTTTTCTGGATATCCTAGTAATTTTCATCATTAGAGAGTACAAGAAGCTCATTAACTACTTTGAACTGCCAAGTTACTTTCTTCCTAAATTACATGTCTGTTTCCTATTTTACATGTAAGGCTTTTCTTTTCAAGATATAATTTAATCTTTTTTTTTTTACTCTTTAAAAGATTTACTAAAGCAACATGATCAACTTTATAATTAAATGTTTTGACATGAAAAAGCTTATCTGCTTTCCTGAAGAGTGTGGGTGTAGATCATCCAGCTATACAAGGAGTCTTTATAGTCAAGTACAGGAATATGAATGCAGGATAGATTATAAATAGTGTAACAGTCTTAACATAATTAACAATGTAAATACTTTTATAGAGATTTTAAATAGCAATGGACAAGATAATTTAATATTTCATTTTCACTGAATCACAAAGTTGAGCTTTATCCCACCAGATAACAATGAACACTGTTATCATTAGTACTTGATTTCTCTGAGCAGGCAAATAGAATATAACAGCAGGGTAAGTAAAGGACCATCAACAAAAGCTTTTCTAGGTTTGAATTAACACTTTTATCTGTTCTAAATTTATATGCATTGTCTGCTGTTTGACTGAATGATAATAAACCTGTAATCCGAGTAAAATGAACAATGTTCTCACAGCTGTGTTTAGCAGAATCTGAACTGTAGACATCCTTCTGCCTTTGCAACTGAATTATGAGTTAGGAAGTTATATTTCAGAGATGATTAATTTGCAGCCTCATATCATTGTTTCTTTCCAACCACACTTCAGTATTTCTCAATCAGACCTTTGAGTTGCTCTCATTTCTGCTTGTGGAAATGGACTTTTTTTGCTGCAGTTTTGTACCAGTGAATTTCAGACCCTAAAATGCTGCTGAAACAGCTTCTAGCATTTCTCCTATGTGAGAGGTTTGGAATGAAGTGACTGTTTATGTTGAAGTAGCTTTCAGCCTCCAAACTTGAAAATAGTTCTATTCTGTCTAGGGAATAGGTANCTCCCTCTGCTGTTGGCACAGTTATTGCACCAGGGACCACAGGAGACCCCAAGTGATTTTCAGACTGTGCCTGGAGAGAGAATAGGCATGGGAAAAATAAATCTCACATTCTTTTTTCCTTCAGGAACATCTTTTTCTTTTTTAAACACTGTATGCAACTGTGCATGATATAGATATTCAGAAATTTTGAAGTACTTTTTATGTTCTATGATTCTATGTTTTAAGTGTTATTTTGTGTAGCCCTAACGTATTCAGTACTACTTAATGAACATTAAATGGCATTCTAGAATAACTCAGTGTGTTACTAATTGCATTCTTCAGCAAGGAAGGAGCAGTCTGGAAAGCAGGCAGGTAGACAGTTAAAGCATATTTCCCTAGAACCTTATAAATACTGGTTTGTATCTGAGTTATTTTCAGCATTGTAAGATGGTTTTGATTACAAGCTTGAAGCTCTGCAGTTGTCATTTGATTGACTGACTTAGGAGGGTTAGTCATATTTTGAAGAAAAGAGATGTCTTATTTATTTGGTTTACCCACAGAATTCAAAAGAAATAAAAACAAAAATAAACCAAAAAACTTTTCAAAATCATACATGAACTCATACACAGATATTCAGTCATGGAATCTATAGGTTGACAGATCAGTAAAAAACCACCTTAATTACTGTATATACAAAAATTCACAGGAACTGAAATCTAATAAAATGTTTTTTATTTTATCAGGTAAAGTAATTATAGAATCATAGAATGATTTGGGTTGGAAAGCATTATCTGGTTCCAACCCTTCTACCATTGGTAGGGATACTTTCCACTGGATCAGGTTGCTCAAGACCTCATCCAGCCTGGCCTTGGACACTTCTGGGGTGGGACATCCACAACTTCTCTGAGCAACTCATTCCAGTGCCTCATAACTCTCACACTGAAGAATTTATTCCTTACATTGAATCTAAATCACCCTCTTTCAATTTAAAGCCACTATGCCTTATTCTATCACTGCATTCCCTTATATAAAATCCCTCTCCAGTTTTCATGTTGCCCCCCTTTAGGTAGTAGAAGGCTACTAAAAGGTGTTCTGGAGCCTTCTCTTCTCCAAGCTGAACAACTCCCAACTCTCTCAGCCTTTCTTCACAAGAAAAGGTGCTCCAGCCCTCCTCTGGATTTACTCCAACAGGTTCATATTTTTCTTCTGTTGCAGGCCCCAGAACTGAACACATCTGGAGTACTCCAGATGAGGTCTCACCAGAGGAGAGCAGAGGGGGAGAATCATCTCCCTCAACTTTTAAGAAAGAAGTTCAACTGAAATAGTCTTGCTGTTAATTTTAAATACTGAAACAGATTTATATATGATTTAATAGCTTTTCAGTCATAGGATAGTAAAAGGTATTTTGGCACTGCATAGTCATTTGGACATAAAGTGCTTTGGAATTAAAGGTTGATTGAAAACTGAAATACTGGGCTCAGAGGATTGTGATCAGTACCACAAAATCAATCTGGATACCAAACACTAACAGTGTGTATTCCAGGGGCTGAGGCTGGGCCCACTACTTTTTAACATCTTCATTAATGGCCCTGGTGATAGGACAAAGGGCACTCTTAGGACGTTTACAGATGATGCAGAACTGGAAGAAGCAGCATCATCAGGTAGGTAGTCACTCAGAGTGACCTTGAAAAGCTAGATATATGGGCTGACAGGAATCTCATAAACTCCAACAGAAGAAAATACCAAGTCCCACACCTGGATAAGAATAATCCAGGGTATCAGGACAGGCTGTTAAGATCAGCTGGCTGAAAAGCAGCTTGACAGAAAATGATCTGGGAGTCTTGATGGACAAAAAGTTGACCATGACGCACAAGATAAAATGAAAGAAAGTTGGTTGAAGATCAAGATGACAACTTGACATCTACTTACGTGGATTATGCATTTTCATCCCACTGTGCTACAGTAACAGTGCTCACATCCGATTGTAAAAAACAATAATTATATTAACTTTCATTATGGAAAAAAACATTTGTGTGAAATCTTATGCAAAAAAAAAAAATTAGAGTTACCCCTTTTTACTAGAAATAAGATTCTAAACTACATATGAAGACCAGAAATTCTTCCTAAATATGAGAAGCCTGTGAAAACCCAACAATGCAATCTAAACAGCTTTGGGTTAAATCAGATGCAGACTAGCAAAGTCTACTTTATTACTATGAAGAAAAGAAAAATTACGTTTTTCCTATGTGAAGGGGAAAATTATTTTCAGAATATTTTTTTATACTCACCTTTACTTAAAAGTACTAAATTGTAAAGTCTGTAAGTAGGCTGTGAACAACTTCAGTCACTGCAGTACATAGTTTATCAGCTACTTTATGAACACATGAATTCTAGTAATGCTGGTTAACACAGCATGATAGCTTCTTGTGCTTGATGCCAAACCAATTTTATCAGTAGTGTTCCTCAGAAATCTGACCTTGTAAAAGAAAATGTAACTTTATCTTTGTAATAGAAATAAGATGTCATATGGCTGAGCAAATGCAGTGTGTTCTGAGTAACCACTAAAATTAAAAGTCAAACTATCAAGTGCAAACCGTCATACAGCTTAATGTTAATTAAAATTTTCTTTTCCCATACCTCCAGAAGGGATTTTTTTTTTGACAACAGAAATATCTCAAGAGATGTTTTCTATTTTACAAGTAGATTCACTTCCTATGCCACATTGTGTTAAAAGTTACATATTGGTGGCTTTATTCAGATTTTTTAAGAAGACAGACATATCACTTCCAAATGCACCTCCAAAAATATTTCCTTTTATTTCCAAATTAGTACTAATTAATCTGCTTTTTGAGTTATACAATAATTTAATTAACTTTTGATATTTATTTTCTTTCTTTCTTTCTTTTCTTTTTTTTCCTTCTGGGAGCAATAATTCAGCTCTCCTAACTTTAGTCATAAAAATGATATATTATGCCTAGACTAGTTCTTGACATACCATCTGCAGCAGTGCAGGTAAATAGGCATCTCCAGAAGGTAATATCACTTTACGAAGTTTGTACAAGTTGAATCTCACCCTAAGTGCTTAAGGTTAGAGCAAAAATTACAAAATAAGGATAATTACAGTAATTACAAAATATTACCAATCTAATCAATACATTATCTAGGCTTTCATAGTCAGGATCATTTTCAATGAAAATATTAAAATACATGTAAGATAGCTATCTTCTTTAATACTGTGTGTACATGTATATATACATACAAAATATATTGCAAAATTGACTACAGCCACTCGTTAAGGACCAAAGATTTTTGGTGAGACAGGACCACAGAATGGTTGAGAACCTCTGGAAATCATTTAGTGCCACCCCCTTGCCTGAAGCAAACTCGGCCAGAGCAGGTTGGTCAGGGCTGTGTACAGTCAGGTTTATAATATCTCCATGGATGGACATTCTGCAGCCTCTTTGGGCAATCTACATGTGGCAGTTTGCTCACCCACACTCTTTCTGCTTAAAGCAATAGCCACCAGTGGTGGTAATGATGGTTCCATCTGGCTTAAGTTGGAACTCTAAGGAGACAGATAACAACAAAAAAATGTATTTCTTAAAATAGTAAACCAAAAGGATTTTATCTTGAAGACTTGTTAAATTTTGGTTAGTCTGACTAATTCATCATTGTAGCGTTCCCATTGCCTTCTGGCAGTCTTCCAAGGCTTCAGCTCCTCTCCTTCAGATCAAAGGAAAATATTGATTTTTTTTTTCAGTTTACCACGGATATATTAACAGGTACTATTTTATTGCTGTTTGTGCTCTCTTCTGTTACACCACCTGGATCTCCTGAACCTCAGAGAAGGCAAAGGGACATTTATGATTCATATTGGCAAAACTGGATAGCATGCACAACACTTTCTTAATTTAACTTTGTCTATAAATAAAGAATCTAGATTGAGCTAGTTATCTAGATTCTATACATCAGTGATAGAAATGGGACAGGTGACAGGCTGAGTGACAGTATTTAAGAGGTTTTGCAGAGTCCATCATTGCGCCTTGAATAAACATTTAGCTGACTAATGTCTGGTTGAGATAAACCTGTTCACTATGCTTAAGCTCGCGACACTTTCTAAAGAGAATCATCCTTTGCACCATTTTAAACATTGTATAATTTTTTTATCTGTATTCCACTAATTATTTTCTCTATCAGCCATTTTCAGCTCGTGCCATTTTATTATGATGCTAAAGTTATACAACTCTCTTAAATAATCTTTTAAATAATCACTTCATTGGCCATTAATTATGCTTGCTGTCAAAATTATTTACTGTATTTTTGAACAGTGATTTTTCAGCACAGAAATCGTAAATTATAGAATCACAGAATCATAAAATAATTTAGTTTGAGAGGGACTTCTGGAGGTTACCTTCCTCACAGATCTATATACAGAAATATAGAGATACATATGAGTGCAATGGAGAATCTTTTCTCTTGAAATTAAATCACATGAGGACCAGACAAAAATTCAAGAGGTATTTTGCTCTTGCTACCCAGACAGCACAAAAGTGTAAAACTGCAATAGTGTAATATCTTTGATTTGCTGATCTAAGCTCTAATAAAAGGTATTATTCATCTTCAGAGAGGTAAGCATAAGAATCTCACGTTCCAGTTCTCCAGGGTTCCCAAATATCTAGTGAGTATACTACATTGGCCGGTATCATGATCTATGCCTTCGATGCATCAGTGTTCATTTATTAATTTATTCTAACACAAACAGAATCATGTCTAAATCATACAAGGAGAGAGCATTTATTTAAATGAACAGAGTTTTTGCCTTTCAGTTTATAAAACCTATAAATATTATATGTAAAATAAACTTCGCATGTTTTAGAAACAGACCTTGTTTGCATATCTAAAACACATTTTATTGTTACTAGAAGCCTGACTAGAATTTAAACCTTAGAATTTGTTATCTATATATGTTTATGGGCTTTTTTCTAACAAGTTAGTTGGAAACAGTCAGAGTCAAATGAAATAACTTGAAATTACATTCAGCCTATGCCTCTGCTTTTTGTCAGATACTCCACAGCTGTGAATGCAGCAATTGGCTGAAGGTGATTTAATGGTATATATTTCAGTAAGAATCCCCAAAGAGATCAGAGTATATGAAGCAATAAATGTCTTTTATAGCTCTGATAAACATCTTGCTGAGTATACTACAAACTGCCTTGAGATCTCTGCCACTGGAATTATCAGACAAAACTCTAAAAAAGAAAATAATTGCTTGGCTCAGGAAATGTTTAAGAGATCCCTACTTACAAAGACAATAAAATCTGGTCATTTGAGACTGAGAAAAGTTTTCAGCATCTGTAAATCAAAAACTTCAATCTGGGAAGTATTTTAGCTACTGTCCAAGACCAATTTTTGGATGTTAGAAGTTCTGAAAGTTTAGGTCTGCATTCTTGTTTGAAAAATGGAAGATTTATCTGACCTTTAAATTATGCAGTTTAGATAAATGATGTACTTCAGCCTAAAAAGATTAGACAATGTTAATGAGGGTTCTATTTCTTAGTATTTGCACCTATAAAACAATTTTCTCCCTCTTCAATACTTGAATTGTGAATTATTGCCTGAAATTGATTAATATGTTCACCACTCCCATTATCTATTTGATTCTTCCCCGGAGTAAAAATTACTTTTATCATAATGTATGCACACCATTGCAAGATCATTTATGTGCCTCAGGCAGAATGATTATATAATTTTAGCCAATTCAGATTATTATTAAACTGCCAGTTGGGAATGCTGTACATTTAATATGTGATCAAGTGGACCAAGAACAGAGCCAGCTGTTCCCTTCATTACACTGAAATTATCAAATGGATAGTTAAGAAAAAACAAACAAAAACCCCTCAAACAAAACAAAAAATCTGTGCTAAACAGCTATATTTGTATCACAGAATCATACAATAGTAAGGGTTGGAAGGGACCTCTGGCATCACCTAATCCTACCTCCCTGCTAAAGCAGGGTCATCTAGAGCAGATTGTACAGGATTGTATTCAGGTGGGTTTTGAACACCTCCAGAGAAGGAAACTCCACAGCCTCTCTCAGTAGCATGTTCCAGTGCTCTGTCATCTTCAAAGGAAAGAAGTTTTCCTTTATATTCAGATCGAATTTCCTGTGTTACACTTTGTGCCCATTGCCCCTTGTCTTGTTGCTGGACATGACCGAAAAGACTTTGGCCCCATTCTCTTGATACCTACACTTTAGATATTGATAAGCACTGATAAAATTCCCTCTCAGTCCTCTATTCTCCAGCCTAAACTTCACCAGGTCTCTCAGCCTTTACTCATAAGAGAGACACTCCAGTCCTCTAGGCATCTTTGTAGCCCTCTGCTGCACTCTTTCCAGTAGTTGCCTTTCTCTCTTGAACTGGGCAGTCCAGAAGTGACCTCTCTTAGGGCATAGTAGAGGGAAAGGAGAACTTCACTCAACTTGGTGGTCATAGTCTTAATGCACCCCAAGATACCACTTGCCTTCTTGGCCACAAGGGCCTGTTACTTACTGGTTTATGGACAATTTGTCCACCAGGAGTCCCAGACTTTTCTCCACAGAGCTCCCTTCCAGCAAGTCAATCTCTAACCAGTACTGGTGCAGGGGATTATTCCTCCCTAGGTGCAGGGAGAAACACAAGTTCACAGAACTCATATTGTCAAAAAAAGAAAATATACAGAGCTAAATGTCAGATTAGGTAGAGATAAGCATTTTTTTCTTTCCCTCTTCTATCTCCTCTGCAAGTACGCCAACTTCCTAACAGTATGGATGCAGAGTATTGACTAGTGGATGGATTCAATGGACCAGTTTGACAGGGTCAAGACTGTGACAAAGTGAGCGACATGTTCCCTTAGGAAGGAATGAATCCTGTCCCTACATGTGCAAGATGGTAGATAAAGGTAAATATGTATCTTAATATCATATAGGTTTTACAGTAGTTCTGTGTTGAACAGTTTTTGCCAAGAGAGCGCAGAGATCTGCTTGACATGGAGGCAGGCAGAAAATGTGATCTCCAAGGTCTCTTCCAGCTGTAACTGTTCCATGATTCTATGATTCTGTAAGATACAAATAAGGTCTGGGTATTTAATCACAATTATAATAAAATGCAGTGTTAGTATTGCATGCAGAAGTATGATGAAACAGAACATAGCGAAATTGTAGTCCTTTGGAGTTGTTCAGCACTCACATAGCTGGCACTGATAATACAGAGACGGACTTGAAAAGGAGACTGCTTTGAGATTACTAGCACATTCTGTGAAAATGAACAAAAAAATAATCTATGGTCTAAGAATCTGAGATTTTCTAGTTTTCAGGGCTTGCAGTTTTGCCAATTACAGCATCAAATGTTTTACTCTGAGTTAATAATCTGCTTTTGTAATAAAACATTTAAGTTATTTAAATTGCTTTTCTCCTTATAGAATTTAAAAGTCATATATACACCTCTCCTTACCTGTCTTTGCAATAGACCTGTTACAGATCTATGCTATGATTCTTAATAGTTTCTTTTTCCTTGTGTGCACTTTTTTTATGAAATAGCTTTGGAGCCATAGCAAATAGATGTTAATGTAATATACGTATGCTAGTAGGCTATAGATGTTAATACAGCTAGTGATAGCAGAGGCAAATATGGCTTCATGACTGATTTAGTGGATGGTAATTACAGTCATTCTAAGAACTCTCGAGAGCAATTGCATGAATTTACCATTTAGTACACATATACTGTTTCTTTTTTATATCCCACTTACACACAGAGTTCTCTCTGCCACAATTTCCAGCCCACTTTTCTCTTTCTGAACAAGTCATTACCATTTTAGGAGCTACAAGCACATAGAGAAGCTGTAGCTTTCTGTCTGAAACCTTTCCTGGAAGCTGCTTATCAGAAAGCAGTACATTTCCTGTATTAAATACCTTGAATTTTACTCTAAATGGAACTGTACTTACACAGTATCTCCAGACTTCCAATTTCTCCTCATGATTTAAGTATCTCATACTTTCAGTCAGCCACACTAAGCCACTTTTGAATTCTGGCTAGTTACTTCAAAAATCTAAATAATCTTAATGCTTTCTCCTGGCTTTCAAAGTGTTATATATTCAGCTACAGGGGAACAGAAATTCCAGATGAGGCACAGAGAGAGAAAGTTAGGCACTTTCGTATACTAGTGGATACTCCGCATGATAAACCCACCTAATCCCTCTCCCTATGCTGTAGGTGCTCGACTCCTGACTTCTTTGCTGTTATAAATATTCATAATCCTTTACCATCTCCTTTCTTAATACTTTCGCCTCTATCAGTTGGCACTCATTTATTCCTTTAAATAATGTTTGAGAGTCTGTTGAATATCCTGCAATGCTTAGTGGTACACAAGTTGGTCACAACTAGGATTTAATCAGCACAGTTTCAGGAAAAGCCCAAAGTAAATTCTTTTTCTAAGTCCTTGTTGTTGTGTCTTTTGTGCTATTTTTATTCAAGCTTGAAATAATAAACCCAGCTCAATTTTGCCGCTACTTCCAGCAGTCGAAGTTGATGACATAATATTAGAAAATTAATTTCAAGATTAAATTGTAGCTTAATTCTGGCTGTGATTCTCCATCGCTTGGGTCTTGTTTTTATCTTCTTTAGATGCTATATAATGTGGAGAATTTGCTAGCCTGAATTTCAGTAAATAACTTTTTGACACAGTCAATTACAAGAGGCAGCAACAAAGAAGATTTTTCAATGTTCTTTTATAAGAAACAGTCATAATCCACATTTTTCACATCACACCACCACATGCAAATAGATTTGTAAGCTCTATTACTTTCCCTGTTAACCTAATGTTAGCAAGTCTACCATAAATCATGTCCCTAAATACCACACCATTTTTTTTTAACACTTCAAGAGATGATGATTCCACCATTTCCCTGGGAAGCCTGTTCCAATGCCTAATCACACCTTCAGTGAAGAAATTTTTCCCACTATGCAGTCTAAACTTTCCTTGGCATGAGTTGAGGCTGTTTTTCTCTCCTGCTGTCACTTGTTACCTGGGAGAAAAGACCAGCTCCCCACCTCGCTACAACTCCTTTCAGGTGATTGTAGAGAGAGATAAAGTCTCCTAACTTATAAATTCTTTTTTCCATTTTTCACACAGTCATGTAGGTATGCACTTGTCCATATACAGTTACCTTTCTTCCACATCCATTCTTTCATTGTGAATTTTGGAAACTGCAAGCTGCCCTGAAACTCCATTTTTATTTTTTCTTTAAAATCCTTCCTTTGGGACCATATCAACCTGTTTCCAGGGTTTCCTGAAGCATTTCTTTTTTGAAATTCATTGCCATATTTTTGCTGCTGTCACTCCTTTTGTACCTCACAGTCATGGACTCCACTATTTCATTTTCACTTTCACCGTAATTGCCTTCCACCTTCAGATTTTGAACTGGTTCCTCTCATTAGTCAGTGTCAAATCTATTGTCAACCTCAAAATGCTAAAAATGCATGAGTCTGTCCCCTAAACCTTGTAAGATTGTTATGGAAAAGAATTTTCGTTTCTTTGTGTTCACCTTCTCTCTTTTCAGACCCTCAGGTGATTTGGGGTTAATTTTTTCATGCATAGCTTTGCAGTCATGAGGGCTAGCAAATTGCTTTTTTTAAAAAGTGAAATGAGATTTTCATCTACTCTTAAACTGCAGGGCTTTAATACTTACCATCACAGTACCCTTCATAAAATGTGGGTTTTTTACATTAGGTTCATTGACCACTTGTGGAAAAGTATTTTTGTATGTGCAGTCTCCTGCTGCTGTGTTTGCAATATTTGATTATTGAAAAACTCCCCTTCTTCAGCTCTTTTTCATTTCTTACACTGAAAAAAGTTGAAACTTCTTTTCCTTCACAAGTAATTTTTACTAAATTATATGTCCTAAGGCTTTCAACAAACTGAGATGGTAAAGGCAGTAACAGTGGTATTAACCTTTAACATAGCATAAAACTCAGTGTAATGAAATGAAATAAACCACACAGAATAGTATGCTTAAAGTCTAATTTTCTGTTGTGTATAATTTCATAAAAATATGTTTTGTGGTCTAGTGAATAAAAATGTCCCTGCGTTATAGTATGATGGTATAAAAGTAATTGTCCCCTAATTTCCTTTAGAGGACTTTGTATTTTTAATTGTATGCTGTAGTTGTAATAGTTTGTGAAACAGTGAATTTTTCCTACTCTATAAAAATGGTAGCAAATCATTTCTGTTGAGTTTGATTACACTTTATGTAACAGATTTTTGTTTAAACTATTTGTCAAGAATTTGAAGACTTATATGCAATAAAAAATTTATCAGTTGGAACAAAATTTGATTGAAAGTGTATTACTGTGTAAAGGTCACAAAAATTTGACTAGCCTGCAATTTTTATGTGAACAGTTACTACAATATCTGTTGCAATCAACACACTAAATGCTAAGCAGCTAGACATACAGGCTCTATATTTGCTTCATTCCTTTCTTCCTTCCTTCCTTCCAAGAAAATATCTATAGTTCCATTATATTTTGTGCTTAGTCAAGAGGTTAAAAAGTAATATATAACCTCATATAATTCTTCAATGTAAACCCAAACTGCTTCCTATGGTATGACTGATCATATCTGCTGACCTGTTTGACTCTCCTTTTGCCCTGTGTGTTGCATCAGTATTGCACCATTTCAGCATCACACTACTGGTGCTTCTTAGTACACATTTTCTATTGGCAAAAGTCCCAAAGTTGCATGGGATTTGCATGCAGCCTGTGATTAAGATGCTTGAAGAATGGTGAGGACAACAGTCATCAAACTATCAACATTCTCCTTAGGTCAAGATTGATATTTTCATCCAGTGAAAAGCTGATGGGTGGAGACAGAGATGTCTTTCTGGCCCAGAACTTTATGGTCAATACATGTGAATAACAAAGGTTCACCAGTCTGGTGATGCAGTGGTCATTTAATAATGAAAACATATTTATATAGATACTTACAAATAGCTTTTTGTAAGGTATAATGAAATGTAATTCCAAATCTTAGTTCAATGAATGGGTTAACTGGTGTTATAAAACTCTATATCACTGTCTTCTCTAGATTTTTGTAGTTACTTTGTTGTTTTCATCCACACATTCAGGGAAATTTTTCATGTAGAAATGTAATTAAAAAAAAAGAAAAACAACAAGACATCAAACAGTTATATAATTAATAAATTATAGAATGCTATGAGGAGTATTTTATTCCTCCAAAATTCAAAGTGCAGAAGTGTCATTAAGTGATAGGCACAGTCCACTTGCAAGTAATGCATATAGAAAATCAATACCTTTATAAGACTGACAAATGAAAGACTCTCCCACAGATCTATTCTACAAGGATAAAGGTTTGTAAGAAGTGTGAGTACAACTCGAGAAGAAAACTTAGAAGTTAAAACTCTCTCTCTTACGCCTGCCTTCTCATTCAGGAAGAACTTTGAGTCACAGACCTTACTTACAATATATAACTTGAAGGTTTTTTGCTTGCACACAGCAGTAGAGAACAGAGTGTCCTGATTGACACTTCCTTGGGTCTTGCTTATCTCCTGGCAGCTCTTTCTACAAGTGCTGCTTCCCTGCTGAGTCCATCCTCTCCTAGCGAGGATCAAAGCTCCATCACGCTGAGTTATGGGATGCCTCCTGTTTTGAAAAGCCAGGTCAGGCAAATAGAATCAGAAAGGAATCATGTGATTCATAGAACTACTCGAGGGCCTGAATGATACTTCTAGGTACTTCATATACTATGGAACAAAAATAGCTCATTTGTCTATCAAAAAGAATTAATAAAATTAATTTATGTAGACTTACTTCAGTTTGTTAAAGTCAAGATTAAAACAAGAAAGGTAGATTTGAGTCTGCATATTTTTCAATCATCTCTCTTAAAGCAATTATTTAACATTCTTATTTGATACTCTCTGAGATTAACTGTGAAGCTGTTGAAGAATCTTAATGAGGGTATTTGGGATTTTTATCCAGAAATTAAGATATGTTTTTAAAAAATGCTGCATTGGAACAATCATATTTTGTCATAGTATGGCTGTTATATGAAAATACATAATCACTGCTTTCATTCATCCCACTGAAACACTGGAAAGTGTAACTCTCCACTGAATTCTGAATTGTTCTGAGCAGTAGGTAAATACAGTCTTGAATTGGTTTAAAATGGGGAGTGTACTGGAAGTTATCTCCTAGACCCAAAAGTGATTTGAGAGAAGTCCTAATGTACATGTGATTGTGTACAAGGAGAACAAGTAAGTGCAAGATGGGCCTGTAAGGCTTCAAGTAGCCTTGTACTGAATATATATATAAAAATTTATTTGTCATGCAACAGATCACCATTAAGTTGGGCACCAAATTGTTTGGTGCAACTACTTGTGGCCATGTGTCCTTCAGTAATCTGAAGTTTTGAGAATTGTCTTTAAAAAGCACTGTAGAACCAGTTTACTGATCCTAAAAATACTTTAAAATATCCTCTGGATCCTAAACTTTGAGGAACACCATTAATGCTCTTACGAAAAGCAAGAGCTCTCACAAATGCTTTTGTTAAAAAACATCTTGCAAAATTACAGCATAGAGAATGAAATAAATTCTTCCTGCAGTGACTGATACAACTGAGGAACCTCTAGATGAGGTAAATAATAATGTGAAGGAAAGCTGCGGTGAGAGAATGTTGCAAAACTGAGATTACTTTGAAACAGATTGCAAATAGTATGCATTCTGAGATAAACCATTCAACAAATTCATAGAAAAATGGATACTAGCTAAATGTTGAGGTTTTCTGGGGTACTTTTTATCTAGAAGACACGGCTTCCAGGTTTTTCCTAAAAATACAGAAATTACATCAAGTGCAGTCCAGCTGTGAGTGCAGGGATTGTTTATAATCGTATCAGTACAAAACAGAGTCATTATATCAACTTGAAGAAGTGTCAGTGTGATACTAACACTATACAGGCTCTGTGAGTCAAAAAATGATAAGGGATAATTCTTTTCAAATAGAGCAAGATCAACAATTAAATACAATGCACTATGAACTTCAAGTAAACAATACAGCACAGGAGAAGAAACAAGAGGCATTTCTGAAAATTCATAATTTAGGGAAGTTTTAATGTCCTGGCCAGAGACATAAAATCCTAGGCACTGCCCCACGACAATGGAGAGTTATTGGTGCATGGATTATGTAGCGTAAGACATACACTAAGATTTTGTTATTTTTTATTAATTTCTTACAGTTCTTGTTGCCACTCACAATCCACATGCTCTTCAACAAAGGAAGATAATATGAGTGTAGAAATGTGTGTGGAATTAGCAATATACTTCCAGTTGAAATACGGCATCCTTATACCAGGCCCAGCTATGGCGTGAGGACAGAATCAGTTTTACAATAAGTAAAGCACAAAAGTTAGAAGCCATGGTAACTGGATTCACGACATTCTTTCTGTGTGGCTGATCTACCGATAGCATCCTTCTGCTATGCAAGATGTCACTGCTGACATCTGATTAGAGTGCCAGATAGGTTCCTGAGAAGATGTAGTAGTCTGAAGTTTCTTTTTCTGACTCTTGGTCACAGCCATCTGAACCCCAGAATTGCAGATAGGACAGGAGGTAGAAATAATAAAAATCTACAATCCCATAAAAGGTAGAAATAACTGCAGATAGTATTGCTGTTGAAATATAAAGCTTGCTGCCTGTGACAAGACATAAGAGGACTAAGTGTCATTTTCACAAGGTGATGTGGACTTGGTAAAAGATGGTGCCACATTCTACTTCTTCATGTCAGTCAGACTATCATAGATTTTTCTTCTCCAGTTCAATGGATGTTCAAATGTTATCTTTCTGTCTTACTCTAACAGCATCTGTCATCAATGGAGACTAACCACTCTTGAAAACCTTAGCCAAAATCAACCCCTTCTGCAGTTTCATACTTGAATTTCATGGGATCAGAAGTTTAACTCAATTTATAGCAGCACACTACCAATTTCAGCAGTTAGCTTTTGGAATTCTGTAATTAATGCACCTTTCCACATAAACTTTTATTTTCAGCCTTTCTTACATTTTTTAAGAATGTATTTTAATGTCTACAATGAGCAAAACTTCACGACTTCTGAATATATTAATATGACATATTTATTACAATTTTAATATGGTTTAACCTTTATTTTTCCCATGTGATTTTTTTATTGTGGAGAATACCTAATAACTCTACAATTGCTATGTAAAATTTGCATTACATTATTGGGTCCTAGCCACAGAATATTGACCTTTTCTTCATAAAAAATGAACTCAAAATGTTAATCTATACTGATATGTTTTTGAGTCACAGGGGCAGTATGCCACCTTTGTACAGATAATGGTGCACCATTTTCTTTTTGCTCTAAAGTATGTACATACTGACTTAATATAATCCAAATTACGCTGTCTGAATCCTTGAAGGAAGTTCAGATAGTGTCACTGTTTTATGGAACTTTTGGTGAGCTTAGACACAGTATTGAAAGGACAGTCAGCTGGCTTCTTTGGAACAATGAAGTCTGAGGTTATCACATTTCTAGTTAGAAGCGCTGTGATTTTTAACTCGGTTTTGAGGAGGATCAACCTCCACAGACCTCTGTGCCAACCTCTTTTCCCCCTTTTCCATCTAGTAGATTCCTTATAGCCTCTGAATACTTACTTTAGCACCTGCTGTAACCTGGTGCCCTGGCTGATGCATCAGCAAGTGATAGCACTGAGCATATTTGCCTCCAGAGTTGGTTTTCCAGCTTTAGATTAGTCTGGGTATTTTTCAAGTTTAGACTTTTAAGGATCTATAAGGAAAGTGTTCATATGAATTAGGTCTCTATGCACCTATAACAGGCAGATTGGGTCTGCTCATAATAGAGTTAGAGAGGTATTTAGCTCATTCTGAATTATCTGAATAACTCTCTAGACTCTATTCATTATATTGACTAATACTTCATTGACTTAATTCAGGTTCCCAAAAGTAAAATTTAATATGATTTGAGATATCTTTAAATTGTCAGAGAAATATAACGGATATGACACTGGAAGATCTACACTGCTGTAGACTGATGCCTGGAAACCAAAGGAATACCTAGACAATATCAAACAGTACAACTTATCTGTGTTCACTCAAGGGAGTCAAGCTGACCTCTTTTACCTAAAATCGTAATATATATGATGCTTTTCTAGACACCTACCTAGAGCTACATGCTTATTGTATTCACAGATTAGTACAGTCTCAGATCACTAATCCTAAAGTAAAGCAAGAGCACTTTTTTCAGTAATATGCATTTGAAAACAGTATTAAAAATAAACAAACACAAAAATTTACGGGAAATTTTAATAGGATAAAGCCTTACTTTGGGGTTACATGTATTACCACATTATCACAATGGGTCTTAGCCAAATGAGAAGATAATTTATCATTATTACCAAAACAAAAAGATTAAGGATGAGCAAGATACATCTCTTCTGTTAATTTTAAAAGCTCTGAGAAGATAAATTAGTCTGTACTTCACAATGCTGGTTTTGGGGGGCAAATCCTCTAGAATACGCAGAATGACATAAAACCTTATGGTTTTATCAGAAATTAAGATTAATATCTTGGCTGCAGATATCTGAGTGACTGATCAGACTCATAGGTGTGTTGAAGGAATTATTTATTCCTTTTGAACACTTTCACCAATATGTAATAAAAAATGGGAAGTTGAAACTCTGAATGAAATTACTGGATTACAGCAAAAAAATTCTTCTCCAGATCAGGTACTATCTTGGGTCTTCCCAAGTAGCGACTTCCAGATATGAAGAGAAGGAGAAAAAGCCACTTGAGTAATATATTCATGGTCAGTGTAGCTCTGAAAGAAGGTACAGTAGAGCTGTGAGCAGGCATGTAGTAAGAATTTCAAGGGTCAGCTTTGATTTTGACCAAATGAAAATAAGAACAACATCAATGTAGCAAGAAACTAGGTAAAATGGTTCCCCAAAATTATATTATTGTACAAATCTCTTTGTCTTTGGTGAAGATCAACCCATCTTGGTGAGATAAGAGTTAACCCTGAGAAGGAACAGCAGTGCTATAGTAACAGTCCTAGTACTGAAGCTGATTCCACGAGAAGAACACTTACAGAAATTAAATACAAACCTCCTCAGTAATGTAAGTACAATATACCTAAATAGATAAAGCAGACCTTTGTGGCCCAATTAGAATCCCAAACAGCAGGGTTCCTTCTCATTATTTCTATCTGGACAGATTTCATTATTGTGATACTGCAGTTCTCATCTCTGCTAGTCTCTGCTTTCTCTGTACTTTTTCTTTCAGTACGAAGAGAAATAGCATTCACCTGTAAGTAACAGTTCCATTAGATTATAAGGCAAGTAGACCTTAGTGCTGTGACTATCTGCTTTGACATCCTGAGCTAATTCCTGCTTAAATGAGAACAATCTTTTTTTTTTTTAAACAAACATATTGCATAAACACAAAACATTACCTTGGTTATGACAATTCTCACAGTGATTTCTCCTTGAAAATTCCCAAGTGATTGCAAATAGTTACAGTGATTTATTATTCTTTTAGTCTTAGTTCCAAATTTGTTTCCAGTTGAATTTATCTACCATCAAATTCCATCTATTGGATCTTGTAACTTTCTGAGCTTTTTTCCAGCATCTATATCAACAATGTAGCTGGCCTACAGCCAAACATAGTTTAGGCACAGATCTCTGCCATGGAGTGAACATCTTCCTTTATGGAAGACTTAGATGGTTCATTGCCTCTCCGTGATCGGAACAGTAATGGAGTTCCGTAACTTGTCAAAATACAAAGCTTTACTGACACGGTAAGAAAGACAATCCCCAAACAGTCCACTTTTTCAAAGTTGGAGTACTTTAATAAGCATGGGATTCTTCTTGTCTTGAAGCTTAATCGTAAAACACTTCAAGTGAACTAAGAGACACTTTTTCACTGAAAATATTATTGTTTCTTGAATGATTTTCATGATGACAGTGAGTTGGATATGAATTTTTCACCTTCAAGCGATGTTTTCTACTTTCCTTAAGGAACAGTAGTGTGATTATCGTCAGGACTCATAAGGAGGTGTTGGTTTGTTGATTTTTTTTTAATACAAACTCAGATTATTTACACATTCCAGTCCCATTCTGAATCATTATGAAAATAGCTACTGAAGTTCAGAGGAGATTCAAAGACTGAGCAGATGCAACCCACTCCAAACACCATAGCCATAGAAGATACAAAGAAATT
Source organism: Bucco capensis (assembly GCA_013396975.1). Classification (NCBI taxonomy): domain Eukaryota; kingdom Metazoa; phylum Chordata; class Aves; order Piciformes; family Bucconidae; genus Bucco; species Bucco capensis. Next base: position 667,340 of record VWZO01005614.1, on the reverse strand, counting down.
CTTCACTTTGGCAGTTGTAATGTAAAATGTGGTTTGGGAGTGGGGGAAGGCATTTTCCTCTCTCCATGCCTCAAGACACAGTGTCTATTTTGAACTTAATTAAAATTCAAATATATTTAAGTCCTGTTGTCTCCATTCCAAAAGCAGTTGTTTTTGCTCATGAAATGCCAACTCTTAGGTTTGAATCCAAAGTTCTGTTTCTGTCAAAGAAAGAGAAGCAGTCATTAACTAAGGCTTATTTTTCATAAGATATACAAAACCAGAAACATCTGTATAAAAGTGCAATACATATTTGAATATATGAAAATAGTGATACCAGTAGCAAAATTGCTCACAAGCTTTCAGCAAAAAATCGACAACCTTTGCAAATTAAAATAGGAAAAATAATGTCACAAGCATGTGTCTTCAATTTTCACTGCTTAGGCATCATAAAAGAAAAGGTTTGAAAGTGTAGTGCAAGTTGTGTCACGCTTAATCAGTAAGGTCTAAACTATATTTTATAGGTGCAAAGTTCTAAATGTGATCTCGTGTCTTTTTGCACCCTGTGATGCTTTCAGTAATAAGATCTACCTCAAAGCTTTTTTAACACCATAGGATTTCTTTCTGCCCCACTAGGACTTCTCTCTGATCTTGGATAGCCTTTGGATCACAGTAGGGATGAAAGATCTTGAAACGGAATGAATTAATGAACAAGTAAACTTTAAAGAATTCAGGCCTTTGTGTCTTAATATGACACAAACTACTTCTAAAATTGCCCACTGACATGAATAACTTTTCTGTAATTTCCCCATGCTACAACCCAAGGATCTGTGCAAACCCAAAGCTTTATGTTGATAAATTACTGCATTCAGTTCTCATAAGAAAACATATCTGTCTTCTGAACTTCATAATTCCTCAAGAAATCTGCTGAGGCTTAACATTTCCATTCTCTGAAGCCTCAGAGGAGTTTACTGTTATCAATAACTGTTTATTTGCTTTACTTTTATTATTTCTAACTTAAAAGTACAGACTTGTTAGGCACATGAAGTGTGCAATTTGAAGCTGGCCTGTAAATATATCATTTATTGTTGTCCTGAAGTCATTGTCAATGAAGTGTCTAATACTCATGAAGCCACAGTTCCTATAAAATGACTTTGTAATAGACAGCTTGAGAATTTGTGGCTGTCTTGTGACAGTACTATGAGATTCTTTCCTAATAACCACTTATACATAATCAGATGGACTTTATGCATCCTCATCCAGTAAATGGGCTATGTGAATGTTTTGCTGGTTTTGCCTTCATAGCTCGCAGACTACACAACAGTTGATAGTAATTCTGTGCAAAATCAAATTACTATTGTAACAATAGAAATCTCAATGGCCTTGACATAAGTAATTTCAAAATACAGTGGAATCTAGATCTAAAGGATTACTTTAGGTACAGAAAATTTGTTTGTTAAACTGGTTTCCCACTACATTGGTCATCGCACTCACCATTCTGAAAACAAAAAGAAATTGCTTTGATAATATGGTTAAGCTTTTAAATTTATGCTCCTCAAATAAATCCTTTCCTATGTTGCTTTCACAGCTGACCAGAAAGAATATTTTTAATTTGCATCTCAATGTCAAGTGAAAAATGTTTTGTCACACTGTTTATAAAGGGCAGCCAAATATATCACATTGCTTTGAATTACTTTAGGAAATTAAAAACTGTGTCTTGTACTTATGAGAGTAATATGGATATGTGTAGTCCTAGTGTTAAGTTGTTTTGTTTAATTTTGCGTAGGGCAAGTTAGTTAGTAATGATGAAGTAGATTTTTTTTTTCTGCAAACCTTTTATCCAATCTACTTAATGGCTGAGAGATCAAACAATAAATACAGAACATAAAACTAACAATATGCAGGAATCAACACAGGTTTTGTAAAAAGACAAAATGAGCTGTCACCCCATCACACAATTTATTATATTCACTGCTGCTAAACAGGCAGAAGTTGAATACATGCTTTCTGATTCTGAATTGTGTGTAATTTTGGAGCTGCATTTGTTGTTTGTGATCCTGTGCTCAGAAGCAACTGGCTAGTTACATTCACTTTTTTTTTCTTTTCTTTTCCATTCTATCTTCTTTCTGTTTGGCCTGAACTTTAATTTTTGCTGTAATATGATTTTTATCTGTAAAGTTACCCAAATTTAGAATGTTAATTTGTTTTCGTATGGTAACTGGAAAAGTGTATATCATACCATGTGTTTCCAACGTCGTGAGGCAGACTCTTGACAGGAGTTGTTCAATATTAAACTCTATCCAACTTCAGTGAGAAAAAGCAAGGATTCTTGCCTGTTCACTCAGATACCAAATTATTTTAATTGCAACCCTAAATGTTTTCTAAGCTTGTTAAGGACAGCATGGGACCAAACTAGCTAGCCAATATTAAATTTGAGAAAGATATTCAGCGAGGTTTGTCCTGCTATGAGAATTCTATCTGTTACATGTAATTTTAAATTTTTGCCAGTAGCCAGCATATTAAATTTAAGTGTACATAATTATTTTTAAGAGATATATATTAATATTGACATACATTTAAATTTTGACAATCACATTACATGAGTTTTCCCAGGTTACACTCTATTACAGAAAAAACACCACAAAATCCTTAGATGATTTATGATGGTTGGATTTCATGGATTAAATTTCAGGCAGTCTCTTGCTATTTATCTTATGTAAATAATATAAACTCACATAAATTTTATCATATAAGCTTGCTAGAGATGAAGAAGCCATGCCATTTTGATAGGACCTATATTATCATACTTATCACACTATATATATTTACATATATCATATATAAAATACTTATTACACTATATTAGACAATATTATTTGTTTTATTAAATCCAGCTAATAAGAGATTTAATTGCATTGATTGGATAACATTTTTTCATAAACTCATGCAATATTTTAACGCTATAACTGGGATTTGCATTTTAATTTTGAAAGCATTCCAGAAAACATAAGCTCCAATTACTTTAAAGTTTTACACTACAATTTGAAGGAAATCCTTGTTTACACTGAAAATCTGCATTAACTCCATGAGGAATGCACATAGGTTGATAATATTTTTTAACAGTAAGAATCACATACTTCCTCTCCAGTATTTGCAAGTCTGCCTATGGCAAACTAATTTGATTTAATATACAATACCCAGGGCCTACTTCACATTTGAATACTCTAGTTTGTTACAAAGGAGATGACCATTTAACAGATTCACCTGCAATTGTGGAAAATGATAAATAATTAATAAGTTCCATAAAGAAAAATTTCTAACTGAATTAAACAATGCATTTAGAGAATATCACATAATATTTACTTTGATACTTAAATCTTAGTCTGTACACAGAAAATGTCAACAGATTGCAGGATAAGAGAGTCATATTTTTTGTGGAATAGTAGTAGGTCTTTTAATTTGAAGGACTGTTTATGGGACTCTGTACAACACATAAGGAAATAACTTGCAAGGAAAAAAATATGTCAGAAGTTATATATTGGATTTCCAGTAAGTAAAAAAAATTTGTTCAGTGTTTGCATATACACAAAATGTATATGTGTATATATATGCATATATATATTTTATTAGCTAATATAATCTACCAATATTAAAAAAAAATTTTATCAAGGTAAACCCAACATTATTTGGTGGGAAAAATTAGAGGCTTTTCTAACATTATAAATATTACTAATTTACTTTCTCATCTGACTTTCTTTTCCAAAATAGGAATGAACTAAACACCTTTAGAGGTAAAACAGCTGAAGCAAGCAGTTTGTTAGATTTGATTTATTTATCTCTATTTTAAACAGCACTTGTACTGTGCTTGGAGCACATTAAAACTCTGATAAAATTTAAAATTAAGATGATTTATCTTTCTAGATTTTTAAAGCTGCAACTCACACTTATATGCCACTTGATAAATTCTAGCCAGAAGATGCTCAATATTTTTCTAAACTTAGTTGTCCCAGTAGCGTTCATTTTTGAGGAATTTCAGTTCAGGATTTGATTTGTTCAGCTTATTTTCTTTTCTTATATATGATTCCTTATTGATTCTTCACTTTATTTTTTTATTAAAGCATGCACACTGTAATGGTTTAATAAACTCCCTCAGGAAAAATAAATAGGGAAAAGTCATTAACAGTTAACCTGTTCAATGCTCAAGTAAAGTACATACTTATAAAAAAATTGTCCATCTTGTCCTTTCTATTAGTTTACAGGTACAGATCATCAAAGGTAATATCTGACTTCAGCATACATACACAAATATATCCTCTCTTCTTAAACTTATGTATGTTTAAATTCATTATCTTTTCAAAACTTGATTTTAATGTTTTCCTCTATTGTAGGTTCTTACTCACCTAGTTATGCAGTATCTGAACTTCCCTGTCAAATATGTATTGAACGATAAACACCACTTTCACTACCATTTATTACCACTAGATTTGTGAAGAAATATTAGCTATGACCTTTCAATCTGAGAATTCAGTGAAAGAGGAGATTTAGGGTGACAACAGACAAGTGACATGTCTGAAAGACCATAAATGTAATAGAAATTACATGTGGGGAGAACAAAAAACTGAGATGTTGACACAAAGTTGAGTTTACAAGAAAATTACTGGGAAAGAAAAGACTGACATTTTAGGGACAGCTTGAAATGAGTGTAAGGACTTTTCTAAGGTGATGTTTTGTAAGACAGCAACAGACAGCCTGGAGAACTGGAAGTGAAAAAAAGAATCATTACATCCTGAAGGGGGAATTAGCTGAATAGACAGAATTAGAAGGGGAGGACTGGAAAAAAATACTGAAATCAGATGACTTTCCCTGGATCTTCCTTTTTTTCCTTTTTTTTAAAAAATGGGAGTTATGTTTCCCTTTTTCAGTCAGTATTAACTTCACCACACCGCCACAACTTCTCAAATATGATAGATAGTAGCTTAGCTACTTTGTCTGCCATTTCCCTCAGGACACATGGATGCATCTCTTCGGGTCTCATGAACTTGTGTACCTTCAGGTTTCTTAGATTGTCTTGAACCTGATCTTATCTTACTGTAGGCAGGCAGTTTTTTCATTCTTCTACTACTTGCCTTCGCCTTCTGTGGCTTGGGCAGCGTGGTGGGAGCACTTGCTGGTGAGACTGAGGCAAAAAAGTCATTAAGTACCTCAGCTTTTCCCATATATTGGCTAACCAGGTCTTCCGTTTCCTTCTGGAGAAGCCTCACATTTTCTCTGGTCTTCCTTTTATCACTGAGATAACTACAGAATCTTTTCTTGTTGCCCTTGATATCCCCAGCCAGATTTAATTCTGTTAGGGCTTTTGCTTTCCTAACCTGATCCCTGGCTGGCTGGACAATTTCCCTGTATTCCTCCCAGGCTACCTGTCATTGCTTCCACACTCTATGGGCTTCCTTTTAGTGTTTGAGTTTGTCCAGGAGCTCCCCGTTCATCCACACAGGCTTCCTGGCATTTTTGCCTGATCTCCTCTTTGTTGAACTTGCAAGAGGTGACCCTTAAATTTTCACCAGATTTCTTGGGCCCCTCTTCTCTCCAGGGCAGTATCCTATGTTACTCTACTAAGCAGACCCCTGAAGAGAAAAAGCCTGCTCTCCTGAAGTCCAAGGTAGTGAGCTTGTTATTTCAAATAATTAAATAAATATATTGTAATTAAGAAGGATTTATCACTTTTTTTTCAGGTTCATTTCTTATTCGACTGCTGATCTATCAGGCCTCTCAAAAGAGCTTTCTGTGTGCAGAGAGGTGGGACTAAGGGAACTTCATGAAATTAACAAGGCCAAGTGCAAGGCCAAGAGCAGTCCCCAATATCACTACAGACTAGGGAAATAGTGGATTGAGCAGCCCTGCAGAGAAGGACTTGGAAGTTCTGGTGGATGTAATACTGGACATTTGCTGGCCCAGAAAGTGAACTGTATCCTGAGCTGCATCAGAAGAAGTGTGGCCAGCAGACTGAGGGAGGTGATTTTTCCTGTTCTCTGCTGGTTCTTGACTGTTCTTGTGAGACCTCACCTGGAGTATTGCATTCAGTTCTGAGGCTTCCAACATAAGAACATAAATCTGTAGTTTAGCTTTCACAGCCCAGAGGTGGGCCATGAAAAAGATCAGAGGCTTGGAGCACCTCTCCTATGAAGAAAGGTGGAGAGAGTTGAGATTGTTCAACCACATGGAGGAGGATTTTTTCCTAGGGCATAGCATATATATGCTCTGAATTTGGCCCATTATCATTTACCTTTTTAAACTTCATAAAAATGGTAATTTATTTACTTCCATGAATTCAATAGAACAGAAAATCAGCATTTCAGTCATTCTGTCCTTTTTCAAGGTTAGTGGGATCTGATGATTTCCTATACTAATAGATTCTTGCAAGTAATTAAAATACTCTTTTTTATGAAGATCAAGATTTAAAAGAAAAAATTATTTGAGTAATTACTTTTCCTGAGGAGTGCAGTCTGTGTTTTTCCGTTGTTAGGAATGAACAGATTTTATAACACAGGGGTATACAGGATATCTCATGCATCGACAGCTGCTATGTTTTCATTAAACAGAAGTTCAAACTTGTTTTCTAATCCTCCTTTTGAGGAATATTAAATAGCATATAGATTAACAATACTTTATTTTAATGAGTTAGCACAGATCAGTTTTTTTCTATCCTTTTTTTCTGTGACTATCCAGTCTTGCAGCCTGATCCCTTTGAAATTCCCTAAGGAATAACCCTAGGTACTCTGCAGAGACACCACAGACTAGAGAAGCAAAAACTGAGACTGTGGTCTGGCTGTTTATCCCCTAAGCCCTTAACAATTGTAAAACTACTGTTAAACTCTATATTTTAAAGAAGAAACAGAATAAAATTTCCTTTCTGCTCCTCTAGGACAGAAAGAGAATTTTACTACTATTTATACTCTTGAGAAAATGAGCTCAGTACATAGTGGTCAACATAGTGCCTGTTTGACAGCAGCAATGAACTCAGAAAATGTGTAGGGAAAACATAGAGGTAAAACTGGGAGGCTGCTGGGCTATTAGACCTCAGTGAAATAGAACCCTATGGAAATAGCATGAAGTAAGGCCAACACAGGCAGCCCTTGGTGTTTGCTACAATTTTACAACCTTTTTGTTCTTGAACATGCAAAGATTATGATTACTCGATCATAATCTTTGCCACTTGTCTACTTAACATCATTTTTAGCACTGAGATTATACCAAACCACAGCTGATCCTTTAATATTTGCAGCCAATATTTTTTGTCAAATATTTTCAGAGAAGTAATGATACAATAATAATAATAAGCCTAGGTTAAATATTGGTGGAAAGAAAGCAAGGTTTTATTTTAGGTATGTGAAGTCTAATCGTTTTCTTGTATCATTAAGTGACATTTGCACATTTCCAATATTTCAAGTGCAAAAAAATACATTATAGGTGCAGAATGAAAGAAGGTGCAGAAGGAAGGTGCGGGAGGTGTGGAAGGAAGGAAGGTGCGGAAGGAAGGTGCAGAAGGTGTGGAAGGTGCGGAAGGAAGGAAGATGTGGAAGGAAGGTTCAGAAGGAAGGAAGGTGTGGAAGGAAGGTGCAGAAGGAAGGTGCGGACGGAAGGAAGGAAGTTGCAGAAGGAAGGAAGGTACAGAAAGAAGGGAGGTGTGGAAGAAAGGAAGGGAGGAAGGAAGGAAGGAAGGGAAAACTACATCTGTGAGAATATCAAGATCAAACTAAGTACTAATGGATAAACTGACTGCTAGTTAAATGTTACTGGGTGTTGAAAGCAAAACATAAATAGAACATCTTGAATGAGTATGGACTTCCCACATCACACCAGCCAAGAAAGCAAGTTGGTATAACTACAAATGTGAGATGAGTTTCTGTACTGATTTCTAAATTAAGCCATTATGTAAGTACCTAAACTTACCTAAAATTTTTTGGGGGTGGGGATGTGTGGGTGTGGGTGTTGTTCTGTTGTTGTTGTGATTGGTTGGTTTGATTTTTCTGTTTGTCTGGTTTTTACCTTCTGTCATATATAGCTAATTGGGTAGTAGTTCAGTTCATAAAAAATACACTCTAAATACTCAAATTCATCTCCTATACCTAGTTGCATAGTGTTTGCAATCAAAGACAAGAGTTGCAATATTTTTTTGCCATTATGGTATTACAGAACACTATGAACAGAAAATATTTTTCAGTTTTTCATGCCTGCCAGTAGGTGGTACTAGCAGTTTCTACATTTTATAATGAATGTCAACTTCAGCATTATACGTTCCAGTCATAGCAAGTAATATGTTTCTACTCTACTGAAAATAACATTTATATTTGATGCACTTGCATTCAAGGGCAGATTTTAATTGTGATGATGTCTATAAGCTATCCTTCACAATATGTCGTTTAGAATCTTTGTGACAAATGATTACATTTTAATCAACTTCCAATTGAAAGATAATATTTAAAAGATATTTTATAAGTAACTTGCTCAGCTTTAGAGTAGCTGAATTTCAAGATACAGCTCAAAATGCAGTATAAAAGTTGTTTTTAGCAATATTCACTATCAAAATTCACAAAGGTAAGTCATTCAAGTAGCCTTATTACTTCTGTTTAACTCACTGTACAGGCTGTTAGGTCTTGAAATGCTACATGCTATCTTGCCATGTAGGTCTTTTTAGCATATGGATATATCTGAAGTAAAATGCCATGTTTTTTTTCTTGCTTTTTTCCTACTTGAAGAGCAGTTGGACACAAGCAACTGCAGAGACAGAAAAACAATGCCACAGAGAATAGTCATGTGAGAAAATATTTGCATAAGAGCAGAACACTTGAAAGCGTGTCTATACTAGCACTTCTGACCCTGTTAACAGATGATAATAGATGCATGAAAAATAGGTATTTTGTTGTAGGCTAGCAGCTCTTAATGAATTAAGATAAACAGTACCATTATATAAAATAAAATAAATAATGTTGATTTGGGTATGAGCGAAAGATATTTTCCCTTGGAAACAGCAGATAAACCTAAAACCAAAACCAAAACCAAATAAAACCACCCAAACCCCAGAAATTCCATAATGCAATTGCAAATTTCAATAATCTTAGTGAAGGCATTATCTTCAAAGAGTTGACTGTTGATTTGAACTACAGATTTGTGGTCACCATGAAATGCTGTTTGTCAGTTTTTCCCTTGTAATATTCGTACGTACAAAAATAAGTCAAATGAGAGAAAGTAAACTTATTAACATCTACTTGTAGTTGCATGGTCAGAATTCATTGCCATATTGTGTAAAGAGTCCTTGATAGAAAGACAAAGAAAAGCTTATATACTTCTGTAATAATATCTTTAATGTCTTGATCAGGAAATTTCCTTCCAATGTCAGATAGCTTCTCTTAATAGTTGATATCTGTTCCTGCTTATATATGATATGTATTTTTATAGATAAAATCAGATTGTGTTCAGGTTGTTAGTTTCTACATATGTTTAATAAAATATGGAAATACATAAGTATTAAATTTTGTGTGTTCTTATGAACTGCATGTAAAATGATTGATCTGTGATGGGCTACTTACTTGTGTGTGAACCACTGCCTGTCCATGAAATAAGAGTATTACTCAAGGAAATACAAGGCAAGGTATGTCCTGTTCTCTCAAGGAAACCTCAGAGGACTTTGCCTCCTCACCTGTTGATCTGATCACCTGTAGTCATTGGACAGTGGTAACTGCAAGGGCTGTGGTTTACATTCATAGATGGCAACCAGTTTTTATTTCTTGTTTTATTCATGTATAGTTCATGGCCTGAGTTGCAACCTTTGGAAGATCCTGAGGTGTGAATAATTCTAGCTGGCTGATAAACAAAATAATCCATGGGAGAGTTGAGATGAGCCTAGCTACTGCAGCCTTTCTTCTTGTCAGACTGAATATGCTGCAGAATTCCACAGTGCATGGAGATTCTTTTGCTCATACTAAAAATATATTTGGTTGTAGCAAATGGGAGAATATTTCATTCTAATTTGCACATGTATATTATGTATTTTGTTTCCAAACTTCTTGATTGATTGTCATCAAGTAGTATAATAAGTAATAAGGCTATTAGAGACAGAATTCTCTCATCATTAATTTCAGAGAAGTAACTCCTTCAGTGGTTCTCTGAGCCAGAATCTGAAAGGATAGTGCTGTGATGGTACGTGTCCTGACTGCCAGACCCTGCCCTGACATACTCCCTGCTCCTAACCCCCAGGGAACACCTGGTCCCTGCAGACCTCCAAGAAACACTGAGAGACATTTCCAGAGTCTTCAGCCTGGGACTGAGCAGAACTGTTTGGAAGACAAAACTGTATTTATCATCATATAGCTTCGCTCCACATTTTTAATATTCAGTAAAATATAATCTCTAGTCAAAAAACTATCTCATTCTTTGTTTTCATGGTTAAATAACCATCTCCAGAATGCCTTTTTTTTTTTTTTATAGGCATTGAGGATGAGGTGATATTTGGATCCTATTTCCAAGTCTCATGCTATTCCAAAGTCATGCCAAAGCTGACTAAATGAATCACTACTCAAAGATAGCTGGCAGCAACAGAAATTTAGGCAGCAAGATTCATTTAACACATTGATCCATAATAGCAATACAGCCTGAGTCATGTTAACTATTACATTACAGCAGAAAATTCCATTATCCATTTGTTTACTTGCTCGTTTTCCACCAAAATCTGATATATCTGTATCTATAGATACATATATATAAATGTATATAATATATGTATGTCTGCACTTTAGAGTAATTTGCATGTATATATATATACATATATATATATATTTGTTTATACATTGATATATAATAGCCTAATACATCTACTGGGCCTACAAGAAAGCTGGAGAGGGACTTTTTACTAGCACATCTAGTGATAAGACAAGTGGTAATACTTTTGAACTGAAGGAGGGTAGATTCAGGTTCTGTGTAAGGAAGAAATTCTTCACCGTGAGAGTGGCGAGGCACTGGAACAGATTGCCCAGAGACGTGGATATCCCATCCCTAGAATTATTCAAGGCCAGGTTGGATAGCATTTTAGGTAACCTGGTCTTGTGGAAGGAGTTCTCGCCCATAGAAGGAGTCTTGAACAACATTATCTTTAATAAACCTGTAATATTTAATTACTTAATAGCATGACTTTCCACTTTCTCATGTAAATTTACTCCTGAAAATCTTGAAAATAGAACAAAAGTATGAGAAAAACAGTTTTATTTCAGTTTAAAGTTTACTTAATCCACGTAACAATAAACTGGCTGGTACTAAAGCTTTTTTTTTTTTTAACTTACCTGGCAACAGGCCATTAATGTGTGATTATGAATCACCAAGAGCAAACAGTGTACATTCACTCTTTGCACAACTATAAACATTTCCCTTTTGCATTGTATTTCAGTTGACGACTAGAAAATTCTTCGTGATAAAAAAATAAAAATATTTTTTACTTGTTTTTGTCTTCTGTCTTTGACAAAAAGTAAGAGAGGGCATGACAAGCAGATCTGAGAAACAGCTCTAGAGCTTAGGATAGCAGTTACATTTAAATTGTGACTATAAATATTTAAACAACATTACCATTTCTTTACCATTCCTAAGAAGTCACCAAAGATTAATGGACTGAAAGTGCAAAAAAAACACTCAGCAAAATAAGAGCACACTTTATTTTGGATCTGTGCTATAGAAATCTTATGAGGTAAACATGTTTCATAATCTTGGCTCTGGCAGCAGACAGACAGTCTATTGCTGTCAATGACTACTAGCTTGAAGAGGAAAGAATCAAAATCTAATTTTATGACATACAGGATTTTTTGGCTTTTATTCTTTGTAACAGTAGAACTGCAGTTTGGGTGCTTTTATCTTAACACCACCTAGTTCTCAAAGCCAGAGTCCACTTTGAATAGTCAATAATTGTGAAGCATCTTACAGACTGCCTCTCTGTTTGGCTAAGGCAAATCTGAGGGTTTAAGGGGAGTTGTTCTGGATTTTTAATTTTTTTCCCTGAGCAGGATCACATCCAAATCCAGATATTTTGACAACTGTAATAAGTGTTATCTGTGTCTAATGGAATAATGAATTGACACAGGCTTTACTTGAAAACATATATGAGTACAGCTGTGATGTTATTGCAAGGAAGATCGTCTCTACCTGCAGGCTCAATGTGCAGTGACAGAAAGTGTCTTTCAGTAGGTGTCATAAACACGTGGACATTATTTAAAAGTCTGTTAGTGTAGTGGTCCTTGTTTAATTTAGGCAGGCATAGAGACAACTTTCTCAAAAACATGAGTAACAAATTAAGTAAAATCACATATAAAATTAATGAGGACAGGTAGTCCAATTATTATACATGAAATGTTAAGCTTTTTAGGGTATGCATATTTGTGCTGCTTATGGTGGTGGAGGAGGAATAAAAAGTAAAGAAACCTGCATTTTTCTTCCTGGGAGGTATTACAGAAGAACAAGTGAAGCATAAAGTATTCATGCTGTAGGAGCCACATACTGTGCCAAGGCACAGAGGATTCTTAATTGATTGAAGTAAGAAGCAGGCTAAAACAGTTAAAAAGCACAGCTCTACCCATTTAGCTTATGTTTTCTGCCTTTTTCAAAGCATCTGGATTTTCTTCAAGTACATAACAAAAAACTGCCAACACCTCATTTCACGCTGCTTTTGTAAATGTTTAAGGCCAGAAGTAAGTAGTTACTTGTTAGCAGAAATCTCATTTAGCTGTCAGTCGAAAGGTATCCTAAGAGCATCTAATAAAGTAATAATATTGAATACAGTATTAAGAGCTTCTACATGTAAAATCAGATTGAATCAGGCACATTGCTAAGTAATCAAGCACTTAGTACCTATTCAGAAGTTTACCAGTGGGGTTTAGAAGGAAAAAAATCTAAGTATTCTATAAGCCAAAAAAAAATAGTAGAAATTAAGGAGATTAAAGTTTTTCTCATAAGTTATTACTATTTTGGCAGAGACTTCTTCATATGCTCTTAAAAAGTGAAGTTTTCTAATGTAATTACAGTATGTTATTCTAAAAGTCTCCTCTGCATTATTTTAGATATTAAGTTTGTGCTGTTATTTATTTTTATTGTTATTTTAGGTACCAAAATATATTTTTTTCTAGCACAACAATTTTGAAAGAGGTGGTTACAGCATTTTTGTCCAGTTAAGATTCATCTCCATTAGTGTTAGATGCCTTTAGTGTGGACATAAGCATCTGTCACCCTCCTTTATGTTCAACAAAAAGAATTATCCAACATTTTTTGGGCAGGTGTTTGAGGAAGTATCGTGCTTTAAGACTTTGTTTTTCTCTTTGTTAATCATAGAGATGTCAGAATCACTACCTTATCTTATGCAAATTTTTTTAGATGTTAACATCTAGCCAGATGAATCTTGTAGCTAATGCTTTGTGATCACTTTCTACTGCTTTCTTCTGGCAAAGGTGTTTTAAATTGATGCTTGCTGAGGAACCTTTTCCATGCGTCTTGGCATATGATGATAGTCATCCCTGTGTTGATCGTTGTAGCACAGTGGAAATTGACTTCAATCATCCAGATTCCCAATTCTAATCAAGGATGCAAGCTGATTTAGGGTTTCTTTGAATTACTTTCTCTGTATTTTCTATGTGAAATATGCTTGTAACATTTACCTTGGATTATTTTGAGAAGCTGGTTACTCTAAATGAAAGCAAAAATGCACATGTGTAGGTATACAAAAGGAAAGAAAATGGCTACATGACAGAAAACAAAGTTACAAAGTAGAAATTAAACAGAATTAGAGATTCCCATAAAGCACAAGCTTTACTTTTACTTGACAGCAATAATGTTGTCCTTTGAGTTTTACTTAAATGCCTAAATTGTCCTCTTTTATAGGTTTCTGCTACATTTCAAGGAGAAAGGGACTTTCCAGTTGCTGCTAAGTGTGAATGAAAAAAAAAACCAGCAATAAGTGAGAGGGAATGAATCTTCCGGTTCAGAATACATAAATGTTCCGTTTGCATCGAATGAAGTATAATGTATATTTCAAATCCCGTTAGATTAAAAAAAATCAAGTATCTATACTTTTCAAAACAATTAACTGAAATGAAACCAACCTAAACCTAAGTTGAAACAGTAAAAAAACCCACAAAACAAAACCAAATCTTTTCATTCTGATAAATTTCCTAGCCCTTTGAAATAACATTTTTTTGTCTGAGTATCAGTTGAATTTTAAATGGCAAATACTGATTTGGGGCAAAACAGAAATCTTGAAATATAGAATTTCCATATTCAGTGTTTGAAATGAAACATAACATTTATATTGGTCCTTTTCTTCAAAATCATGAAGATTTCATTCTTTGAAAATAGTAGGGTTGAGACTATTTGTTGTTAATGAAGGTCATTTTACTCACCAGGAGGTTTGTGGTTATTGCTCATAGTAGAGGAACACAGTTGAAACTTCAGACTTTCAAGGCACAAGAAGATGATTTTATGNAGAAATCTTGAAATATAGAATTTCCATATTCAATGTTTGAAATGAAACATAACATTTATATCGGTTATATAACATTTATATTTTATCCTCCTTTACCATTTATCTGGAAAGTTAGTCTCATCCAATTTGTGATCTTGTGAAACAGACATATTCTCTAGTCCTGTTTAATACTGATGAACAATATTCACATTTTTCAAAAATATATATTTTTCCTAATATTTTTCCTGAAGTATATTATTCATCTCAGGACCATTTCCCCTTATTTCTTTTATGATGTGTAATAAAAACATACTTCCAGTTTCATAGCTCTTCAAAATTATTCTTATACCACATACAGTCTACTGTTGAGATTTCACCTCCTGCTCCCAGTTGTTTCATCACGGCTAGCCTCTATCATTTATTAGCCAAATTATAAAGTAAGAATCTACTAGATTTCTCTTTTGTTATTTACTTCAATTTAGAAGGAACTATCTCATTATTCTCCTGCAAATTTCTACCTTTTGATAATGTCTTCCTTTATTACTTACTACCTTCCTATCTATTTCACTGTCAGACACAGTCCCAGGTCGGAGAGGTAACAGCTTTTGTTCTGTGCTTATAAACGATTTTTCATAAGAGAGTTTTTCTTTTTGTAGAATGGTATTTATTTCAAGGAAAGCAATTCTAATTCATAATAACAGTTTTCATACTTTCATTCTCTATTCTTTCTCCTCTCTAATCTATTTTTCCTCTTCTCCACTACCCTGCTAAAATGTTATCATTTGAATATGTCATTGCATATAAAAGTTTATCCACATAGCAAGTCTGCAATACCAAAAATCTCTTTGAAAAATATTACTTTTCATCTAGAAAACATTATGTATGTCTGTAACTCATTGTATGTAAGAAAAAAAACAAAATTGAAAAAGAAAGAATTAGAGTTTTATGTATTGTAGGTAAAATGCTACTTGTATGAGTTGCATTATCATCTGATCCTCTCAGCTGAAAGCTGAGCTGAAGCATTAACTACGTTAATAAATTGCTCAAATAAATGCAGATATGGCTGCTTTCACAATCTTGTGAGGCTTTTGCCTTTCATTTTCACAAGAATATTTGTAAATTTCTATACCAATTCATCATCCATTTTCCCACTATTTTTTGAAGCTAAAAACCTTCAAATAAAATGTTGATGTAGTTACAGCATATAAGTATGAATTTCTTTCAAGTTCAGATATGAGATACCTCATGTACTTTCTGGACCATATTTTTTGTTCTTCCTTGACAGTATTAAAAAATAAAAGTCCAGGGGACATGGAAGCATCCTGTGAAGCTTGTCTGATTCTGTTATCAAACATAATCCCTGTACAGAGAAAAACCTAAGCAATCTTGAATGGTGGAAAAGTAGGAAGATGCCTAAATTTTGTCTGGGTATGAACCTTCAATTTTTTTGGCAGGCCACAATATCTCTTGGAATATTGGTTGAATTCGCTTATTCATTCTAATGTGTAAACTAAAGGTAGAATCGTAGAACAGTTTGGAAAGAGCTTCAAAAGATCATCTGATCCAACCTTTTATGGGAAAGGGAGTTTGGCTGGTTTTATCTAGTACCCTGTCAAATCACATCTTGAAAGCCTACAGTGATGGAGACACTACCACGTCCCTGGATAGGTTGCTCCAGTGAATGATTGTTCTCACTGTTAAAAAAAGTCAATTTTATTTAAAGATAAAATCTTCCCTGATGAAACTTGTACCAGTTGTCCCATGTATCCTCTGTGATTCTTGGTGAAGAGAGAGCCTCTGTCTTTGTAACCACCTTTTAAATACTGGAATACTGTGACTATGTCCCCTCTGAGCCTTCTCTTCTCCACTGAGAAAAGACTTAACTCCTTCAGTTTTTCTCCATAGGGCAGGTTCTCCAGCCTTTTACCTTTGTCAAAACATGAAACTATTTACACTACCAAACTATAGACATTTTATACTTGCTGATCTCCCTGGGGTTGCCAATTAGGCACCAAAAAGAAAAAAAAAGAGATAGGTATCAACCCAGAGAGCAGTTCAGAGGCTAATAAGGCTTATATCCTGAATTGCCTTTTGAAACTGCTCCTTACTTGCTGTATGCATTGTACAAGAGTGATGTAAGCTATGATCCCCTAGATCCAATCCTGCTCCTTTTCATGTTTTTCTATTTAATGCCTGTTAATGTTTTAACTGTTTGCTGTTATGCTGAAGACCCATGATAAAACACATTTATGTATATCTGTAAATACATACATACATATATATATATATAAATGGTGAGGAGATATCAGATTGTACCAAAGAAAATTTGAAAGCGTTGTATTTGAAGAAATAATATTATATACACATTTTCGAAAAGGGAAAAATGACTGAAGCATTATAACAAACAAAACTCTTAATTCAAATTGACAATTTTTGAGAGCTTTTGGAATTCACTGCCCAGTTTACCACAGTACACCTATACTGAGTGTCTAAATATCATTTTCTGATCTTAGAAACCTAACTCCAATCTGATAACAAACTGTGGATACCATAAATATTGAGGAGTTCAGTAACTCAGTTGTATATAACTTCAACAAAATGCAGAAATTGATAAAGGTCTATTCCAAGGTTGTTAAAGTGAAATTCCACATAACTCTGTATGAGAAAAAAAATAAATCATAAAATCATCAAATTATTTGGGTTGGAAGGGATATTAAAGATTATCTAGCTCCATGGGCAGGGATACTTTCCACTAGATCAGCTTGCTCAAAGCATCTTCCAGCCTGGCCTTGAACACTACAAAACAGGGAGCATCCACAACCTCTCTGGGCAACCTGTTCCAGTATCTCACTACTCTCACATTTAAGAATTTCTTCCTTATATCTAATCTAAATCTTTCCTCTTTCCATTTAAAAAAAAAACAAACCTTATTTTTAATTAAAAAGTATAAGAGTATTCCCTAAGGACATACTCATCTGGATTGCATGTTTACTTATATATTAGCATTAAATATATTAAAAGAAAAACGAGGAATATGGCCATAAAACACATCCTGGCAAGTACAGTAACAAAAATGTCCAGCAAATAAATTGGGGCACAGCAGGAAGGATTCTATGTGTAAGCAGTAGTCTCTTAAAATTGATCATCTGTCTTATGGAAAGTTAATGGAGCTCTCTCAATATAGAAACAATACAGTCAATCATGCTTCATAGTATAATTAACTACTGACTAAAGTTGGAAAGAGTTGCAAGAATTTCTTGGGTATGGTAGAAAGACTAGTGGGGTTGATGAGCTTTTTGTTGAGTCTCTGTATAGAGATACGGTGTACCCAAGCAGGATACAGTATTATTTTTACACTGTTATGGAATTTGAATATTTAAATCTGCTTTATACGTATGTTGATACTACTGGAATTTGAAATCATGTATTATAACATGGAGATTTACAAAATCCAGACCTGAATTTTGTGTTACTTAGTCACGATGAGTAACATCTAATCCTTTAGAAATGCCATTCAACTTATTGATAGCCAACCTCCTGATAATTTAGAAACACAGAAAATCAAAACAACAGGTGATAAACATGATTAGTGACCCCAAAAGGTCACACTTTATACATTGACTACCATTGCATAAAGCATTCTTATTTGTATAACTTCAGAAAAAGGGGCATTAGATGAGAAAAAAACTAAAGATGTCTAATCCAATTTTGGTAATCTTAGAGAAAGGTTCTAGTTTTCATCATTAAAGTAGATTTTATTCTTGGAATAAGGTTTATTTTATGAATGGTAATAGAAATTTTATTGCAGATAAGGAAAAAGTACTTGATAATATATGTAAACAATTTTTTTTCAAGACATATAATGAGCTTTATTCTGTAGAGTTAAGGGGAAATAAATGTATTCTAGTTTTTGGCAGTTTCCCTGATAAATGGTATGTTGTAAAAGAAAATCTGGAACAGGCTTTGACTTTTTAATACCATTACAAAGAATTTTTAAGTTTCCCATTTAAAAAGTTGGTGTCTGAAATTGAGAACTTTTATACATATATTTCTCTAATTTTCTTCATTTTTCAAGTAAAAATACTAGGTCACGAGCCAGCAAGGTCTAAGTATGCTAACTGAAGAAATTCTTTTTCTTTTTCTTTTTAATGGCTTGTGTTTCATTTTTAAATGGCCTTGTACAGTAGTTGCTGAAATCACAGAGGGTTTTTTCATTGAGTTCTCTGAACAATGTTTGGGCCTTGAATTAGAATAAAAAAATAAAAGTGATGGTATATTATAGGAACAACTATTGTACAGACAAAAGATTTTTCTGTCAAAGCAGAGCAGAGAAAATTATAAAGATTCTTTTAGGGAAAAAAAAGTTCTTTATTTACCTTTCTCTTTCATTTCCTTGTGTTCCTACAAGCATAAAGCATACATTCTCTAAGTCTTCATAGGCATATAATGGGACTAAATATGTCCTTGAATTAACTAACTTAAAAATTAGTATGATGACCTTAAATATATAAATACCAATACATATCTTATTATGAATTCTGTTTATGTAATAGTTTGCCCTGAAGTGTGGAACCTTAGTTACATAGATTTCTAGGTCATTTAAAATATGCAATTCCGCCGATAATTATAAGTTCAGTTTCACCACCCTTGAGGCAGTGATTTCTTTCAATTCAACACCAACTGGTTTTTGTGTTTTAAGGTACTGAATTTGCATTGAAATTGTTAAAAGGGATTAGAAAACTATGCAGAAGCTTATTAAGGACAGTATAAATTTTTTACAACCCTTTCATACTAAGCAAATTAAAGTAGGTAAAGCTTTAACATTTGAGTGACAATGTAGTAATGTATGTGGAGTAGATAAAGGCATGGCTCCTCCATGACTAAGGGAAAGATATGATTTAACCCCAGCAATCAACAAAGCATGACACAGCCACTGGTTCATTCCCCCTTGCTATGATGGGCAAGAGAATTGCAAGGGTAAAAGGGAGAAAACTCATATACTGAGATAAAGACAGATCAATAGGTAAAGCAAAAGCCACTCATGCAAGCAAAGCAAAACAAGGAACACATGCGCTGCTATCCATCAGCAGGCAGATGTTCAGCCATCTCCAGGAAAGCAGAGCTCCATCACATGTAATAACTACTTGGGAAGACAAAAGCCATAACTCTAAACAGCATCTCCTTCCTCCTTCTGTTTTCAATTTGTATTGCTGAGCATGATGTCATATGCTATGGAATATCCCTTTGGAGTTAGCTGTTAGAGCTGTGTCCTCTCCCAACTTCTTGTGCACACCCAAGTCTACTTGCTGGTAGGTTCGGGTGAGAAGCAGAAAAGGTCTTGACTCTGTAAGCACTGCTCACCAAAACAAAAACATCCCATAGTTATCAACACTGTTTTGAGCACAAATCCAAAAAATAGTCCCATACTAGCTACTGTGAAGAAGCAACTCCATCCCAGCCAAAACCAGAACAGAGCGTTTCTGAGGAACTACTTTTTCACCTTGCAGAAAATACTGTTGGAGCATAAATGAGCTCTGGAAGAAGCTATGGATGCTTGAATGCACTTAAATACAAAGCCCCATTTATGTGCTAACTGTGGATTTACATGATTTCTTTGAGGTATTCTGACAGTATCTTTTGAAGATTAATATAGCAGACAAATTATTTCTACTTAAAATAGCTATCATTGCATGGTAAACCTGGACTTCATGAAGTCAAACTGGTTGATTAATGATCATTCATAAGTGCATGACTACAGCATACAGAGTGCTTGGTTATAGCATGAAAGTTCTGTCAAGTGCCTTTGTAACTGTAACTGTCTATCTTAATAATAAACACCTCTTTATGGAATGATCATAAGTTCCATCCAAAATGTACACTAGCTGTGCAAACTAGTCACACATGACAGGAGGAATGAATATGACCTTTGTTCTTCATATTTATTCTTCAGAATACACCTAAGACACCATAATGAACATATCCCTCACCATGCCCTGCCTTCAAAAGTAAAAATCATTAATCCGGGAAATAAAAGTCAATTAACACAAATGAAATTCAGACAAAACAGACTGTAGCCCATAGGTGGCAAATCACTGCAACTGTGAGGGAAATGAGAAAAGAAAAGTGATATACAGCTGTTCAAGGCAGGTCATTTTGTAAACAGATAAGGCCAGAAGTCAGCATCTTCTCTCAATTGCAACAGATGTTCTAATGTAAGAAAAAGGCAGTTGAGTGTAGCAAGTTACATTGTCTCATGCTTGACTGGAAGAAGAGAGTTCTAAGGATTTGGGTTAGTTTTCAGACATGAGCCTCTGATGCCAGATAAGACCTCCTACATTATCCAGGATTTCTGTGTGACTAAGGGTGATGACACAGGATTGGTGGAAATATAAGACTTTGGGAAGTGTCAGCTAGAGGATAGGCTGTAACATCTACTATTAACTACAAAAATGGGAAGAGGAAGACAATAAATTTTAATTTTTAATGAAATTTTGTGAAATTCAAAATATTTTGGATGAAGCAACCCATACTATGTTTGAATATAGAATATTATGAACTATATCACAGAAAGAAATATATTGAATGTATTGAAATCAAATGCAAATTTTTGAAGAAAATGCATGAGAAAAATGAAAAATTCTTCGTAATATGCTTTTGAGTTCTCATCACACTTTCTTCCATTATTGCCTGCTCTCACAATTTTATCACCTTGCAAATTTCCAATAGCCTCAGGGGAGTAGTAGTAAAGTGTACAATGTTCATACTTGCTCAAAGCAAATCCATCTAATTCAGTGTTTCATCTCTGAAAGTGACACTACAGAGATACCTGCAGTGGTTACTTTGATGCTGAGAGATTCTCTCTGTTCATCTTTAAAAAGAAAGCTAAAGGGAGATCTTATTGATGTCTTCATGGGATGGTACAAAGGGCACAGAGCCAGATTTTTTCTGTAAGGTGTACTATACCAGGACAAAAAGCAGTGGATGCAATTTGGAATATGAAAAATTCAGATAAATAACAGATATAAAGAAAAGGCTTGGTTGGTTGGTTGGATTTTTTTGTGGGTTTTTTTTTTTTTTCCCATCATGAGCATGGAAATAGCAGGTGATAGCTTGCCATGGAGGTTTTGGAATCTCTGTTCTCAGAGAAAATAAAAGCCCAAGTACTAATATTATTGGGTTATCTGGTCTGATAGGAGCTGCTTCAAGTGGAGGTTTGGACTAGAGGATCTCTAAGGGTCCCTTCCAACCTAAATTATTCTGTGTATCTATGATTCTGTGATGAATCAAGAAGTTCTATAGTCTACCACCATGTGGTAAAAAAACACTTTATTTCATTTCTTTCTTTTCTTCTAAAAATTTCATTTCAAGTCTCTAGATTTTCTGTTCTAACAAACAACACATATTCATTTCTTCTTTAATTTGTGATATCCTTCAAAGTTGTATTTGCATATCTTCTGCAAAGGTTGAAGTGTCCTGACTTGCTCAGTTGTTTACTACATGGAAGAAGTTCCCTCTGATCATTTTTTGCCATTCACTGATTTTTTTTCCTTCTTGTAGACACACACAGCTTGTAAGATGCAGTTAAGGGTTAGGCTCTGAGTCTACTCATTGCAGAAAGATGTCTCTGCATTGTCCAGTCCTTCAGGGAGAGTTAATATATGAGGTTTAGTCACTTAAAGAGTGTCTTAATCAAGCCCTCCCTCTCCTTTTTCTCACTCTCTCTAGCAAGACTCAGTCATCTTACTTTTCTTTTTGTCTTCATTACCCCAGGATACTGTTTTCTTACCCAAAAAACCAAAAGCTATCCACATGCTAGCTGTCACAAAATAAGTCCTGGCCAATTCAGTCGATCTAGACAGATAGCTTCCTTTCCCATGGAACCTGTGACTACTCAGGGTGTTCAAATAGAAGTATGTCACTCTACTGAGAGATTTAAGCAGTAAGCTAGTCTAGTCTTCTGAAGGCTTCAGTTCACAAACTGACATTTTTACGTTGTCTCATAACTGCATTATCATTAAAACACATGCATAAGAAAGGTCTACAAAGAGAGTTTGCTAGTGTCTTTTTCACTCAGTTTTTCTTTCTTCTATTTTCTATTTTTTTCTTTAAAATAGTTACATTGAAAATAGTACTGAATAACATATTTTCCTTTCAATTTCTTATTTTATTTCCATGTATCCTTAATTTTATTCCTACTTAAACTTATTTTGCTTTATTATACCTTTGTTTCATATATCAAGATTTTTATCATATGAAAAACTTTTCTTTCTTCTCTTTCTAGAACATATTTTGTGAACTCATGTACTCAGAAAAATGAAACTTCTGCTCTTGGCATTCAACTCTGAAAGAAAAAATAAAAATAAAGTCTTTTCATTTTTCTTTTGCTTGTTATCACCCACAAAACATTGTGGTGGCAAATGTTAGGTACATCTTAAGTTCAGTCTGTCTCTTACTGTTTAGTGTTTATTTTCAACAGACTTCTATTATTCTGTCTTGACAGCCAGTTTCTTCTTGAACTTTTCTCTGTTAGTTTCATAAATGAAAATACCACCTTTATCCTTTTGGAATATCTGTTATCTACTCACCTTTATACATCAAGATTTTTTTTTCCCCTTTCTGAACATTCTATTATCTTTTAGTTCAAGTTGAACCCTTTTCCAGGTCTAGGTAGGGGGATGATTTAATTGTAACCTCATATCATTCATAGATATCTACAGTCTATAAGTTACTAAACAACTACTAGAACAATATAAATCTCAAAGAAAAATTCTACCTTTTATAGTTTTCCAAGACAAACCTGACCTCAAGCAATGTTCATCCCTCCACTGAAAGCCTTGTATAAACTATGAACATTTGTGAAAACTGATACGTATCCAACATTCTCTTTTGTGTAGAATTTATTAGCAACATAGGAACTATGTCCAGCACTTTTTCTGTTTCAACAAGTCTAAAACTCATGTTAAATTATGTCTCTCAGGCATTAAAGGTCTTATATATGGGCAAACTGATAAGGCAGCAGACCTCTGATAAAATGTAAACAAATAACAATTATTTCCCAAGATTTCATTAGTATAACACCCTATAGATGTGACAACTCAAATAGTCTAACATACAAAATGTAAGTCTAATAGGAGGTAAAACTAGTCCACTAGAGCAGCACCTGCTCATGTATCCAGCTTACAGTGGTGATCTGCAAACACCATCATTCAAAAGAAATGGTCTTTTACAGAAAATTTTCTCAGTGGGACATGATTTGTAGAATAATCATTCACACTACAGGACATCTAAGCAGATGTGGAAAGTCACAAAGACTATGTAAATCTGGAACTACACATCCTTTTTTCCAAAGTTTGTCTGATGTTGAATTAAATACCCATGAGAAACATCTTTTATCTTTTTTTATCTTTTGGTTTTGTTTCCAGACATAAACATAGTTCCTAACAATTTAGTGGTTCTATATCTGGAAAATTAAGATAATACACTGTCTGGAAAAATATTGTGAAGGTTACCTAGATAATTTTCATGCTTTGAAATTGCGATGTGCTATTAAAAATTTAGCCCAGCTGGTGAAAGAGATATTTGATATGATATGATGTCATGCTCAGCATAGAAAACTGGGAGAAGGAGGAGGAAGGGGGGACATTCTGAATGATGTTTTGTCTTCCCAAGTAACTTTTACATGTGATGAAACCCTACTTTCTTAGAGATGGTTCAATACCTGATGCTGATGGGAAATGGTGAATGAATTCCTTGTTTTGCTTTGCCTGTTTATGCACCTTTTGCTTTACCTATTAGCCGGGTTGAGACACAGGAGCTTCCTCAATTTTATCCTTGCCATTTTCTTCCCCATTCCATCTGAAAGAAGCAAACAAGCATCTGTGTGGGGCTCAGATGTAGTTAACCCACAACTATAAATACTATTAGTGTTGTTTTTATTTTATTTATAGAGCTCCTACTGGTGCTACAATGAGCAAGTGAGATTCAAAGCAAAGCTTAAACAAAACCAGAAAATACTGATGATGACTCCAGCTTATTATTTCTGAGATGAAACAGCCACCATAATTTGATTCTAGCTTCAACACAAGAATTCAGTGTATCAGATTTCATAGAAACATAAATTTAAACTAAATTTCTAACATACGTTATCTAAGGATTTTTAACATTTTATTTTATAAAGAAAAAAATCCTGTTATAAAGTAAGTTGAAAAGTCTCAATTTTTAAGTTGATCAACTGAACCTTTTTTTTTTAAAGTCTCGATTGTTCTGAGACAGAGCATGGAAGATCTAGCTGGAGTAAGTCTTTGTTGTTAGAATTACTTGGAAGTAGGTTTTGGAAGAGAATGGCTGCAGAAATTTAATTATTGAAAGTGATAGAGGAAGAACTGCGGTTTGTGAGGTCAGTGAGCAATGAAGCACAGAAAGGCTAATGTCCTTTCAGGTCTCTCTTCCCCTCCTTTCTTCCCTGTGCTCATTTCCCTTTCTCCTTCCCAGCAATTTACTTTTGTTCAGTGGTCTGTACTGACTGCATTGAAAATAATTTGATCAATTTGTGTTAAATTGAAGCACAAACCTTCAGACAATATTTTCATAAACCTATCACATTCTCCATTATTTGGGTGTTCAGATGGAATCCACTGATCTCAGTGAGAGCTGATGACAAGGTGAAATCAAAGAAGCATAATGTCATTTCCCCTGTAAACAAAAAATGCCTTCACTGTGAATTAAAGGACAATGTGTGCTCACTCCAATAACCACTACGCTTACTAAGTTTCTCAAAATCATAACAATCTCTGTGCAGTAGTAGAACTGGGGAGGAGTGATGGAAATTTTTATTACTGAAGCAAATTATACAGTCTCTTCTCCTTATTTCTATGGAAAATTTAACATTTGAACAAATACAACTCCTCATTACAGCTTATAGGCTGTCACACAATGAACTTCATAATTTGCAACTGGCTGCTCTGCTGAATTTGTACTGCTTTTTGTCCTATTTGTTTACACTGTGAGTGTGATTCAGAACTATTGAGGCATCTACGTACGTCAGCATCCACATACTTATAGTGCATTCAGTGCAAGTCATTTTCATTGCTCATGCAATACTGAATTCAGATTGTCCTTTGCAGTTGGCTGAACTTTAACACATTTCATTTTTTAAGGGAATCCTCAGTCTTAAGACTGAGACACCACTACAGTCAAATTGATGGCAGTTAAAAATATGAGATCAATTTAGAACTGTCCTATTCAGCATATATTTTGAATGTCTTTCTAATTTATTGAAATAAGTTAAAACTTAATTTTGGCATTTAAATTAAAGGCATACCAGAGGGTAAAATTTAATGATGATGTTAGAAATGTTCTTCATAATAGCAAAAGGTAAATTCCAAAATATATGGATTGATTTATAAGAGCAATATAACCTGTAGTACGAGGGTTTGTTACAATGATCTTATTCTAGGGGGATTGTAAGCTGGGCTTGGAAATCTTAGGAAAAAAATGCCTCTTTTTGTGAAATCGTACTCCGGACCCTTTTTAGTCTTATATAACATGAGAATTTGACTGTAATCATTTCTACATTTTAATATAATTCTGAAACTATCAAATTAGAGGAAGTTAATGCATGGAACCAAGCAATGTATTATCTGGGTGATAAGCAAAAGATAATAACAACAACAAATACTGGAAAAGAAACTGGCAGAGAGAAAGTGATTGTCAGTTTGGGTTTGGTGAAATTTTTCAGAAACATTTTTATTATGACCTGTTAGCTCCTTCTAACACCTATTTCACTTTGTTATTAGGCTTTTATACGTAACTCCAAATGCTGAAAGTATGACTTAATTTTTTTTTACATAAAAAAAAAATTAGGAACTGAGGTACATGATGAATTCTATACTAACACATCTATATGCATATCACACAGTTTGTCTGGCAAATTAATCTCTCTGGTACTTCAAAAACATTTTGGAAAGCCTTCAGGTTAGAACTGGTTTTGAATGGGATAATTAACCTTGACAGTAATTTCTTCATATCAGAGCCAAATAGCAGTTGGAAAGATGTATTCACTTTTCACAGAGCGCTAGGTACTTAAGGTCTGGAAAGAGGCTATAATATGTTCAAAGAAAGTGTATCTCAAACAGGCATGGCAAAGTGTTCCAAAAAAGACTCATCCATCAAAATCCTGGAGAAGGGCATGATTCACACAGGAGGTAATAGAGGCCCTGACTGGTTGTTTACACTAGGTTATTTTCACTCCTAAACCTGTGTAAGTGATAGCTTTCTGAACTAATATGATCAAATAATATGAGTATATTATCCTAAAGATCTCTTTTCTGATATTGGAAAATTTGTCTTCATTTATTTCCTCCTGAAAGAAAACTGTGAATAATTAAAGTTTTATCCACTCGATATCAGTACTTGGTAGGTTAGTCTGCTTGCAATGCAATCTAACAGACACATTTTTCAGTTTTAACATGTCTAAAAGGGTCTTTCCATGCCTTTCATTTCTCATTTTTCAGCAAGTAGTATTCTTCATGGCTTATATTAGCATTTTATTGGTCTGTGTATTTGTTGGTTTTGGATTCAGAATTAAAGTTCCAGTCAATAAATGGCATATTTTTTTCAGGGAAAAAAACCAAAGCAAACTAAACAAACAAACAAACAAAAAAAAGAAAAGGATGGTTATGTAACTGCTTAGGTTTCTAATATTCAAATTCAAACTGTTTGTGTACTTTGAATTTAAAGCAGCTCTCTCATGTGAAGTGACCTGAGACTTTTTAAAAATTACTAATACAAATGTCAAGGGACAAGAAACACGTCCCTTGACATGTTTCAAGATTTCCACAGGATACTGTTGCTTAAAAATATTTTTTCTGAGGCAACATGCAAGCATATAAAACATAATTCGATAGGAGGAGCAGACATAGACCCAAAGCTAAGTGTTTTAAAAATCTTAGCCATGATTTAAATGAACAGTTCTGTTTAATTTGTTCAATTTTCTCTAAGATACCCTATTAACTGATATTTCAGTCAAACAATGGGTGAGATTTCTTAAGAATATTAAGAAAGCTGATATAAATAATTTTTGTACCTACTTACAGATCCTAGACAAGTAGAAGAAAGGCACAGAAGGTGAAAATTTCTAATCTATTTTGAAAAAGATATAATGAAGGTTGGACTGATCAGCTTTATCTTTCGTGTTTCACTAGTAGCCCCCAGCCACTGAAGTCTTGGCAGCTTTATTGCCAGGAAATGTTTTTGTACTTATTATAGAATCACAGAATCATACAATGATTTGAACTGGAAGGGAGCTTAGAAGGTCATCTACTCCAATCCCCTGCAGTGAGCAGGGACATCTTTAACTAGAACAGGTTGCTCAGGGTCCCATCAACATGGCTTTGAATGCTCCGGTGTTTCACCACCCACACTGTAAAAGAATTCTTTCTTATATCAAGTCTAAATCTACCTTTAATCTACCCTAAATCTATTTTACTTCACAGAAAGATGAATAGTTCTCTAATTTCTGATGATTATTTTTTTATAAAACCATAAGGAGAGTTAAGACATTCCTTAGATGGCTGTGTTTAGGCTCCTACTCTGTAGGAGCTGAATTCCAGCCTAAAAGTTTCATTATAATATGAGCAATTATCTATGTGCAGATTGTTCAAATTAACTACAGCAATAATTTCAGATGTATCAATATGAGCTGTCCCGAATAATAAGATTTATTTCAAAATTTCTTAATGGATAAATGTAGTAGTCTTAAATAATTTGCTATAGGCTGTAAACTGCCCGATTGGTTTATCATAATGCATAAATTGTCCTTGGAATCTAATGGAAAATTCATGCTGGTCAGTTACTTGCAATATGACATTTAATGGAATATACTCTTCCTGTCTCAAAAATGGACAATTCAGCCACTTGGAAAAAATGTGTGTTTATGAATGTGCTTTTGTTGCAGGAAAATGAATTTACTACTTCTCCTTGTGATGCACCCTTTTACCTATATTTTTCTTTGTATATTCCAATATCTAAGGAGATAGGCTACGGTAAAGTATGTTACTATAAAGGAGTTACATAAACAAGTCAATGAATTGATTAGATATTGTGAGGGACAGCTTTTTATACTGTGAAGAAGAAACAATACTAGAGAACAAAAGAGAAAAATAGTAATATGTGGGAACTGAATAACAAGTTGGATAGTATGATTAGAACGCAAAACAGAAGTTTCTCTCTTGCAGTGCCAATGATATCAGCAGAAGAATGCTGAGCACAGCCTCAGGGCACCTCAGAATACAGTCTACATCTTAAGAAGAAATAAAGGCAGGGTAAGAAAGATAAAGCTATAAAGCTTTAGTGGGCTTCTTAAACAATGTCCTTTGTCCATAGGACTCAGTTGTTCTGGTAGAATACACATACCCTTTGTTAAGAAAATAGCAAATGTCCTCAAGGAGTGATCTCAATTAAAATGGAGGGGGAAGAGAAAGATTAAAATACAAATAAATAAGCAAAAATTATTACTATCACTACTGATATTACTACTGCTACTGTTGTTATAGATGAAAGCATGTACACATTCATGAGACATTCAGAATAATTAGCTGACCATAAATGCCTCTCCAATCTGTGGTTATCATTAACATCCCGATAGTGACAAATTTCACTACCTAGTGAAACAACTTTCAGTCACCTAGTAAAAACATAAAATGAGCATTATGCCTTAAGAGCAGACTGAAGATCGTTTTCTTGGGTTTGAAATAGAAAGTTTTATGTGGCACTCCTACATTTGCTCTCCAGGGCTTCTGAAGAGCAGAGCTGAAACTGACTGTAAAGTGGTGACACACATCATCTTTCACATCATAAGAGTTGTTTCGTTTTTGCATAGAATAGAAATTGTAAATACTATTTGCTTTTTCTATACAAAAAAATATTTCATCAGTCAGTACAACACGTCGTACAGATTTTCACAGTACCATCACATAAAAGAGATAAATTGTTCCTAGTCTGATATGAAATGTTGGGTGGTAGGTGTTTGTTGCTAGTGGTTGTCTTTTTTAAAAAATAAACAGGTAGTGGGTAATATAAGGCACAATAAACATGAAAAGAGCATTATTTGCATGCTAGAAAACAGGTATTTCTGTACTGCCATTTTAGGAATGCTACTGGAATGATTTCAGTCTGTCATAGGTTGCACATTGTGACATTGTTAAGATTTATAAGCTGAGACCTAAATCAAAAGAGCAAGACAGCAGGACATGAGCAATCCTGAAGGTTCCTGGAGTGAATTGATGATAAGTTCCTCCTCCAAGTGACAGAGGAGCCAATGAAGAGATGACCTCATACTCACCAGCAAGGAGTGGTTTGTTGCGAATGTGAAGATCAAAGGTAGACTTAGTTGCCGTAAGATGGTGAAGTTCAATATCCCAAGAACAGAGAGGACGATGAAAAGAAAGCTCACAAACCTGGATTTCAAGAAAGCGCACTTTGGCCTCTTCAAAGATGGAAGAGTCTACTTGGGTAAGGCCCTAGAGGGAAGAGAGGCCCAAGAAAGCTGGTTAATATTCAAGGATCACCTCCATCCCAATGAATGAGAAGTCAGTCAAAAATGCCAAGAGGCCTGTGTGGATGAACAAGGAGTTCCTGTCCAAACACAAACATAAACAGAGTCATACAGAGGGTGGAAGCAAGGACAAATAACTTGAGAGGAATACAGAAACATTATCCAAACATGCAGGGATGAAGTGAAGACATTTAAAGTCCAAATGGAATTGAATCTAGCAAGACATGTCAAAGAAAACAAGAAGCGTTTCTTTAAGTAGATGGGTACAAATGGATTAAATTAGTGTGTCAAAACATAGAAATACTTGCAGCAGAATCTAACTTGCACACTATTTTCTGACATGATGATCTGAAACATAGGACAGTCTGCTTTCTCTTTCTATATACTGCAGTCAGTTGAACACTTTTGCATTTGAGGATACAGTATCACTTCATCAAAGGATTATTTTGCTTGAGAGATCAAGTGGACATTTCAGGAGTACCAAGAACTGGTCATGTGGCAAACTAAATAAATACTGGCTTTTGCAATTTTGTTTGTTTGTTTTTGGCTTGACAGTCCATGGGCACACACAGCTACTTCCTTGGATTTACTGGCTGAAGTAAGTTGCTAAAGGAAGAGAATAGAAACCTCACGATGTATAGTATCAGTTCTAAGATACATTCCCTCTCACTCTTGCTTGAAATTAAGTTGGTTCACAAAATCATAACTCGTGTATCTATAGCAGCAAGGTAAGCAATCAGATACTCTTATTAAAAACTAATGGAAGTGCCTTGCCTATTTATCAAGGATGAGAGAAAACATGTAAAACCTGACTCTTTTTTCTTTCTCCCTGTAACTACCTTTATGGACTAAATCCCTCAGTGAAATCTTGGTTATGGAAAGGGTAATTTTCATCATAACCTGACTACTTGAAGAAAGTCATGATAAGAAATGAGATGTTAATATGCAGGTTATGTTAGATACTGCTTTAGATTTTGTTTAAAAAAGAAAAGTAATCAAATGAATATGTCAAATAATGCACAGCATGCATGAGCCAATTATGGAAATGAGGGGCCAAGGTTAGCTTGCTGCAATATTTTTTAATTCAACAAATATTAAAATCAACTTGTTCCTTCTATAATAGATGGCTATGACAAGACTTGAAGACCTTAAAATGTTTTTGTAGTCCCCCATCTAATTAATATTTCTGTTGCAAGACCTACAATTCCCAGAACTGTAACTGCAAAGACCCCCAAAAGCCTGCTTTTTGTTTGAAAATTTTTTTGTAACATGTTTAAAAGATCAAAAGCAGAGCAATCAGTGTTTGTACATTTTCTTCAGTTGGAAATAAGTGACAAAATAAAGTCATATTGTTGCAACAATTTGGAGAAGAAAAATCTTTCCATGCTAGTATATCTCATCTGACTCTAATGGAAATCTATGCATGCTGTGCTGTAATTACATGTCTGTAAGCTATAAAGAAAATACTGTGCATTAGCCACATTCCATTTATATTTTTTAACTGTTTTTTTCCATCTTAAATCTTGTATTCTTGTTTTAGGAAGAAAGAAATGTAGAAATAAAACAGACTGAATGTTTTAACAGCAATGATGATTTCAGGTGTCATCAGAATCTAATATGCTACACAGATTTATTGCCAGAACAAAGTTATGGAAAATGCAGTCAACTGTATTTTAAGTATTTATTTTAAGGAAAAATACCAAAGTCTACTTTACTAAATCTTTTTAATTTTTTTTCTTTAAGGAACTAAGAGATGCCTCCAAATCAACCGCCCTTGTCCTTATGGAGGACTTCAACTTGCCAGATATCAACAGGGAACACCATACTGTTGGCACAAACATGTCCAGAAGATTCCCCAAACACCTGGATGACAACTTCTTGGTATAGATACTAAGGGAACTGACTAGGAAAAGTGCCCTCCATAGCTCATTGCTTGTTAACAATTGTGGTCTCATGGATGAATTGGCAATAGGTTTTCTTGACCACAGTGATCATGAAGCCTTCAAATTTAAAATCCCTGGAGACAGGAGGAAAAGTGCCAGCAAATCTTCAGCTCTGGATATGAGGAAAGCAGACTTCAGGCTGCTCAGGGAACCACTTAGTAATATCCCCTGGGAAAAAGTCTTTTGAAGGTGCTGGGTTTTATCAGTGCTGTTTGCTTTTCGAGTAACCACCGCCTAAAGAGCACAGGAGCAAGCAATTCCAAAATGTTGGAAGTCATGCAGGTGAGGCAGAATGCCAGCCTGGCTGAGCAAGGAGCTTCTTCTGGAGCTTAGGCCAAAAAAGTGTATGGACAGTGGAAGCAAGGTCAGGCAATGTGGGAGGATTATAGAGATGCTGTAATTCAACTCAAGTTTATGCACAGGACAACCTCAAAAATCACACCATGTGTTTAAGAGCATCGTCCAGATGCTTCTTGAATTCTGTCAGGCTTGGCATTATGACTAATATGCTGAAACTGGGTGGGTAACCTTGTTGTGAAAGAAAATTAAGTTTGTTAAGCAGGACATTCTCCTCATGACCCCATGCTGGCTGTGACCAGTGACTGTGTTGTTCTTCAACTGTTTTTCAGTAACTCCCAGAATAATCTTCTACAGAGTTTTACGGACGTAAGACTGGACTAGCTGGAAAAATAACTTCAATAGAGCCTTTGAATCTAAGGCCAGAGGGACTGTTAATTGCTTTAGTCCGATCACTAGACAATGCATTTCATCCACTTTCACATATTAACAACAATGTTTATTTGGATTCTAAATTTTTAAGTTGTTTGACAGTAAACCACAGGAAGTCAGAGGCTTTATTTGCTTCTGAGGGGTAAATGCTTTACTTCTTTGGACTGCTAAAATAACTGTTACATGTCTATTAGAATGTTCACAGGAGAGCATCAGCATATGTTGTCTTCACAGAGAAATCACACTGAGGCAGCTTTCCCCTCTACTCAAATACTACACATTACCTAAACTTAAGAAAATATTCTAGGGTATCCTGTAATCTCTTATTTCCCTCCATAAATCTCAACATAGTTCCTGTGCCAGTAGTTAGAGGTTCAAGATATCTGTAGCCAGGATCTTGTACACCACATCCAAACTGCCACATATGGAAAAGCTGTTGAACTCACACCATCCTCTCCGGCCATGCCATGACCCTATATTCTCCAACAGATTCACATTAGTGCTTTCATCATCAATTTTACCTCTCTTACTTCTGTATCCCACAGCTAGAAAGAGACAGGTGACCCTAACCTGATCAATAAGATATTCCATTCCACATATATCATATTCAGTTTAAAGCTGAGGGATCACAAGAGTTAAGCTCCCTTCTTCAATGGCTAGCTTCTGAGGGAGACTTTGTCTGTACTGCCTTTGATCCCAATCCATGTGTTCCCAAATCCAGTTCCAGAATCCAGCTCCTGAATCTGGTTCCCTGAATCTGCCCCTGAGTCCAGTCTGGGACTTCCCTAGTGCCTGCCCACAGCATCAGTGGGGATGGTGATGTAATTTCAGTCAGGAGGGTGGGTTAGATATTGAGTTTTGTATACATTTGTATATATATAATTTTATTGGTATTATTTAATTTTATTATTATTTCATTAAAGCTGGTTTAGTTTTCTTTTCCAGTTTGTGACTCTCTCTCCCTTATTCCCTTTCTCTTCCACTTTGAGAAGGGAGAGGTGTTAATATAAAGCATCTATCATTTGTCTAGTGGCTGGCCCAGCCCTAAGCCTTGACAGGTTCACTTCACCACTGAAATGCAGCAAGTACTCAACAATGCACATGGACATTACATAATAAAGTGAAACAGCAAGTCTAGAAGAATAGCATATCCAATTGAAACCTCAGGAAATGTAGGTAGGCAGAACATAATTACCCAAGCTGGAATCAAGCCATAACAGCAGGAACTAGTCTAATGAAGTGTACTATTGGATCTTTAGTTGTCTGATTTTGTGTGCTCATATAAACAATGGCATCTCACATGGCACTAAACAGGGACTGAGGGCAAACTGGTGTCTGCTACTGAAATTCAAAGTCAAGTGTAGGGAATAGGGCATGAGAAACCTATAGTTCTTACCTTAAGCAGCCTAGATTTTACTATTACATTCTTGTTAACTGTATCCCATGGGGTAGCTTTGAGTGATCTTTAAATATTAGAACTTTCCTGTGTCAGGCACTGCACTAAACTATTAAGGATGGAATTCATCACATCTAACATCAGCCATTTGAAGTATAGTCTCCAGACTGTTTATTCAGTAGAGGCATCTCACCTTCTTTCTCTCAGTCCTTATTAAAGCTGAATATCTCACTAGATACCTAGCCTTTAGATGGCTAACACTAGAATAAAAGAACTACCTGCTGAGCAACTGACCTCTCCTGAAGACCTTGCAATCTAAATTTATAAAAAGGAAAAGAAGAATTAAAACTCGGTAGGCTTATAGTACCTAGTAACTTACTTCAAGTCATCTTTGTGAGCTATAGAAAAGCTCGGATTACAGTTTACACAGCCAATAGAGCACTTTGCAGCTTGAGTGTTTCAGTTGTAACGTGTGGGGATTGAAAGAAAAAAGAGTTTCCATGGTTAATCTTGTTTAAAATGACAGCTTCTTTGTTCCTAATAACTTCATTTTTAATAGTTCACCATAGTGGCAATAAAACACACTCAATGTGTACATGTCCTGGAAACCACAGGCTCAGGAACATTACTCTTCAATTACAGAGACTGTTATTTAGTATTTTGTACACACACAGACAAAAAAAAAAATCTCAATTCTGTGCACTGTACTGAAGTCCATATCAAGAGAAAAAAATAAAAGGCATGATTAAATGTAATGTTCATCTTTGTAAAACGCAATATTCTTACAAGTAGGGTGGTCAACAAATGAATGACCATGGTATTTACTTGATACTGCTTTATACTCATTCCTTGAGACATGATCCAAAAGCAGAATGAATATACATGAACTATTGCTGCATAACAAGTGAAATTATTACAACATGCAATGTAAAATGAAGCACATTGGAAGAGAGCTTGTCAATTTCATATTTAATTTTCATACTTATTTAAAAATTATTAACTGTAAGCTACTACTCAGTAGCAAAATATTGGGATTATTGATAGGTACCTGAAAATGCCATTTGGAAATGGTTGCAATCTAAGAGGTTACTTACTTATATGGAAGGGTCATATAACCTTGCCCTCTTCCTTGCCTTCTTACTTAGGAATCTGATTTTGGCTGCTGTGTTACAGATAAGATGGGAGGCTAGATGCACCTTCTGTCTTACCCTTATGGCCTTTTTTTATGTTCTTATGTAATTATTTAATTACTACACACAGCTCTGAAAAATCTGAAAAGTAAATGCCACTGTTGTTCTTGTGTAAGTTACTGCAACAATAGTGAACATAACTGCAGACATTTCACATATCTTTGAAACGCTTTTGTGTCAAGGTTAAAAAAGGAATAAATATGACATTGGTATTGTTAAAACAAGAACTAAACTAAGCTAATAACAGAACCAATGCTAAGTAGAACTTCATTTATGCCAAAAATCCTGACTGAGATTCAGAGAATATAAAAGTCATCCCATTACTGCTAATAGCACATATGCTAACACTTCTACCTACAATGCAACTTCTGCATTACAAGGAAACTTTACTTGTGTTTTTTTAGAAAAATTTATTTTACAAAGGCATTTTGTCCAATTAACTGACAAATATTCTAGAAATGTAGTTCTTCTCCCTCTGTGAACACGAACATTAGCTGATGTTAGATGAACATGGCAAGAATGGAAAAAACTTCTTTGTAATTATGTAACAATAAATGAACTATAGCAATTTCAGTGTTAGGAGGCTCTGGGGCATTTCTATATTTGCTTAGCTATTTAGTATGAATATTTATGTGGTAAATTCCTTGTGTGTATGGACAGAATGTGGTCAAGGAGTTTCTGTGCTAGAGTCGTTCAATATGTAGTGTATTTATGAAATACAAGAGCAGATTCAATATAAATATTTTAATTATAGAACACAAAGATATGTAATAAAGTGGCACGGCAAGCATTAACTCATCCAAATGCCATGAAATTTCATTAACTTTAGTCTTAATTATTATTTATATAGAGTTAGGAGAAATATTTCCTATATTCATATTTATTTATTGATGTAGAAATGGCTCTACAAAAGAGATAGGTCCAAAAAGTTTAGCTGCTATAATGACTTATAGATTCTTGAGTCATAGCTTTAACATCTAAAGTTTGTTAATTTCTCAGATGATTGACAATGCTCTCAATGTCATTTACAATCAATGAAGACAGATAAGCAATCCAGAGGATAATTCAGCCCACTAAATTATGCTTTTTAGGTTTCCTCCACTTTCCACTAATTATAGAAAAAGTCCTGCAATGACCATGCTGCCCATTTGGATATTTCACTGAAACACATAAAGTTCAGTAGTGTAGATCTATAATTTTTGTGTGTGCATTTGTCTTTAAGCATAGATGACAGCACAGTTTTAAAAGGCAAGATACATTTTTCTTATCTGTTGAAACACCAAAAACACCTCAGAGAGATAAAAATTCCATTAAAAATGTACAGATTTATTGTGTGTCAATTTCTAATTCCCTTTGACCTTCTATATTTTCGCAACTCTGTTCCTGATGCAGAGATATTGACATTTTAGTAGGTACACAGCTCCATGATAACCATTTTTTAAATGATAGGTTACTGGGGGTGTGTGAAGTACTTAATGCATTAGAAGCTATATGTAACATATGTAACAGTAGTAAAAAAAAATAAAAATGGTTTAATTGTTCAATTTCTTCTAATTGTGAAAAACAAATACATAAATAACTGCCAAGACCATTAAAAAACTATTGTTTAAGGCAAATTGCTGACAGCAAAGAAATGCAAATATAAATGTTGAAACATTAAACTAATTGGATATCTACATGAGACCTTTTGCCCTGACATGCATCTGATGGGATAAATCCATAGATTCTGAGGGATTTTGCTCACAACATTGCAAGACTTTGTTGTCTTGAGAAAAAAAAAAAACTGACAAAGAAAACAAATGCAGCCTGTTTTTATAATTTCTATCAGATGCCCTTTCCAGCATATAATTTTATTTAAAAGAGATTGGCATAAGTGTTCAAAATTGGAAAGGCTAGTTGGAAGTGTATCTATTCAGCACAGATGCAAGATGATTTGTGTGGTTCAAGAAGCCACATAATTTACTATTGAATCATATCCACATATGGGCACAGTAATGTCATACCTCATAAAAGAAAGATTTATAAGAATGATCTCTGGTCATATTCCACTGACACTGCCTCTGCTCATTGATGCTTGGATTTTACTTTTCTTGGTAATACAGGTGTATAATATTTTTGTGAATGCATTCTGAATATTTTCAAGAGGTTCTGATAAGGAATTAATGTTTTGATATAACATTGAAAAAATGTTCCATGAGACTGATCTAAAAAAGAAACCAAAGTGAAAATAAAATTAATTAAAAATATAATCAATTTAATCTTTTGTGTTTTTTTCATAAATTAAATTCAGTGTTTAAACACATGCCAGAGGTCTACACCTCCTGCTTAGTATAAAATACTGATTACCTCCACACAAATTGTAGCTAGCAAAAAGAATAAGTTAAGACTTCTTTAGAAGAGATGTAACTCAATCCTCTGGTGTTAACACCTGCAAGAGCTCAATGACTCTGAGTATTATATGCGTATCGGGACTTTGCTCAAATACAACAACTAGGCTTGGGTTAGCATGCACATAGCTCTGGACTCTATAGTTTTCAGAGTTTGGTATTTCTCTAGATACAAGTTTCTCAAAATATGCATAGTGCCACCTTCATTTTGCACAAACAGGGTTTTTTGTCAGTTAGTGCTTTTTTAAATGTAGTGGTTGGATTATGAATAAAATTGTTCATGCACAGAATTAGAACTGTATTGCATTCAAGGCAAGGAATCTCACTCTGTATTGTAGAGTGTTAGGTCATCATACAGTGAATGGAAATTAAATGCTGTTTTATTATTGTTAACTTTTTGCAGTTCCTTTTGAGTCCTACAATTAAACTTGACAATATAGATAAAACAATAATATTAAAGATTCATTGACTTGAAACAAATGTTCATAATTATATCAGTTGAGACTGTTTCCTCTTCTCCCCAGTAATGCTGATATTAGATGAACATTATAGTCTTCCACCTCTAATTTTTGTTTTCAGACATACCATCTGTGTTGTCATTGCACACACCACATTTGGCATCTCTCACTGCTTTCTGCTTAGAAGTTAGTGAGCTGAAAGGAGCTTGAACAGACAAAACAAAGAATCCAAGGACAGAAATTAGAAAAGCAAGAAAGACCAAAGGAGTGTTTATGTGTAAAAGCATAAAGTTGCAGTTGTAGAGCCTTTTGCCAGTAATGCTCAAGTTCTGCACAGATCCTGTTATGCAGCAAGGTGAACACAATAAAGCCAAGTTGCAATGGTAATGGCTGCATCACCCTAATAAATCCTAAGATCTTCAAAGTCATACTCAGATAATGATGTTACAGCTACAGTTATGGCTTATTTATTTAAGCAAGGGCAAAGTTGTTGAAATAGAGTTCCATTTTCAAGAAAGGTCTGTCAAAGCAGATGGCAGTAATGGCACAGGACAAATGAACTTCTTCCCTATGCAGCCAATACAATATAAAGCACAGTTCAGGAGGACAGAGTGTGTGCTCTTAAAAGGAAATATAAACCAATGAAATGAAATACCTACTGAGCATTAATAAAGCCATTAGTGAACATTAATAAAATAAAAACACTCACTGCTTTACAGCCCCAGGAGTCAGCAACTCCAGTCTCTGTGAACTATTTAGTGGGGCTGGAAGAATGATTTGAAGGAGAGAGCTGGGAAAAGAGTAAATCAGTAGGTACATTTTAGTTAATGGGCAGGGACTGAATATAGCTAAGGGCTGAATCAGCTGAACTGAAGGTTGGAATGAGTCTATGAGGAAATTAATAATTCTGTATACAGAGAAGGGTTTCAATAGAGTGCAGTAAATAACTCCCAGGGACACACACTGAACAATGAGAATTAAATAAATCATTGAATAGCTGCAGTATCCTCAGTAACTGTCCTTCCTGCCGAATGATGTGGAGGTAAGTTAGAAAAGAGTCGATCAGAATGAGAATATCCAAATGAATAAGAGAAGACCAACTGATGTCATCTACCTGGACTTGTGAAAAGTATTCAACACTGTTCAACATGACATCCCTGTCTCTAAATTGGAGAGACAGGGATTTGATGGATGGACCACTTGGTGCTTAAAGAATTGTCAGGTTGGCCACAGTCAAATAATTGCAGTCAGCAGCTCAGTGTCATGGGAAGGCATGCCATCCAGAGAGATGGGTCTCTGCTAACCTCCTGAAGTTCAACAAGGCCAAGTGCAAAGGCCTGTACATGGCCAATGGAATCCTAAGCACAAATACATGCTGAATGATGAGTGGATTGAGAGCAGCCATGCAGTAAAAGACTTGAGAGTGTTGGTGGACAAAAAAAACCTGTTTATGAGTCAGCAATGTGTACTTGCAGCCCAGAAAGCCAACTCTATCATGTGCAACATCAAAATAAGTATGACCAGCTGGTCAAGAGAGGTGATTTTGCCCTTCTACTCCACTGTTATGAGACCTCACCTGGAGTACTGTGTTCAGCTCTGGGGACCCCATATTCAGAATAACATGGACCTGTCCATGTGAGTGAAGAGTTGTGGTTGTTCAGCCTGGATAAGAAAAGGCTGTGGGGAGACCTTATAGCAGCCCTTCTGTTCCTAAGGGGAATTATAGGGAAGATAAGGAGGGACTCTTTATGAGGGGATGTAGTGACAGGAAAAAAGGTAATGGTTTCAAACTGAAAAAGGGTAATTCCTATCTGATGTAAGGAAGAAATTCTTTACTGTGAGGGTGTTATGATGCTGGACTACATTGCCCAGAGAAGCTGTGGATGCTCCATCCCTGAAACAGTTCAAGGCCAAGTTGGATGGGGCTTTGAGCAACCTGATCCTAGTCAAAGGTGTTCCTGCCCATGCAGAAGAGTAAGAACTAAATAAACTTATAATTTTCCTTCTAATTCAAACCATTCTCTGACTCTATGATTCTATGACACTCTACAATGTTTATATACAGCTGTTTGTATAGCAAAAGTATAGAAAGGTACATAAAACCAGACACCTATGTGAATTTAACTTAATCTCAGTAAATATTTTTAGTAGCACCTGTATTCTCCTCTGGTGAATATGAAGGTAATTCCAAGGATCTTTATAGCATGAATTTATCTAATACCTTTGCAATAAATCTACAGGACATTTAGTTAGATTCTGTGAATTTAAGCTGAAGGAATGATTTAAAAAATCCCAACACACTCTGTTTAAATTCACAAGCCATGCAGACACCTAGTAAAAAGGTCAGAAAATTTTTGCTATTATGAATGCTATTAAAGCATATCTAACTTTGATAAATTGATTTTTTGAGACACATCCTACATCCAGATACTGTCTTGCTGAAATCAGGCATTCCATGCAAACCCTCCTGAACAGCTGACCAGGAACTATGAGTCCCTCTCTTGCCTTTGCTGTAGTGTATTGAAAACATCTTCTCCAAGGAAAGAGTTCTCTTCACCAGACCATGACATACTCTAAGGGACAATACTTTCACTATACATATAAACCAAAATTCTAGAACTCAAAGTCATGAAATCACAGAATTCTGACATTTAGCCTAAGTCAAGAATAATGGCTCCAGAAAACAAAATGGGCCACCCTTGCAGATATTGGTTATACAACTTCTTGACTAAAACACTCTGCTTGCTAGAAAACATTGAGTTCGTGTTTAAAAAACATTGAGTGAATGTTAGGTATATAAGTTAGGCCAGTGGTTTATTTTTATGATTAAAACTCTATGATTTATTGGTCACAGAGATCTACTTCCATGGGCTCCAAGAAGAATCTGGATGGTGTTTAGGCTTTTAATATCCTGTTTCTGCAACTGAAACTACTTAAGATAACAAAATCGTGTAACAAGAATTGACTTGGTGCTCCAGGTGAGAACTCATTACCTTTTCATTAAAAGCGCTGCTTCTAGTAGAAATAGATTTTCAGATACATTGTGGGATCATTTGTTTTATATTCCTGTTGTATTGATAATTTTCTGTAATCAGATACCTTCCCCCCAGGTATTTTCTCATTTCCAGCTCCTCTACTACACTCTAAAGGCAAGAGAATGACTCTGTACTGTTAGGGATAAGGGACAAGGGATAATGGTTTTGAACTGAAAAAGGGTTGATTCATATTCAGTGTAAGGAAGAAATTCTTTACCATGAAGATGGTGAAGTGCTGGACCAGATTATCCAGAAAAGCTGCTGATGTCCTGTCTGTTGATGTATGCTCAGTTCTCATTAACATTTCACTTTTTGTCTACCCAGAAAATAACAGAT
The DNA here is from genome assembly GCA_013396975.1 of Bucco capensis. Lineage (NCBI taxonomy): Eukaryota > Metazoa > Chordata > Aves > Piciformes > Bucconidae > Bucco > Bucco capensis. Next base: position 625,846 of record VWZO01005614.1, on the reverse strand, counting down.
GTAAATAAATTTTGATATAATACTACAGTAAGAAACCTGTTCCATAAAAAAAAAAAAAAAGAAAAATCATAATAAACAGCAAGGAAATTGAAAAAAGTCTGAGAAAATTAAGAGTTTTATAAGAAGTATGGATTATATAAAATGCTGGAAGGTTCATGATTCATCAGAGGATGATGATGTAATAAAACATGGATTTTTTTTTTTTTCCCTGACCTTATTGGTCAAAGCTTACTTTGATCAATCTTACTTACTCCACAAGTGGTTTTGATAATAGATGCTTTCATAGCTATCAAGGGTCAACAAGAGAGAATGGTTTTTAAATGGAAAAATTAAAAGGAATAGGAAAGAAAAAGAGGTTGGTTAATCATAGATACAAAGAAACAAGGAGGTCATCAATTATTCACTGAAGTGGTAAGATACCTTTTCAAGTATTTAATTGCAAAGCTCTGTCTTTTTTATTATTGTTTGCTAAAAAGACAAAGATTTTAAACTTTAAATCAGCTAAGAGTTTAAAATTAATTCTGTAGTTTAATATTTTTTATGATGTGTGATTATCAATGAAAAGGATTTAAGAATTCCAGCAGTTACTTTGAACAGTCTCAGAGCTGAGAAGATTTGAAGATTTCCAGTGGATTTCCAGAGGATTACTCTGCCTTTTAGAAACTGGAGATATAATTTTCTGAAGAGAATAAACCTAAGCAGCACCTATGCACACACTGCATACAAGATTGAAGCAATAAATACTGACTCGTAGTTGAAAGATTTTTGTGGTTCAGGAAATCAGTGAAAAACTGTGGTATAAATAACAATATATAGGATGGAGCTGTACAGGCAGGCAACATATAAGCATCCTCATAAAAAGTCTGCCTGATTTGCTTCTCAAAAAAGGTATTGCATATCTGCCACCTGACAAACTATCAAGGGAAACATTCAGAACCCTGGTCTGTATTTAAGCTGCTAAATTAATCCTCTCCCTGGATTTCAGACCAAGAAATGCTGACTGATGAATAGATCTAACTTCAATTTTCAAATAGCATTAATGTTTATACATGATCAGATACTTGAGTGTCCCACTTCAGTGTCATATGCTGGTTACCTGATCACTCACACTGCATAAATAATATTTTTACCCTCAGTGACCATCTAGAGTAAGGTCATCCCCGGATGTTAATACAACTCTGCTATTGAAAGAATACAGCTGCATTTTGATTCCTTGCATTCTTTAAAAACAAGAGCTGAAATAGTCATAGAAATATAGATATTTCTATACCAGAGGAAAACACTGATCTACCTAGATCAGAGAAATATTCAAAGTTTTGTTTTAGAGCTTTTTCTGAACAAATAGTAATATTTAAACAAAAAAATCTGAGATACAGATATGAAAAACTCTTATTTTGCTGTTAAAGATTTTTACATTTACTAATGTGAGTTTTCTTGACTTTACAACCACCTCAAATAACTTCCAGATATAGACTGAATAGTTTGCTTCTACAGTGGATTTACATCACAAGGTTTAGGTAGTGGGACATCTACAGGGATGGCTTCTGTGAGAAGATGTCAGAAACTTTCCTCATGTAGTGATATGGTAAGGGTTAATGGTTTTAAAATAAAAGAAGGTAGATTTAGATTAGATTGCTCAGAAGAGGTTCAGAGAAATCGAGGATGCCCCATTCTGGGAAGTGTTCAAGGCGAGGTTGGATGGGGCTTTGAGCAGCCTGATCTGTTGGAAGATGTCTGTGCCCTGTGTAGATAGCACGGATTGGATGATCTTTAAAAGTGCCTTGCAATCCACACCATTATTTGTTTCTATACTTAAGAAACATAAGAAAAACACTATAAAATACTACACTTTCAGCATTAGCTCAATGGTTCCATAATTGCCACTCTAAATGCAATGGATTTGTTGCATTCATACAGTTACTAACCATAACTCTTTTTTTTCTGTCATATTAAAGGTTTAGTTTTCCCCAGGTGAGCATTACAGAGATTTTTCCCTGACCCTTTCATCCTTTGATCTTGGCAAGTGTTTCACAGAAGGCTGCCCTCAACTTTTCAGAGCTTGGGTTATGACTAAAATGTTTAAGGAAGCCAATTTTTCATTAAAAGAATGTTCTGTGATGGCACAATGGAAAAAGTGTTATCTAAGTTACCACACTGTGGAACATGTGACTCTAAAATATACATCATTTTATATTCATCAACTACAGAGTAAAAACAGGGAAATTTCATGAGAGTACAGTGGAATAGGGTAGGTAGGCAAAAAAATCCCTGAAAAGGTGTGGGTATAGCAAAATACTTGCATACAACATCTAAAGGAAGCAAAACTTGAGGAAGTTTATTTTGCTTATCTTAGAGAGCAAAATTTCTTGAAAATTACTGAAATATTTCACAATATGAGAAATTAAAGAGACCTGCTTAGAAAGCCTACAGAGCTACTTTATTTTCAAATTTGTGGAACTCTTGTGTCTGAAAGAGAAGTTTTATGAGTCATGCTACTTCTTCCTCTTTCTTCCTTCTATCATGTGGCTCTTTCATTATTAATGTAAAGAAAATGGCATGAGGAGTTACTGAAAAATGAGCCACACAATCTTAGGCACACCTATTCAAAAAGAAGATCTTTGCTGGACTAGGACAATTTCTAGCCATCTGTCTACCAGTCATCAGTCTGGTTGCCTATCCTGTGCGTGTTATGTAGTGCAAATTCTCTACAATTTGCATTTGCTGCTCTTGCCAGACTTAGTAAGCAGCCTATGGCAGATGCTGCAGAAACCAGCATCTGCTTAGTTGCCCACATCTCTCTTACTACTCTATCTAAGCCAAAACAAGGGGAGAGAGATAAGGAAACTTGATTTTGTATTTCTATTGCATGTACATGCTTACTATCAGAAAATCTGAAGGAAAATATTGCTGAGACTATTATATTTGCTGTTAGCCATTTTTTCTTTTTGCCTCTTAGGTTTTGTGGTATGATTTTAATGCTGTTAGTAGTCTTAGAAAGAAGAAGTAAAGATAGGGGACATTTCATTAGCATTTCATAGCATTTCAGGACAGAACTGGTAATATGTTTAAATTATGGAATGTAATAACTATTAAAAATGCCTATTAAAGCACTGAATACACAAGTAAATTTCCACTGTTCTGAGTACTGAAAAAGACCAGTTCAAATCTGAAAACTGAACCAGACTGTTTATTTAACAAATCAATATTTCCATTCATTCAATTAAATGTGCTCTCCGTGCCTACTTCTGAGCATGAGCTGTTAATAAATTGTACACAAACAGTATAATAGAATATTTAAAAGGTGGATATTTCTACACATTTCTAAGATCAGTGTTGTTTCTGAGAAGATCTGGGAAAAGAATATTTCCATGATTCCTCTGTTTTGGTATCTACAGTCTAGTGTTACAGTATCACTCAAAAACAAACAAACAAACCCATGCTAAAGCAGAGTAGTAGGAGATAGGGCCTCTCATTGGCAGGACTTTATTAGTGTTTTTCCACCAAAGTTTTGTTAATGCATCTGCTCTGATTGTCAGAGTGGCAAGAGTGCATAGCAGAAACAGGTTTTTGTCATTATTTCATGGAGTTCTCTGCATGGTATTATGCAGAAGGTCATTAGTAATTAATATATATATATATTTATTTTTTTTTAAGAACCCTCATTGGTAAATGAAAAGCAAGCAAACTCATCTCGTTAAAGGTTTCCAGATGGACAATGAGATATATACAGGTTTACTAAATCAATAAAAGAAACTCCAGTTATTCCTTTTAGATACTCTTTTTTGCAATAGTCCACCGGAGTTGCTATAGTGTTAAAAAGGGTTTTTTTTAAAGAAGAATTTATAAAACTGGTAAAACACAAAAAAACCAGGTTAAGCTATTTCTTTGGGTGGCTGGAGTCACTAGCATAGCCTGAGGAAGCGGGTGCATTAACCTGATGATCACTGCGCAGGGAAGCCTATGGATGTCTCAGCTGGATTAAGTTCTATTAGCAGATAGTGTTGCTATTTTAGATGCTTGGCCCCTATTTGAAACTCTAGAAGGTCAAGAGTCTTGCATCATAGTTAGTAAACTGACATGAAAGTCTCAGGTAGTCTAAGGCATCTGAAATGAAACTGGATGTCAAAGTTTGGAAAACTGTATCATTTCCAGAGAGACAGATTTTTCTCTTTGATTATTATCAGGAGATGTACTTATTGTCTGCAGAACACAGCAGAAAACACTCAAACTACATAATAATTCTGTCATTGATAGAAGATTACAATCCCCAAGGTAACTTTAAAGCATTTTTATAATAATTTATACAGTGCTGTAGTAATTCCTGTATTATAGTCATGTTTAATGGGTCACAGTTATAGAATACCAATCCAATCTAAAATGCATTATGTACGCACTCTAAACAGGCTTTCAATACCATTTGAACAGATGTCATGATCTTTCCTGTCACTAATTATAAAAAAGGATTAATATTTTTCTGATTATTTCCTGTGGCCAATATGTGTGAATCGTAAATATTAACATTTCTTTAACAGAGAAATAGTTACGATTTCCTGGATTATGTATGTTCTTTTTACTTATGGAAATTTAAACACAACAGCTGTACATTTTAGCACCTATGACACGACTAGATATTGGTAACTGTCAGAACTCCCTGGAAATGTATTCAGAATTTTAGAGCAATAGATTTTGTGAATTACATTAGGTTCAGCTCTCCGCCAACAGCCCCCAATTACCTCTCATGGATGGTGCTTTACCTTCAAATGAACCCTCTGAAGCCCCTAGTAAAAAGGCAGTAGAAACTTAAGGCATCAATTATCTAGCACTATAAAGTGCTTAAATGCATCTTTAATACCTAGATAGATCATTTAGAACTGAAACATAAAGCACAGTGTGCCAAATTTAAGCAAAAAGTACTACAGATTGGAAAGAAAAGGCACTATGGATGATATTGAATGGTCAGAGATTTAGATTAGAAATAAAAGACATACTTAACAGACAAAGGACACTGTTTCTGCAGGTAAAAATGCCTTTTCAAAGACAAACACTCTGGAAGAAATGAAGACATCCAAAAGCTCTATATACGGACTATATATGGCTACATATCACAAGCCTCTAGCAGTATAGAGTAATTGAAGAAGCTGGATTATTCCCATCCTCAAATTCATTAGTTCCTCTGAGTACTCAACAAATACCAAGAAATATGTGAAAAATCCTCAGAACAAGAGCAGACTTAATCTGAAAGTTCTTCTGCAGCCTCAGGGAAGCAATAGTCTTGTATGCCCTTCTCTGCATTGCTATGTTGAACAGTGTTAGTAAGCTTTCAGCTCTTCAGAGAGAAAGATCTAACCCCACATGAAAGCCTGCACTAGCCCTTTTTCTCCAGTGCTTGTTAACTGTAAAATAGCAAGTATTCTTGCAGATGTGTTAAATCACATATTCATATGACTGAAAATCTTGTACATTTATGTGTTGTTTTTTTAAAATACTTTGGAGCAAAGTAAGCAACACAGCAGATACTAAGTTAAATCAGTGAAAGGAGAGGCAAAAAATAAAGCTATTATCTCCATCTGAAGATATTCACTTGTGTGTAAAGGAACAAAAAAAAATCTTTTCATGAACCTTGGTTAAAAGCAACCATTACTGATTGAACTCTGCTTCTTTTATCAAGGGTGTATTAAACACAGCAGAATGCATGGGGCAGTGCACTGGAAAAGAAGTATGTATTTTACAGACAGATCTCAGTAGGTCATCACTGTATATTTACTCTCTTTCCTCATTTTTTCCCCACAAAGGATGTTACTAGGAACCCATTGTGTAACACAATGTACAGTTTTAGCACAGAAAATTATCTAATAGGAGACTAAACGGAATAAACAGAGTAACTAGCCAAGTGATAAAATTTTAAAATTGGCCACAGACTTACAGAACAATTAAAACTAAAAAGAAATATACAAAACTTTTAAAGAAATGAGGGAAATAAAATTGAAATAATAACTTGTGTAGTTAAATATAATCTATATATGAGGGAAAGCATATAATTTTTAACTACTGAGCTTAAATTCATTAGGGTGGCTCAGAAACATAGGAAAAACATAGAAAACATAGTAGTCATCTGTCTTAGTCATGCAGCTATATTCAAACATGTATTCTATTCATTTCATTGCCTCCTACTCTTAGGTCATATGTAGACATTCTGTTTAATACACATGGCTGTCAAGAGACATGCAGGCTGCTGTGTTTAGCTGTGAAGTCAGCAACATCATAGGTTTTCTTCTCCTTTATCTAGCCATCTGCCAAAAAAGTTCAAGAAACATAAACATCTCAAAGACATCAATTGCTCTACCACATGAAATTGAAATCAGTCAGTAGATCCAAACCTTATACTTAAAAATTATACACCTGCATTTCTAGAGAGTTAGTAAGTAATTACATCAGCCTTACTCTGCAGGAAACCTGGCTAAAATTGCTCTCTTCCTTATGTTTTCTCTAATATTTAACTAGATGTAGTCATGTAGTGCCCAGCTGAGATATTGAATGAGACTCTCATCTAGCCAAAATATATTTTTATGGAATTTTTAGAAATGTAATAATTTTTGAGACCTCAACCTTTTTGTCAAATTCAGATATTATACACAAAGATTAAAAATTGCAATCATACTGCATAGCAGTATCAATCAAAATGATCCAAGTTTAATGTGTGATATTTCAAACACTACATGGACAAACATACACAAACAAGCAGAGATTAAGCTGCTTCTGAAAGAAACAAAAGAAAGAATACACAAATGTATATGTATTACTTATGTCAGTGGGCCCAATTAAAATTTTACTAATCTTCTAGTGGTTAAGTAAAGTTTAACTGAAAAGATAAACAATGATTGAATTGATTAGTTTGGAGTCAACATTCAGCTTATTGCAAAAGATTCTTTCTAATATCATATAGTATTTACTACGACTGTCATTAGGTGTCAACAGAGGAAAACACTGTAGACAAGAAATAAAACAGGTGAGGTAGATTCCTAGGACAGAAATTGAAGGTCACTTTTCTCTGTATGTAAACAAGTCATTAAAACCAAGTGCACCTCACATAAAATGATTTATTTTTTTTTAAATGGAGATGTTAATTATTCCTGTAAAGCATCTGTAATTCTGATTTATGTGAAATTAGATAGGAAACTATCTTTACAGTTGCATTAGTTTTAACTTGTACTTTCCTGCTTGGTAAGCTTTAATAACCATATTTGTTGATATCAGTGGTGTTCCCAGAAATCAAATACGTAACACACATTCTCTACAAAGTTAGACCATGAGCAAGAATCTAATCTTTGAAATACAACACAGGAAAACATATGGCTGCTTGGCAAGAAGTCCCAATAGGATACAAATGCCAACATTTACAGCTGAATTCAAATGTTCAACAGATTGTAAACTGAATAAGGTATACCTGGAACTATAATGCTATGTAGGGAAAAAAGTATATGACAGAGTGTGCAAACAGATACAAAAGAGGAATATTAATAAGGTATCTTGGAATAATAGTGAAACAAGATCAGCCTAAATCATAGTATTCATGTTTCCAGATGCAGGATACCACAGGCATAATTTTCTCTAAAATTTTTGGCATGACCTTGGCGACGAAATATGGCATTTTACTGCAGAAGCAGACACTTTCTGTAAAAACATGCTAACAACTTCAGAAAGTGCAGTTACTTAGAAGAAACTTAGCTAAAAAGTAAAATTACTGAACAGAATTATTTCCACTCTATCTCAAACCAGGACAAGGCTTTTTCAACTGAACTTCTGCATGAATAAATATAAATCAATGCAATTAGGGAAAATAATAACTAAAAATTGCTGGAAAACACCAATGCAATGATGAGATCAGATCTGGAAAACCAACAAAATCATGGATGTCACCAGGAAGGGTATATAGAACAATGCAGAGGATAATATTAAACCTTGGTCTGGCCCAAGACTTATACGGAAAATCTGAGATAGAAAATGGAACTGGAGTTTTCTGCAGCGTTTAGCTCCTGGGGAAGAAACTTAACCTCTGGCTCACATTCCTCTTCTGCCTAAAATATGATCCAAAGAAAAGGGATAAATTAGTAATTATGGTGATTAAATGAGCTATGAGTTTGGAAACGTTTTCCTGCGGCATGGAAAAAGTAGGAGATCAAAAGAACATGTGGTGGCTCTGCCAAATGTTTGTACATATTTTGCTAGTTTGAATGCAAATTCAAAACTCAGTTTCCCCATAGAGATTTAAATGTCAATAAACTTGCTTGAAATTTTACATGGCTAATGAGTATTTTGCTTATTTAAAAAAAAAAAGTATGTGTACAGGAAACATTTTTATTCTGACCATGTATATTTTCACAGGACTTTTCCTTAGAAACAAGCTGTTTCTAGACATTTCCTGCTGTTAGATCATTCTGAGATCTTTTGTACACTTCTACATTCTTTGATGTCAATACAAAGTCTCTAAACCAAGAAGCACTCTTCTTACACATACTGAGTAGTTCGTTGAGCATTTAATGCACAACCTGCAGCTAGAAGGTGACATCAAGCTACTTCATCTATGACCTTAAATTTTTCCATACTGAAGTGACATAAGACTAAGCAGTTATCTATAGCTCCTTTCCTTACCCATTTAAAAGAAATTACCTAGGTGAAAATTGTCCTCTGAACCAAAAGGAGTTATGTACTTTTATAAATCCAAAGCCCAGTCTTTACCTCTAGAAGTCTCAAATGCAGCAGAACATTGTTACCAAGATATCAGTTAAATATTTAACAGCTTATAAATGTGGAACATAGATGAGAAATCAAACTGAAATGTGATAAGAGGGTGATAAACAAAAGCAAGCAAGAAGTTTGTGAAAGCTGGAAAAGAAATTTTGGTATAATGGTAGATAGTAGACTGTAGTAGACAGTTAACATAATTAGGTTTTCCATTTTTTTATTTCAAAGGATTGAGGTCATTGTAGATGTTTACAAGGTACTTCCCTTCACTGGTAAAGGCAGCATAAAAAGAAAATTGTGGATGCTACTTAAAATCTAAGTGAACAAGAACCGTTGGAATTACTGATTTAGAAAGGGTCAGTCAATTATTTCATGCTTTATGAAGGGAGGACAGGAATAACAGTCTTATATTAATTTCAAACAAATCAAGTAAGAGGAGCCAAGGGAGGGATGTACTTCTATTATTAGTATTGGTTATTATATTCATAGAATCAGAGAATCATAAAATCATAGAATCATAGCATGATTGAGGTTGAAAGGGACTTTTCATTGTCATTAGTCCAACCCTCCTGCAATGAGCAGGGATATCTTTATCTAGATCAGGTTGTTCATAGCCCTGTCAAGCCTGACCATGACTGCTTCCAGAGATGGGACAATTTCAATTTGTTTCCATAAATTCTGCTAGAAGCAGGAACTTCTATTCAAATGAAAGCAGTATTTTGTTTAACTGGAAGTAATATCTACTCTACCTTATCATACCTTTGCAACAAATTTAAGGAAAATGGAATGAAATGGCTGACAAAGGTTGAATTTTCTTGTTCTCCCACTGCTGGGACTGCTCAGCAGGAAAAAACACATGTAAAGATGTCAGACCCATTTTCTCATTAGCTTACTGAGAAACAGATGCAAAAGGGTTCATTTGCTTAATTTTTCAGCCAGCAGGCACTGTTACAACTCTACTAGTAGGCATAGAAAATAGCAATGAAAAAATTAATAACTATACATCAGCTCTTGTCTAGAAGGTTATCAGTACGCTGGGGTTATCAGGAATACACTTTCACAGGAAACTGATGAAGTAATTTGGGCATTATTTTATTGCAGTAAATTCAACTCAAAATAAGAATAATCAATTTGCCCATTGTTTTCTGGACATATCTGTAGATTTGGACTTTTTTTTTATAAGAAAGTTCACACAGAGTTTTAGGAAACTGTAAAAGATGAATGGACTCTCCAGAGAGATAAATGAGCTGGAGTCAGTGGTCAGTTTGTCAGGTTCATAATCTCTAAATTTCTTTGTGCTCAATTCAGCATTTGAGAGAAAGAGGAAGGAAACTTGATGCATGTCTATGTCTTACTCTGTTAAGGTCAGGGCATGTAGTCAGACCAAACCAGTGAGCCTGAAGCTATTCCAAGACAGTAGTAGGGAAGGACTCTGCTTTTATCATTTTCAGAGATCAAGATGAGTCTTGTTTAACTTTTAAACTATTATATTTCTTTGCTAAAACTTTGGAGTCACAAATAAATCTGAAAATAATTTGTTCTATGAAATTAATTACAGCAATGAATCTTTTCATAGCTTGAAAATACAGAATGCTGAGAATAATAATATGCAGCAATTACGTAGGGAAGTACTTCAAAGCATTTTATTAACATTTCAACCACTTCTAGAACTGCTTTTACATCTTTTACCAGCATTGAAAAATAGTAATAAAACCTGTACCTATTAAATTACATATTCTTAATTTGCTCATGTATTAAATGGCTGAAATAAAAATACCTAATATGAAGGAAAAAATGAAAATGTATCATTCAAAAACCATAAAATCCACATCCTCATCCTGGCTACACTAATGATTTGATGAACTATTTTGAAAGCAGGCAAACTCAGATTCTAGTAGACCAGCTAAGTAAACGCATTGTAAAATTAAGGACCTGTTATTTATGAAAGGTGAACAGTGGAATACTAACTACAATAAAGCACATTGTAATATGACTTGGCTAATTGATTCAGGGCAATTAGTTTGATGTAACCAACTTTAGAACCGTAAGACAAACAGATTTAAACTAAGAATAAAACTGGAGAAGCTATATAATGAATAAATAATTTGCCTCCAAATATTACTTGTGTGGTATTTAATAATCTTTCAGACAAGAAAGAGGAGCTGGAAAATTAGAGCATAAGTGCCATGATAGGAAAAAAAATACAAAACCAAAACAACAAAATATGCAGTTAACTTACAGGTAATTAAAATGTTGATCAGTGCTACAGAGATGAGATATGTGATTTTTTTTACCAGTTCTAAATTTTCTAATTCATATCTAAGATGAAACAATTAAATATAATATTTGAAAATACATTCCTTTCTAAATATATTTAAGGCCATGTCCACAAATGTCCCTGCCTATGTTGGGGGGGCTGGAACTAGTTGATAATTAAGGTCCCTTCCATCCCATACCATGCTATGATCCTGTGTTGTGTGATTGTTTCTATGATATGAAACGACCTGAATACACAGTTCAGCGGGGCAATACTATCGTGATACTCAGCATCTTGTACAAAATTCTGAGTTCAATGGTTTTGTCTGAATTAAATACAGAATTAAGTTCCAACCATTTACTTCCATGGATTTCACAAACTACTTTTTACATCTTTTATAGGTTTCTGTTTGCTTCTAATCTTAATTGATTTCCTGATTACTTGCCCTAGCTGTGGCTGTTCTAATCAAAACCCTAGCCAAGTAATCATGATGATCTAATTAAGATGTTCTAGTTAATCTCTATCTATAGTAGTTGGGTTTTTTATAAAAGTACTTTAAGTAAGAAGGCCTTGATCATTTGTAGACTCTTGCAGATCCTGATCTCTTCTATCTCCCATTTAATCTTCCTCCCAGACTATTTTTCCTTTAGACGCAAGATCTCAAAGCACTGAGGTAGTTTATAGTTTCTATTCCCTGCTCTGCAAAGACAACCAATTGTGTTCTCACACACAAAAAAAATGCCCCCTTTGGTATGACAGCAGATTCCTGGGGCTTTGGAAATGGAGATTTGGTGAAAAAATTAGCAAGTATTCAGTGTTCAATAGTATTTTAAGTGTATATTCATCAAGTTTCAAAATTTCTTAAATGTGAAGTAGACTTCAAATCACAGCCCTTGGTCAAAATTTACTATTTAAACTAATATAATGTAAGGATTTTTTCTATTTATGTAGTTCAAGAATGATTGTGACAACTCAGCAAATTATATGCTTCTATTTCCACATATAAAATCCACAGAATAAAAGAAAACATTAACATTGATTAGAATCATTCTTGAGGATTTCAATTCTATATCTGGCAATACCTCTGCCAGACAATCTAGTCTTACTGCAGTGTGATTGAGTGGATGACCAGGACTGGTAAAAGCACAGTGTTGTGTAAACATTAGTTAGAGCTTAGGTTACCTTTTCATCTGAACTAGCTAGTCCAACAAGACTCAGTGCAATTCTAGGGACAGATCACTGCAAGCATCACTTTCAAAAGGCAACATCACTATAAAAAAACCTTGATGTTGGATTCTGCACCTTAGAAAATCTTTAAAATTGTCTTCCAACGCTATGGCCACAGTTGTTGTGCACTTAAGATCTCATCCTCCTCCCAGACTGATTTGCCACACAGTGGGAGACAAATGCATAAAGCTGCCATTCAAAAAAAAAGGAATTGTTATGAATAGGTATATTAGGGCTTAGGAGTTGAGGTTATGAATGTTACGTATTGCAAATGTAACCAATCTGCTTTAAAGTGGATGCCAGGTACTCTGTATCTTTAAGCCTGAGGACTACCGGGCCACAGTTCAAGCATCTCAGAAAACTACGGCTGAGATAGGAACTCAAACAACGACAACAGCAATAGCCCCAGTAGTGCCTTTTATACCTGAGCTGACGTCATATGGTATGGAATAGCCCTTTGGTCAGTTTGTGTCCCCTCCCAGGATCTTGTCCACCCTATCCCCTTGGTGCTGTGCCAGCCTTGCAGCAGTCACAACATCACAGGTTTTATCTTCAACCCGAGGCACAGCGTTTCTGAAAACTGCTATGGGGAACTCCATCTCAGCCAAACCCAGTACAAACATTTATAGGAATCCATTCAGTCATTGAGTTTTAGATCTAAATCCAATGTAAAAAAGCCTCTCTGTTGTTTAGAATGAATAATATGCAGGGTAACAGAGGAAAAGTCATAGACAGCTAAGCCTTTTATGTTTTTTCCAGGGTCAGGGGAAAGAAAAAAATGACTGCCATAGAGAACCCATTACTTATCTTAGATAGCATTTTAAGAGATGGATCACATCTTAGAAGAATTTATTCAATTGTTACATAAAATTTGACTATGAGATTTTAGATTTATACAATTAATTTGTATACATTTGAAATGAGAAGAAATCATTCCACTCTAGGTAATTACTGAAAACTCTATTTAAATTTGAGATAGTTATTAAGCCCCAGTGTTCCTCCTTGTTCAGAATAATAACATGCTAACGTAGTCTAAATAACTGGTGAACGGATGGAAGAAAAATCCCAGTTCATTAGTAGTATATTTTAAATATAACAACTTGACTTTGCAGTAACTGAAACCCCTGTTTAAGTTTGAATGACCCTCCATAAATTACTGAAATATATGCATGCATTTTAAAAAAATCTTCCTATTGTAGCAAACTTCCCTACAGAAAATCAGAATTTATTTCTATAGGAGGTGTTTTTCAATCTTGGTTAAGAACAGATATGCAGATGAAACCTTGACCATGTCAAATCAATGCGAATTTTCCCTCTGACTTCTGAAAATCTACATAATTTGCATGAAGATGAGAAAACATTAATTCAGAAGAGTTCTATCTGGGGTGTGTGTGTGTGTGATGAAAATCTTTGTAAAGTATAAATCATATCTGATCGTCCTGACTGTCCTATGTGATTAAATGACCATGTTCACAGAAAAGTGGAGACCAGAAAATGTATTTTGCTTCAGTTTTAGCAAGGCTTTTGACACTGTATCCCACAATACCCTCCTATGAAAGTTAGTGTGTTACACACTGACTAGGTGAACAACCAGATAAGAAATAAACAGCTTGGATCAGGCTCACAAAATTGTGGTTAATGGATCATTCTCCATACCTGGAGTCAACGAAATCAGCAGAGGAGTACTGGGTCTGCTGACATGGGTCTATACTGACAGCTGGAGGAATAAGCTCGTATTAAACTAATGAAACTCAACAAGGACAAATGCCAGGTCCTACCCCTGGGAAGGACACTGTGACATTGTATAGGCTGAGGGTCTCGGGCACAGCTCTGAGGAAAACTGTTGGGGCCTTAGGGAGCAGCGAGTTGGAAATGAGCAAGCAGTGCATCTGTAGAGATGGCCAGCAGCATCTGGGACTGTGCTAACTGGATTATAGCCAGCAGATCAAGGGAAGTGATGATCAGCATTTATTAGACAATCTCTGCAATAAATCATCAAGCTTTAGGGCCTATTGAATACAGCAAAGTCATAAATAAACTGGAACAAGTTCAGCAGAAGGCTACCAGGGTGGTCAGGGCTAGAGCTCTTGTCCAGAGGTTGACAGTGTGCAGAAGAGAAAGCTCCAAGGAGACCTAGTAACAGCTCCCCAGTTACCCAGGGACATAACAGAACAGATAGGTTCAGGCTCTTCACAGCCATGCACAGTGGGAACATTAGAGGCAACAGGCATAAGCTGGAACAAGAAACAGACTGGGTATAGGAAGAAACTTATTTTTTTTCTTAAGAGGACAGTCAAGCAGTGGATCGTGTAGCCCACAGAGATTGTGCAGTCACCAACTTTGGAAGTTTTCTAGATCTGACTGGATGAAGCCCTAAGTCAGTTTGACCTCACTAATGAAACTTTGAGCAGGAGGTTGGCCTAGATCTCTCCCAACCCAAATTATCTTATTATCCTACGAAATAGTTCTATTTGCTTCTTTAGGCACAGCTCTAATCGAGTTTCTCTGGAGATTTCTAATAGCATCCAGAGGAAATGTTTATATGTGCGTAATTACTAGTAATTTTCTACCTCTCCTTAGAGAGAAAGACTAAAATATTATTGAGAGACAGAAGCTGTTATATCTTTCTCTAGAGTAAAAGATATTACAATGAATATCAATATTCCTTTTCAACTGAATTACTTGCTAAATAGGTTACACTTGAGAATATCTGAGGGTCTTTTTACAATATTTGATGAAATGTTTATGTATTTTTGCTTACAGTAGTCTAAAACCAATCAAAGGAGAGTAATGTAGCTACAAACATATATATTGCAGATGGCTAATATCAACTGAGATGATTACAAGCTCAATGTTCTGCTGTTCTTTAAATTTTAGTAGCATTGCAGAGCATGTAACAAACTATATTCTAATTTTCTTCATGAGAAATTTTGTGCCATTTGCAGCACTCCTGATATTAAAACTAAGCAAGAAAAATTGTTTCCCATAATGTGTAGTATCCAGTACAATGATGCTCCAATTCAGGGTTTGTCCTGTTTGTGGTATGTGTCAAATAAAAGAATATGTATCTACCAATAATATTTGGAATAATCATTTCTTGACACTCATTTATCATTTACTTACCCTTAATCCTAGATATTTTCCAAGCTGCTTTGTTGTTGTCATTTCCATAAAATATACATTAATAATAACTTTCTAAAGACAAGAAGCTTACAGAGTTCGAATGTTTGAGGAAATATTTAACATGCTTTACTAGTATTAAACTGTTATCTAAGGAAAATAAGTCACCTATAACACAAAATTACAAAGTCTATGCAACTGAATGTGAGTACAAGTGCATCTTGCAGTCTTTCACACTCTGAATTTGAACTTTTTTTTCTAAATGCAAGTCTTGCAAACCATTCCTCTACTTAGTATATAAAATATAGTAGATATAAGTCAAATGAAAATTAAAAGCTGAAAATATATTTTTTCTCCAGTTTCACTCTTTACATTCACATTATAATAATTAAGGCATAAGAACTAGGCTTAGATTTTATTGCATTTGCTGGCATGTGTTAAAATTTTAAAGTGCTAGCACTAGAGAAATGTTGTTTTGCCAATCTTAATATGCAGCCCACACCATAGCAAAGTAATATCTGTACTTCTTGAGCTTAACATCATTAATGAGGGTAATAAAAACTTTTCATGTATATCTTCTGAGTCTAATGGCACACACCCAACCAATCAGTATCATGAAAACATCAGCATCAAATATCATGTAATTATATAAACTATTTATCTATCCTTACAGCTTTGAGCTGATTTTACATGTAAATTTATACAGCTTCAATAATTTAATATGTTAAATTGTTTGAAGCTTGTGAAAGAAAATAATGAAGAGCGGGAAACTGGATATTGTGAAACCCGGCTGATTTGTTTATTTCAATAATAATAATGATTAAGAATTGCTTTGTGAGGAGCTGAGGTATGACAGATTCCTGTTCAATTGTATCAGCTCTCATGTAGCTATATTATATACCACCCTTTAGAAAAAATGTGAGTTACTTATTAAGGTATCTCAAACAAATGACATATACTACATTATCGCTCAGAAAGTGTTACTGAAGAGTATTCCACTCACCACTCCTTGTACATAAAACATTTGAAAAATACAAATACTGCACAGTTCTTTTTAAATTATCTACAGCTAAAAGATGGTTCAACTCTCTTAAATGTATTCTATACATTACCATTAGATTTATTCTAATTCTGAGACTAATTTCCCTAAGACATTTAGAAGTAATGAAATAAGGATTCTCATTTGTGCAACTGCCCGATATATTACTATATATCAACTATTTAAAAGATAATTAATTTTTAAAATAAATCCGTCTTTGTACAAAAAGAGCTTTGAAGGAGAAGTATCTGGTAAACGAATCCCACTAAAAATGTTTAAGAAAGTTATTATGAAATCACTTGAAATCACGCTTGACAGAACTGACAGCTAGGGAAAGCTGGATGAGTGTTAAAACTCATAAACCTGAGTAAGAAATAATGAGAAGAGGTTTGTATAAAATGGAATAAAAGAAATTTAATTGAAAATCTATTTAAATCTCACTTTGATTGCCTAATTCCCTAGTTGGATTTGGCCCTAAACTGCTGTGTTAATTTGATTGTCATTCCACTATATAGAAAGAATTTTTAATATATTCATTTCTTCTGTGTGTCTAAAATCCTTCTTCTTGGAGATTTTCTTTTTCCTAAGGTGAAAAGTCATTATTATGTCCATATAGTCAGAGTGGTATATAAGTCATTATTGCTTCTAGTGTAAATATCAGACATTTTATCCCTAGCTACAGACTGAAAATTTGAATACAATATAATTGCATATTGTGAAGGTAAAACAAGATAAACTTGTGACCAAAGATTGTTGTCTTATGTGGAATTTTTGAGTTTTATGTCAAACTCTCGAGACCTTGTCGCAACCACTACCATACCCTTCATATTAATGAATTGAGCTGACGCTTGCAACTATGTACACTACAAAATACTCTTTCATTTCAGAAAGTGGTTGCAGTGAGTGCTGATAATTAACTGAATGAGCGATTCTTTTGCCTAGATGGTTATTTATATGCACAGTGTTCTCATTGAATAATTTATAATAGTTCAGTTTGTTCAAACAAAAATATGAATGACAATTTCATGTACTAAAAAAGACAAAACTATCTAATAAATGATGCGCTCAATGGTTTGCTCATTCTTAATTGCAGTTCTAAGGCTAGATCTATTAAAGTGCAAACGTGCCAAGAGAAAAACTAAAGCAAAGCTGAGGTGTCCAAAATTGTAACTGAAAAATTTCCTATTACGAAAACCTGTAAATGTTTAGAAGGTGCCTAAATAAAATCTGTGGTGTTTGTTGCAATCTTGTAAAGTCAGTCTAGGTAGGAGTCTATGTATGCTATTATTTATAAGTAACTTTAATAATTCTTCAAATAGTTTATGATCTCTGTATAAAGTTAATTAGTTTTCCCAAAGGAGAGGTTTCGTTTCTTTCAGTTGATCCATCAAGGTATATATCTTTTAGATGATCCAGTCATCAGTGAACCATTAATCAGGGTTTATTTTTCTTCAGCTGCAGATTAACACTTTCAAGATATGGTTATTTCTGAAGGATAAAAAATTATTCTCAAATTTTCCTTGTGACAGTCTTGATGATGCATACATTCTTATTTCATTGTTCCCAGATTTCAGAAATTCAAGTTAGATAGCAAAATCAAAAGTGCACACACACCTACAGCCACACTCACTCCCAGACATAAACATAGATAAATGCTATTACTCTCCAACTTTTGATTAGTGACATCTTAATATCTCACTGACGTAACTGATAGCAAACTTCCTTGCTTAAATTTGTTGCACATCTGTATTTTCCCTTTTTCAACAATGTTATGGTATTGAAAATACAAGTGATCATTCCTGGAAGATAAAGAAAAAAATACTTAAAAAATTACGTAATGTATATAAAGTTTGATACCTAACACCTTTCATCATACATAACATGTTAGATCAGACATAAAAAAGAAAACACTGATTTTGTATAAGTTATTAGCACTACCATCTACTTAATTGTTAAAAATGACACAGTACTATGTTGTTAAACTTAACTGAGTAAAAATATGTTGGAATTCAGCTAAGTTTTTACTTATATAAATTTTTTACTACCAAATCAGAACACTAGTGTATTTTAAACACTATGCACAACCATAGTGTTTCCTTATCCCTGGAACACCATGAGTATGATATGTGTAAGTAACTCTGAAGTACGTGCAGTGGTAGTTGCGATTATAAAAGTAAACAGATCTAACCTCATAAGTGATTTCATGGAACTGATGATAGTGGTGGCCACTGAATATAAATCCTGCCAATGCCACTATTGAATTTTAAAAGATTGAGGTCAGAATACAAAAACAGTCACAGCATGTGACTGTTTCTTTACAAATGGTGAAGCTCATCCAAGCAAGCTGAATTAGTTATGAAATGTAGTTTTACAAATTACTGTGCTATATTACTGCAAATCAGCTCCCTGGGGTGACAAGCAAGATGACTTGTAGTTTTAGTAGACCCAAGTAAAGACTGAGGCTAAGTGAGTCTGATTTAATCATACTTTGAAAAATAATAAAATTGGATTAAATATGCCCTTCTTTTCCATTGTGTTTGTCCATTGGTTCATCTAAAGATTTCAGAATGGAAAGAAGTCATGCAAAGGACAGTACTACACCCTTTTTGGCCCATGTTTAAAGGAATAAAAGAAATGAAAGACTGTCATTTGCAATCAAGACCTGTACTATTCTCCATTCATGTTTCTTACCAAAGTCAAAGGCCAAAGAGTGAAAAGACATTTTAATTGAATTGTAAAAGTATACAGCCTAATAAAGCAAGTGAAGTGCATACAAATCATATTATCCAATGCTTCTAGAAGCATTAACTCGTTTTGCCTTACAGCTAAAGAAAAATGTGTGCTCATTGTAGGAGTAATAAACATGGGTAATTATGCATAATTATAGAGATTAAGTTCCAATTAAGGTTCAATTTCTGTAATAAACCTATCCAAAAGTCTTTTAAGGTTTTTGGTGTCACTAATGAAGACCAAGGTAAGAATTCTTATGATTATAGGCACAGAATGATTGTAGATCTGAGTGTTTTGAGTGCATTGACATGCTTTAACAACATTAAGTTTTAAATTGCATATTTCCTTTTGCTTCAGAACTTTTAATGTTTCCCTATAGCACCATCATATATCAGAAGAATATTTTTTATATCATACAGCAACACTCTGCTATATTGAGAGTTTGGTTTTTATTTTGTATTTAATAGAAGAAAATGATCTATGTTTGCATCTCAGTCATTTGTACATTTGCCAGTTCTGCTAAGCTAAAAAAAAAATTCCAGATCTACTTCTGCCTAAATTCCTTTATGTTGTTGCATATTCTTACATCAGTGAGCTGGATATATTTCACATCTTATTTTATTAAGAAGGAAATTTTTGTAATTTATACAAAGTTATTTGCAATAACTTCTTGCTATCAAGCATCATAACACATAATATTTTTCTGGTTATTTTTGAAATTCTACTAAAGGAGAATTCACTCATCACCACCAAAAAAAGAGTAGGGAACCCCATACTCACTAGGACCAAAAAGTTATTTGCTCTTCTCTTCAAAGTGGCTACAGATTTAAAATCCAAGTGGCTTGTTTCATCTACATGTTTCAAAAAGCAGTTTCAAATGAAGGGTGGTTTTGACACTATATTTGACTGAAAGTTTAAGCTCTTGTAATCACAAGGTCTTACCACAGTTTCAGGAAAGGGAAGTCTATTTTATTGTTGTTACAACTACAGAAGCTATAGCACTGGGCATGAGCCTGTTCTTCCCATTATTTATTCAAATTCTGGAGATCTCAAAATGGATGTGGGGGAATTTTCTTTATATAGCTAATTGGGAAAATAAAGTTTAGGCATTTATCAGATATTAATAATAAAAGAAGAAAAAAAGTTTGCAATAGTGTTTTCAATTACCTACATGAATAATTATTTCCATTTTGAGTTAAAATATGAATGTTCATAAAAAATGGAAATTTCTGGGGAAAATATTGTTCATCATATATGAAAATACAGTCAATTTTAGATAATTGAATACATTTAATTTTATATCTATGCATACATAATTACATATTTATGTGCAAATTTTTTAAATTTTATGTGTACATATATATGTAATTTTGATATCTACCTTTTAAGTATCTGATACATAATTGTGTATATATATGTACGAGAGGTCTTTGTTTAAATTATTAGAGTTTTTAATAACATAAAACCTCATACTTTTGTGTGGAATATTTAGATTGGACCATGTTAAAAAAAGTGATTGTGAAGTTTTTATATATCTGTCTTTTCTGTATTAAATTTGTCCATCAGTGTTAGCAGAGTTTCTTACAGTTATATGACACAGATACAGTCAATAAAATACAGAGTTATATCATACATACAAGATTAAAATGTTTTACACATACAGCTACAGCTATAGGAAGGTATTCTGGTTTTACATCTCTGGGTATTATCTATTTTTAGCAGTAAGGCATGACATTGTCCTGTTATGTTTGGAGATAAAGAAAAAAAGGAACTCTAAACATGAACATTTTTGCCACTACAGAACATCAGAGACAAAATACATATGATAATGTAAATAAAGTCATTATAAATACCAACATTCAGCAGAAGAGTTCTATCTGGGGAGTCACAGAATCTATATATTCAGACCTGAATTTACATAATCTAGGTCACTAAAGATCTGAACTGCCAAACTATGAAAGAAAGTGATTTCTTTTCATACAAGTAAGTATACATAATTTATATCTTGCTAATATGACCATTAATATAATGAAGAATTAACAGAAAAAAACCATACTGCTTGCTTATTTGCAAGTTAACATGCAGGTTGAGAAGAAAATATTTATTTTTCCCTCCCTTATTCCCTTACTGATTTATCTTGATCTACATCTATTTTAAAAGATCATCACCAGGAGCTTACAGCTTCTCTCTAATCACTGAAAACAGATAATTCAAAAAGGGTCCCAGGTGGGGTTTTGGTGCTCATCCTGAGTACTACTCAGCCATTGTATGTTTCAGCAGATGGTTATGTCAGTGTGCAGTGAATCATGACATTTCCACTGTGGTTTTTTTGCTGCTCATCTCCAGAAACAAGTCAAATTGTGTAAGATACAGCATTCAACCATTGTAGTTACTTACAATAAGAGGAATAGTGGTTATGATTGCTTGAAATAAATCCCTCCCATTCAAAGGAGTTATTGTTTGGCCTTGTCCTTCAGGGATTATTTTTCTATCTATTGGTATAAGTGTGTTAATATTTTCAAGAGTTTACATGTAAATATGTAATGTACATTTTCTTGTATGTTAATTATAATTAAGTAACACAAATTTACTTAATTATATTCTGAATATTAGTCAGGTGTAATTACCCTCAGATTATCTATTTTTCAGTTTGGAATTACCTATGCAAATTACATAACAAATAGTCATAAAGATAAGAGGAATATTAGACAAACATTGCTTTGTTCTAGCAATAAAAAAATAATGGTGTGGTTTGAGGTTTTTCATTTAGCCATGTTGTGGCTAGAAGCAGTGTTTTCACACTCTGTGAAAATGAGTTTGTGTACTTACTCTTCCTTTTCTTGCTTACTTCAAAGGTAATTGGAATACTTACTGCATTGGCTTTTTCCAGTGTTAATAATGACAGTGTTTGAAACCATCGTAAAAATTTAAGGGTAAGAAAAAGCTGCTGCCACATTGTTAGTGAAAAAATTAAACTAAAATACTCCACATCATCAGCTGAACACAGTATATGATAGGTCTTGAAAGAATGAAACATGTAGAAGACATTTATGAGGCAGATGCAAACCAAACTGAACATAAATTCACTGTTGATTTTGAGATATGATATTGAACTTCTGTACATCCTTTAGCCATTAATTCATAGTGCACTGGCACAAAGAAAAAAGAAACTAACCAGTGAGAGAGAGAACAAATGGTGGAGTGTAGTCATAGTCAATATTATGAATAGGGTAAATTTGTTAGGATCCAGTGTCTTGTTGAGGGAAAACTTTGTTTCTGTCTTTATAGAAGTAGTAGACATTTTTATTTATATGACAGAAATTCTTGTCACCATTATGAGCCCCTCACAACAGGAAATCATTGTGACACTCAGTGATGAAGCAAAGAAATTGTGAAAAGGACTGTAAATGTCTGAGCACCTTCAGCAGTTATTCTGCTAAACACTGTGTAGTCCTATGTAGGAAATGACCTGGTCTGTAAGCACTGCTCAGCAGTAAATAAAACATTTCTGTATTATTAAGACTCTTCTCAGCACAAACCTCTACTAGCTGCCATGAAGAAAATTAATCCTATCCCAGTCAAAACCATCACAAGCCTGTAATAAAGAAAAGTCCTGATGGAAATAGCCCATAAAGTAGTAAAAGTGAGATAATGATGACTGCAGAACTTTTTTAAGAATATGTTTATCTTTTCCTGGTAAATGCATTTTGACTCAGTGACTTAGTCAAATCCGTACGTCTTACCTATGTTGATTATTTCAGCTTCTGGCCCAGTTGTATTACATTGGTTTTTAAATACATATGACATTTTCAGAGGTTCATTACAAGCTTATGGTAACTGAGTGGAATTACTATATTTAAGATCAACAATGTGGAAAGCCTATAATAGCTTATTAACAGTGTGCAGCAATGACTGTTAACAGCTCACTTATTGTTGTGAAGGAACACATGGATAAGTTATGCTCTAGTTTGTGGTATAATGACTTTCAATTGTGCCCAAAGAAAACTATCCTGCTTGTGCCATTAGGCACTATCAAATAGCTATTTCTCTCTATATTGTACACAATTAAACTGAAAGTTCATGGAAAATATCTCTTTCATGTCTGATTCTTAAATAAGAGAAATCTTACTGTATAGCATACGGTTGAGGTGTCATTCTGATAATCTGAGCAGAACAATGCATTACACTGCAGTGTCTTACTGCCACAGAGGAAACTTTGTATTAAGGACTTCGGAGACGTTCCTCCCTTTTACATTTATCTTACAGGTTTGCCCTTAGTTTGCTTCTAACAAACTTAGAAGCTCTCTGCTTAGTGTTCAGAAGGACTTGAGTGCCTTCAGGCCAGGGAAGACTGGTCAGATATACAGATTCTTTTCCTTTTTGCCATGCGTCCCTACTTGCTTGATCTTCGTGGGTCATGGAGCAAGGTCAAGCATTGTAGTGCTGATGATCACTACAGCTTAACTGATATCTTACCCATCTGGCTCTGTTTTGAACCAGTCCAACTTACTGTCTTGGAAAGCATGTTCTAATTATAGTCAATGTGAATGCAAGTCAGCTGGTATAAAGTACCCACAAGGCCAGGGTTTGCTCCAAGATAATAACTGATTTAAAAATATAGAAGCATCCTATATATTTCAGTGAGGGATATTTATGCAGGAAGACTGTCATGACTTAAAGGGTTGCCTGGCCTGTGGGTGTATAGAGATTCCAACCATGAGAACTAAGATTTCTGTAACACAAGGTCGTGCTGGCTTCATCCTCTAAATATCCCTATTTTATTACAGACTACCACAAACAGAACACAAATCACCATTAGCAAATATAATGCCATAAAAATTACCACTAGCAAGTACACCTGTGACTAATAAAGCAAATATATATAATATATATCTGAAGCTATTACAAATAGCTATCAGCAATCAATAAAATATAGCATCAATCATTATTACAGCAACAACCAATATAACAACAACCAATACAGCAAAAAATAAGTAGGTATATACTTTTACAAGCTACTACAAAGTTATCATTGATGAAGCAAATTTAACTATATAACAGCAGATATATTTATGATGGATTACTTTTACGGATATATCATACCAGTGCCAAGCAAATTAGACTCCAGAAGGCACTAAACCATACCTGCCCCACACAGCCTCTCACACACTGCTCCTCCCCTCAACCTCAGAGGTATGGAAAGAGAATTGAAAGGGAAATGCTGAACCCTGTTGAGATAAGTTTAACAGAACAATACAAAGAATGTAGAAACTACAGGATTAATAAGAAAACTAACAAAGTAATATATAAACAAGTGATATGACTCACTCACCAAAAATAAAGCAGCATGTCAAAAACTGCCATGTCTGCCCAAGCCAGTCTCCTCTCCCTTATACAGCAGGCATGACATCAATATTGTATCAAATACCACACTGGCTGATTCAGTTGTCTGTCCTAGCTGTGGCCCCTCCCAGCTTCTTGTGCAAAAATGAACCCTATCCTAGACAAACCCAGGACACTTGTCCTTGCTGAACTTTTCATTCTGTTCTGAGTAGCTCACACAATCACTGTTTAATGACTACAAATTGACTAGATTTTTTCCCCCACTTCACCTAGCCCTGGTGAAGCCAGGTTAAGCCAACAAAATAGTGTTATTTTTCTGTGGGGTATTTTTTGTGTTTCCTTCAGTGCAAAGGATCTAATTTTATGTGAAGGCAATGTACTCTGGTTTTATAAGTGTGTTTTAAAACATGGAAATTACATTTAGTGTTGCAAAGTAAAAGTGTACAAAAGCTTGTGGAACATTGTTAAACAGCTGAACAGACCAGAATGAATCAAAATGCTTGCAGTACTATCTGTGATACCTAGTGACAATGGTACTGGAAATCTACACATTCCAGCAAGTGTACCAGATACTTGGGAGTAGTGGTTTCTTCAATATATTTTTATCAGTCTAGAAATACAAATTTTACAGAAATAGCATCACAAGATTGGGGAAAAGACTGTGGGTGACAATTCTTCAGTGACAGCTGCATTCTGAAAAGGTAGGGAATGAATACTTTAAAATAATGTCTAATTAGAGTTTTCATATCCCCTAGAGAACAGTAACCAAAATTTAAAAATATAGAATCATCAAAGAAAAGCATGTAAATTTTTGGATTAGAGTGGATTCTTTATACAGAAGTGATATTATTATGTACTAAACTTGTACAGAGACATATCAATGAGTTTTTCTTAGAGCTAAGTAAACAAGCTCCTTTAAAAGTATACAAATCAGATTATTATTTTTAGAGCAAAAAGTCCCATTTTAGCCTTACAAAGAAATCTATTCAGACTGTATTAAATGCAATTGGAATTTTAAATACTTGTAATAATTTAGAAAGAAACAGGGTTGTTACACATATAAAGTTTTTTCCTAATAATTGTTACTTATGCTTCACATATAGCTCTCTATTTTTGACTTGGTTGAATTCATGTAAGAGTACTTTAATATATAAAAATGATTAAAAATCAACTGTGATTAATGGGACAGCATTATCTATAGGTGAGCATCTAAAAGTCTTGAATAAAGCAATAAAAATAATTTATAATTTCCTTTATGTTTTTTTTTCCTTCTGATATTAAATATAGGTCATGAGGGATTAAAAGTCATGCAATACTGGCTAAATGGCCAGCTAGTATACTCTTAAAACTCATTAGGCTTTTCAGTGTCAATGAATCAGATTTTCTCAGTTCCTCTGTGATGTTCTCTGCAGTAGATTGCAGGTATTGGTTACATTGAAAGTTCCATAAAACATGCTATGATGGAACACTTTAGACATGATTTTAAAAAATTGCATTCCTCTACCAACTGCAGTTATACTAAGCAAATATACAAAAATAATATATGTTGTATTTTAAAAGAAACCTTGCCAAAGACAATACTGACAAATCAAAACTGCTGAACTGCATCAAACTTCAGTTTGGTGTCTGCTTGTTCTGACTGAAATTTTAGCAGAGCCAAATCAAATTAAACCATGATTACAATATGCTACAAAATGGACAGTTTAAAGTCTAATCAGAAGCTATTAAATGTGAATTTTCTTATGTATAATTACATCTGTGAACTATGAATTATTATCATGCAAAGTGTACTACAAAATCCCACAATAATTCCCATAATGAATTACACATTCAGCCATCTAGTTCTAGGTCCTTTCATCCTTCAGCATTAAGGTATCAGTTATCTGCCACTGGATAGTTACTATGAACATTGGATACTAAATTATTATTTCATTTCTATTAAAGGAAATATCTTGGGATAAATCATTGAAAATACATTTTTAATTCCTACAATGCTCTACAGAATAAAGAGCAGACTGGAAAGACGTTATCAGAAACTGACAATTTCTTATTAAGACTAAATTACAGTAAAATTGTTTGACTCCTTCACTCTGTCTTGTTCTTTTTCAGTTTCACTTACAAAGTCCCAAATATTGATGGATCTGCCTGAGAAAAGGAGATTACAGTTACTATTCTTGCATCATGCAAATTAAAGCACTTGAAAATCTTGATGAAATGAAGATTTAGCCACATTAATTCTGTGTGTGAATGATACCATTATGACTGGGATTATAATGAGCCTAGACAGAGTACTAAGTTCCACTTTCTTTCATATTAAGTGTTATTTCAATTAAAGAAAAAATCAGTACAACTACATATAATGTATCCTCATATACATATAAAATGATTTTTTAGATACACTTTTCTATCAGAAATCCAATTCAAACAGTCTGGAATTAGCCTGAACACAAATCACTAATTCCATTAATGAGGTAAAATTGAACAGGTATGAATTCCTGAAGACTTTAAAAAGTTTTTAGAGCAAATATAACTCTAAAGGTACTTTTTGGAAATGTATGTGTAATATGTTTTATTTTTTAATATTACTTCTGCAGGAAAAGCAAGACACTCATGTTTATATTTGCACTGCCTATTCCTAAAAGCCATAATTGTACTAGCAATGCTATTCTTATTTATGTATATTAAGAATCTACTCTTTAAGTTTCAGTTTCTATTCAATCTCCTAGTGCACAAAAAATCAATAGTTGACACTTAATATGGAATGCATTTTAAAGTATTTATATTATTTATCATTAACTTATAACCAGGGAGAATGGACATGGCTTGCGAAGAGTGTGAATAACACGAAGTATGAAGTTGCTGATGCTAAAAAAGAAGAAAAGTGAGAAAGGAAAACAGTATCAGGGAAAAAATTGAAGGGAGAGAGAACTAAAGGTATCATCTAAATCAGTTTATGTGTAACCAGCTATGCAGTGTTAACCTATAGCCATTACCTCAAATTTCTGCACGTGCTAACATGTACTAGTCTGTTACTGGTCTGGAACACCTCTCCTACGAGGACAGGCTGAAGGAGTTGGGATTGTTCAGCCTGGAGAAGAGAAGGCTTCGGGGGACCTACTAGTGACCTTCCAGTACCTAAAAGGAACTTACAAGAAGGCTGGAGAGGGCCTGTTTGCAAAGGCCTGTAGTGAAAGGACAAGGGACAATGATTTTAAATAGGAGAAGAGCAGATTTAGACTGGATATTAGGAAAAAGTTCCTCACCAAGAGGGTGGTGGAACACTGGACCAGGTTGCCCAGGGAGGTGGTTGACTTCCCATCCCTGGAGGCATTCAAGGTGAGGCTTGCCAGGGCTCTGGGCAACTTGATCTAGTTGGGGTTTGGACCAGATGACCTCCAGAGGTCCCTTGCAACCCAAATGATTCTATGATTCTATGGATAATTTGGCTTGTGTTTGTTCTGCTTCCCTTCACAGAATTTATAAATTACCTCACATGCTGTTTTTACAAATATGACTATTTAAACAAGTTTTAAGTTTATTCACGGAAAATATGAGAGTTTCTAACTTCATATGTTTGTATTTTATCACTGCTTCTGTAGCTAAAAATTGAAAGAGGTAGACGGGATGCCGGTAAGCAATAGAACCCCACACTTGTATAAATGTACATTTAATGTTCTAGTAATTAAATATTTTCTCTACTGTGCTTTAATTGTAGTTCTTCTACAGCATTGTAATTCATAATTATAAGTGTCCCAGCTAATTTTAGGCAAAATGTCAGGAATTTAAAAGAAATCATTGTTCCTTCATCCTCAAAGGACCCCACCCCACAAACCCAACAGAACAAGGAACTTATAAGTAGCATAGTTTTAAAGAGTTACAGTGATTTGTCAACTTTTCTTAGAGCATCAGTGAATTACAAGTATCATATAATGATTTGTATTATTATTTTGCGCTCTGATGCGAACTTGTCTGCAAGATCTCTTTGATCACAGACATTTTTTCTAATCATCCCTAATTCGGTTCTGATTTTCCTAAGAAGTTTTCTTCACTCAAACTTTTTCTCCTTTTATTTCTGTTGACATTCTGTTTTATTTCTGTTGACATTGCATTACTGAGCCTGGGAGGCTTTTCTGGGTTAATTGGTCCAGGTGGATTAATTCAGCATCTAATTACACAACTGGTTTTTGACACTGCTGTGAGTTTTTCACGGTCACAGTAAGTGAACTGTGTTCAGATACTTTAAAGAAAAATCAGGAATACTTTATTTATTTTCTTAATCTGATGCTAAACTCAGTCCAAATCCCTTTGAAATGAGTGCCTAAATTCTCATTGACTTGACTAGGTTCAGAATAAGGCCTGGACCAAATATATAGATGTATGTTAACTGGTGCATTTTAGACAGCGAATTGAAAGGGATGTGCTGCCTTTGGGCTGGTTGAAATACTTGCAGAGCAGTGGCATTCCTTAGCCTCCCTCTTTTTTAAAGCATACCTAGGCAGAGAGCAACACATACACACATTCAATTTCTGCAGTTTCTGTAGGGCACTACCCTTCAAATACATAAAAAGTCATTTTTTCTAACCATTATGACCAGTTTGTCCCTAACCCATATGCATAAAAGTTAAGTATATAGATTGTCTGACTTGTTGTCGTCAGTGACGATGTGAAGTGTTTTATCTGCTAATGTGTCACCCCTTATTTTGTGGCATCTTTACACACAGTGCAACACTCAGAAAGGTAGGAATGAAATGCACAATTCATTCTTAAATCTACACATAATGCTACAAAACATATTTTAAAAATTTAATGCATCACCACAAGAAATCAGGTCATGATAACAGGCAGTCAGAGTTTATTATTATTATTTCTACTTTCCTCTTATAACCACGCTATTTTGTATATACATTTGCAGCTAAAAATTATAGGAACAAGCTATGTATTATAAGACTGGTATTACAATATTGCTATTGTAATATACTAATTCTCTAATTAGAGAGAAAATAAATGCCTTAAATAGAGGCATACAAGTCAAAGCAGGGTGAACAAATACTGTGACAGCAACATGACAAAAAATTAGAAAGATAAATTATACTCATGCTACAGAAAGAAGACAGGGACAGAAATGAACATACAAGAAATGACTAAAAAGAAAAATAGGACTACTGAAATATGCTTCTGGGCTACCATTAAGCTAAATGAACATTTTATCTGCAACAATTCTAAAATGAACAATAAAACGTAGGTACAAGTGATATAGATAAATTTATGTAAGACTTAGAGGTGATTTAGAACTTCTAAAGAAGGTGATTTAAATGCTTGGTGTTTGTTTCTTGGATTGTTGGTGGGTTTTTTCATATTTACACAAAAATCTTTGAATCAGAACCATTTCTACGGGTTTCATTTTTACCTGTGCATCTATTATGCAAATAAAATAAAAAATTAAAAATAAAATCAAACCCAAAAAACTTGTAAACTAACTTTAAAAATAAGTCTGGCTACAAATGCCAGAACTCTCACACCAGAGAATTTTGTGAATGTCTGCAAAAGAGGGAACATTTCTACAAAATGTATCACAATAGTTTATGCGAAACATGGACTATTTTTAGAGAAGCCTGATCCTTGTGCATCAAAATTGGTACTTTGTATACTGTGTAACTGACAGTCAGTTCAACTGCAGTATGATGTTTCTCCTCACTACCTTGACCATGCTTAATACATGCTGTCTTCTGCATCATTGGACAGAGAAATTAGAAGCATTTTTGATCACAGCAGCTCTTAAGCAAAATAGTCAATCACCAAAGCATGCTCATTAAAACACAAGAGACCACTCCCCTGTCTAGAATGCCCAGACTTTAGTCTGTATGTACACAGCTGTGGTTAATACACTTAATGTATTTATAGATTTTAAAGCATTTGTAAAGATCGTAATAGTATAGTGAAGTAATAATTTAATGTAGGGTGCCTGTCAAGTATTGTGTGAAAAACACAATGTCTGCATATATAGAGGCACTCTTCACTTTTTATTGCCTGCATGGTGAAATCTGGTCTTTCTTTTAAGAGGACTGGCTAACTAGGATTCTTAAGAGTAGGATAGGAATTAGACTACTGTATTAAGATGGGCAGAAGTAATCCTTAATAAACAACATGCAAAATGGCACTAAAGAAAGTTTGATATATATGTATAGAATATGTTTTCTAGAGTAACTACATAACTATGTAAACATAACTGTATATGTGACTATGTATAAATATACATATAAGTACATGCACATATGTGTGTATATGTATATAAAGCCCATTTTTCTGAAGCTTTGAAAATCCTTTTTTTTTCAAGTAAATAATTTATTTTCTTCTTGGGGTATAGAACTTCTCACTAACAAAAGACAGAAGTTAATTATATTGAATTTTTTATACTTTTACAATGCATTTGCAATAAAAAAAGTTGTAATAATAAAAACGGAAGCAGAAGTGTCATCCAGATCTAATTTACCCCATTACCCCAGGCTGGAATATTCATATATAACCATTTCTAACAAAGGACTGTTTAACCTTTTCTTAAAGTCTTCTAAAGGTGAAGACTTCATGCACTACCTTGGCAGTTAACTGAGTTTGAAGTTTCTCTGATGGTTAACCTAAACCTTCTCTGTCATAATATTGGACATGGACAATATACTCTGTTCCTCTTTTGTGTTGTATTTGATGTATTTCAATCTCCAGTCTTCTTGTATTTCAACAGTACAATTTTACTTCTTTTTGCCTTGTCATATATTCTGAAGATATAAGCATTTTTGTATACTTCTTTATTTCATCCAATTAATCCTTGCTTTTTCCCTGAAATATGGCAACAATCTTGACATAGTTTCTCCGTTAAAGCAAATTAAGTGCAGACAAGTTTCAAGGATAGACAAAGTGTAAACTTTCTATCAGGAAAGAACAGACTGAGATCTATTCTAGCAAAACAGTCCCAAGGAAACATTTTTATCTTTATTACTTTTACTACTACTACTTTTTATTAATTTCAGTGAAAAAGAACTAGAAATACATTAAAACTTGCCTTGAAGCTTAAGAACAGATGTATATATATGTAGACTAAAATACCTTAAAAAAAAAAATCACAGAATTTGCAAACCATGTTTTCACAGGATACAGTGTGAATACTCCTCTGTAAGGAAAGAAGTCTGATACCAATCTCTTCTTCATTGTCATATTTTTTTTTTCCTGTTTCCTGTCAACATTAGCAGTCTCTTCTTTTCAAACAATATGTCTTCCTGCCAAGATCTAGAGACTCATAAAGAGCTTCCATCTGGGCAATTGAAATTCTGTAACAGTTAGTCCACTATGCTTTGCTGTAGTTTCACTTTGGTTCTAAATTTAGTGGGTTTCAGTTTAGTTTAAAATGCTTCGTCATAAAATGAGACATATTTCCCTTCCCATGCATTTTACCAGTAGGCATATTAAAATTTCTTCCACGTTTCTTGTCATCACAAATGTCAAGCTTTACATCCATCTAGCAAGCAAAATATATCAATTTACCAGTTGTATTAAAAAATAGGATTTTTTATGGCAAAATTTCACATTGTTATACTCTCCAATAATTGAATTCCTGCTTGGTGTTGCTAGTTGTCTTGGTAATATTAAAGCCCAAATTATATTTCCTTTTATACTTTTAAACAGTAAACCTTTTAAATATCTTCTTAGAATGAATTTTAAATAATAGTGGTGCCTTTAATTAGAAAGCCTTGTGACTGTAATTTTAAACTAAGTTATGTCAAACTATTCAGAGAAATGGTCTTCTGAAATCTATAATGCTATATATCAATTACAATCTTTTAACCTGCTTTGAGAGTGCTATCTCTGAATTCAAAATACAACTGACGTGTTGAAAGGAGATGAACATCTCCCCTCCTGTCCCACATAGCTCCAGGCTTTCTTCTCTTAAAATACTGTTAAATGACATTTATTTTAACAAACTTTCTATTTCTTTCCTTCTTTTTACCACTGATGGCATCTCCACATTCTTACATTGCCAAACTCTAAAACCACATTTCACGACTACAGGAGGTAAATCACAAGGTTTTTTGAACTGTGAACTATTGTTTCTGTCTGTGCATACATAGTACTGTGTAAAGAAGGTATAATTACTGTTGTGAGATGGAATATTGTTTGAGGAAATAAGCTCATATAAAGAATACTGTCAAACAGTGCTAAAGGCTGAGAAAAGAAAAATGTAAAATTAATGTTTCATTAATTAGCCAGAATACTGTAGGGATTGAAGGCAGTTCCTACTTTACATCCACCTGAATTACAAATCGTTGAAAATTGCTTTAGTTCCTTGTGGTTGGTGTTATGTCCTTGGAAAAGGTTAACTTTCATAAAATAGTAAAGTCATTGAAAAATATTATTTATCAATCATGCAACTGGTTTTGGTTTTGCAGCAAGCATGGAAGGTGTTCAGTCCCTTTGAGACCCAACATTTTTAACTCTGCTGGAATCAAGCTAAATTTCACCTTGCTTTACTTCAGGGTCTTTTGGGATTCTCAGTACTACTGGGAGTTTCTTGATGCAAAGTTCCCTGAAGCACATTTTCAGCTTCCGACTTCAAACTCTTGAATCTTATGAATTTTTCCTAGCATTTCTACTGTTATGTCTTCCAGTTATATGTCTTGTGCCAGTTATAATCTGAGTACGTACATCTGGGATTTGGTTTCAAACAGAGCCTGAAAGGGAATTAACTGTGTTTAAAATGTTTGTACTAATTCAAATGAATATGTATTGCATGGCTGATCTGCATGTGTGGAAGAAAGTTGGGTGGATTGGACTCAACCATACATATATGAAAGATGCTGCACTGCATATAAAGCACCCAGTCCATGAGCCCATGAAGTTTCCATACCTTTTTGGCTCTTAAAATGGCCATTGCCTTCCCTCACTCCCCCAACCCATTTTTTCTCAAGGCAGATAAACTAACTTAATAAGCTCAGTTATCTAAAATTATCTCTTGTTATCAGCCCATGAGACTAAATGTTAGGGATGAACAATTTTGACCTTTTCCAAGAAAAAGGTTAATTTATTGCTCATAATTAAAGGAACCATTAGCAATACTTTTTAGGAGTTAGTCTTCCATCTTTTGATTTTCTCCTTTCTTAAGGCAAGGACATCATGATGTTTTCCCTCAGTTTCATTTGCTCAAAATTACCGTAATCATTGCTTCATTCCCCACCAGCCATTCTTTGTAATGTATTATTTTATACTCCTTTTTCTAGTAGTGGTTTTTTAGATCCAGTTCTTCAGATAGACTCTAGTTCTTATTCTCCAAAGAAAAATGCAAGTATTTTCATCAATAATGCTTGCACATGGAATTGAATTTAGTTTTTCTGGTAATTTGTGTATGTAAAACTCAATTGCTATGAATATCTATGGGAAAGAAAGACAGAAGAGGCATGAAGCTAGCCAAGGCAAATGCATTTTAAAAGGAGTCAACAAGTATTCATATTTTTAAAGCCTTATTCTTCCACTGTAGCTTTCCAAGTATCCAATATTCTACTAGTCCCTCCACAATTCCAAATCACATTGTTCAAAGTAATTTCTAACTTTGATATCCAACTCAGTTTAGTTCATCGAGGCAATAAAAATGATGTGCTAGTATGAATAACAGTAAAGCCATTTTCCCATTGTGACTAAAAATTCAGCAAAAAGACACAAACTCACATCTGTCAGCAAATTATTTATTTTTGGAACCATCATTCTTTTGAATATTGATTTTGAAAGTGCCAATTTGGAATAGAACTAGTAGATTCTTTGTTATTTGAATTGAATAGTCTTTAGGATTCTGTGGATTTGAGATAATGTCTTTTTTATTTTTGTTATATTGCCTTCTGGATGTGAATTAAGCAGCTGGGTGGGGTCGTTACCTTCTTTGGTTTTTTCTGACACAGACATTAAGTTTGGAACTGTGATACTAGGTATTACAATGATCTTTTATTTAATCAATGTGTAGGGGGAGGTGATAGTAACATATGCTTTATTATTTGATACTTTTTGAGAATATTTATTCTGGCAGTAAAAGCTAACATCAATGGAGATTTGCACAATTTATGGTCTAGGGAAGAATGATTCCAAACAAAAATGTGCTGCTTAAAAGATGAATATTATATGTCGAGGAAAAAAAGTCCTGCAATAAAGAATCTAGTAATTTCGAGATAAGAGGATAGTAAGAGTTACTGTCTAGAGGTTTATTTTTTCCTCTATTAACTGTGAAGGTTAGAGCTTAGGTAATTAGTTAATGTCTAACTTTTAGTATGTTACTTAGGCTAGGTGAATGTCATCTTTTTTTGTGCACAGTTTTTTATCAGCTGAATCTACAATTATTCAGAATCAGAGGGACACAATAAATTAACCTTAAAATAGCCTGGGTATCAGAAACTTTCTAACAGTGACTTCTTAGAAAGGACTTCAAAACCAGACCAGGAAAAAAGATATTTTGGTATTATACAGCTAAGAGGTGTCATGTCACTCACTGTTATTATCCAAAAAGCTAGATTAAAGGTAGCCCAGTTCCATTTCTACTCTTGTAAGCACAGTGTAGAAAACTAGAGAGTTTACAGTAGTCTGAAAAAATCAGCCACAAAAATATAAACTTCTACAAACAGTAAAATTTCTCCCTTTCCACAGTACTATTTAAATTCCTTATATCCTTAGACTGTTGGCCGTATCACTTCGCTCATCTTTATTATTACACTGTATCACTGAATGGGGGAAGCATTCTCAATGGTGATAGAACTTTCTAAATGGTATGTTATTTCATATTGTCAGATTATTTCATGTGAAACATGCTGAAACTGCTGTCAAACTGACTTTATCTTCTAGGAAATTAAGCTGCATTATCTAACACAATGCAGACTTCTTAGAGAAGCAGCCAGGCAAATCTAGTGGGTAGTTGTCAGGAGATAATCACCCCCCTTGGGAATTATAGATACTCTGCTAAATCTCGTATCTTTTACAGCCTTAGGGATATGATTATATTATGACAAAAATATCCCTATTGCATTACTTACATTTTTCAGTCAAGGACTATCTGCAATCATCTAGTTGAAATACCTCAAGAGAGCATTTCTTTATGCTATTAAATTTCAAGTTTTAAATAACCACATGAAAGAATACCTACCATGCAATTATATAATTCTAAAACTTTGTTACACTTTGTTATTGTAAATTATCAAAGTAAGAGGTTTCTGCAAAAATATTTTTCTGTTAATACTACACAAATAAATAAGAACTATGCATAGCAATAATCATAATCATAAAAAATACAAAGTATTGATAACAAAAGTAACATCAAACCCAATAAATTAGAAATAGTATTAAACCAGAAATAACACTATTTCTGTTTTAAAAGTCCTAAGCATATACTAACTAGTTGCAAGATCAATGCTAGCCTCACCTCTGAGTAGAACGCTATGAAAGGAAAAACAAATTGTGTCATTCTGGTGTCTTTTTGACCCTGACTGTTTAAACAATACTCTTTCTCAGAGAGTGATTTTATTTAAATTTAACCTCAAAAAGCATCCAAATAGTTTAACATTTATTAAATATATTTATGAAAATCCTAGGATACTTTAGTGATTGCTCACTTCAGCAACAGAAAAGAGAAGCACCGGCAGGGAAAGAAAGAGGCTTTCCTCCCTCTTTATGGAAATTAAATCCTGGATTTTTCTTTTTACTTAATTGCAACAATACTGGAGATTTAAAGAGAATATTTCTTTCAGGCATCTTTGAAACAACACAGAAAAGGTGGTCTTCAAGATGAAGTTGCAAGCAGAGGAATAGATATAATTTATTCAACAACCTATGTGGCAGAGCAGCTAGCCTTCAGGGCCTGAACCTACATTCTCCTTTTCCAAGAGTGAGTCTTGAACTAAGAGACTATGAGACTATGCATTATTATGGCCTTAGTACACAGTGGCTGTATGTCTAAATGTAACAAATGAACACCAGTTTAAAAATACCTAAACTAGCTTTTGACAAACTACCTTTTGTATCAGAATCACATGACAGTGTTGTAAAAAAACTCAGGTGTTTGTTACCTGGTGTGCAACCAATCACATACAGAACAGAGATACTGTTTTTACTGCAAAGTTGTGTAATTCTGGATGCTCCCCACAGCTTGGTCTGACTGTTCCCACCTACAACCCATCTCAGCCTCTACTCATCGTCATAGCTCTGCCTAGCTATCCCAGGAATGTATCTGACCTGCTTTCCCTCACCAGGCCTGACCCTGATTCCCACCTGCAGGCTGATGTCTTGGCCTGGCTTTGACCTGGTCACATTCCCACATATGTGTCTGATGCCATGGGTTGGGGAATATCCACTCCAATGCACCAGGTCAGAGCATGGACAGCTCTAGCAGCTTACTCCAGATCATATCCAGAGAAGTTTTGACTTTCTCTGGTTGTGGAGACTTCACAACCACTCTGGGCATCCTGTTCCAGTGTTTGAACACTCTCACAATGAAAAGATTTTTTTACTGTTTCAGTGGAATTTATGGGGTTTTCTCAGTGTGCATCAATTGTCTTTTGTCCTGTCATTAGGTACCAGTGAGAAGGATCTAGATGGGTCTTTTTTAACCTCCCCTACCAGATTTTTGCACACATTATAAGATCCCCTGGAGCCTTCTCTTTTCTAGTCTGAATAATCACACATCTTTCAGACTCTCTACCTTATACCAGATGCTCCAGTTACTTAATCATCTAATGATACTGAAGTCTGGTGTTAAGGAAAGGTGTTTGTCTTTTATCATTCTACTGAGTTTTATAAAGTACACTTAAACTCTCACAGGACATGGTTCAGATGCTAATGAGCAAGTTTTTTACTCCATAATCACCTTCAAGTCATATATATATACATGTACACAATGGAATTTTCATACCAGAAGCAACATGATTGAAAACAAGCTCAGGCTTAACTGTATTTGTACAATAAAATGTGCTATATTTTAAAAGAACAATACAATCCTTGCAGAGAAGATCAAGACAACATTAAAATTGTTTATGTAACTTCATATTCAGAATTAGATTGGAAAATAAGTGCAGTAACTAAATTTCATGTGCTTTAACTTTATACTGGCTATATATATTCACTACTCTTATTTCAACACTCTATGTGTATTTAGGAAGTCTCTTCTCTCTCCAGACAGACCATAGTCCAATTTTGTAGCATTATTGATGTAGAAAAGTCTATCACTATTAACACGACATACAATTTAATTCAGTTGCTATAGAGATCTCTGCAGGGACACAAAAAATAAAAAGAGCAAAATTAATCTGCCTTACAGTCTAGTTGCCTGGAGTGCACCCCCTACAGGGAGAGTACAATAATTAAGTCTTATTTATTGTGGGTTCCATTAAGCCTTTGTTGTTACCAATTATATCATTGTCTG
This sequence comes from Bucco capensis, assembly GCA_013396975.1. Classification (NCBI taxonomy): domain Eukaryota; kingdom Metazoa; phylum Chordata; class Aves; order Piciformes; family Bucconidae; genus Bucco; species Bucco capensis. The sequence continues at coordinate 587,953 of VWZO01005614.1, read as the reverse complement.
ATTGATTTATCAGGTGTGGAAAACAACCAAAAATTAATTTCCTTGATCTTCATGAGCAAATGACTTCTGCATTGTGAGCTGCACCGCAGAGTTTTTCTTGAACAGCTGGAGCTTTTCTACTTGATCTTGATTTTATTTCCCATTGTATCAGTGAACTCATTTTGAGGTAGGAGAAATTGATTCTATCCACAGATTTGGATTTTATATGTGATCAATGTAATAGAGAAAGCAAAAGGATTTGTTCTTAAATTAATATAATACTTCCCTGTTACAGAATAACAGCAGGAAAGAAAATGCTTTTCATCGCTGCAAAATGTGTTTAAGGAAAAGGGTGGAACAGATTTTACACTGTATTAAATTCCAACTGGTGGTAATAAACAAATCAAACAAGATAACAGATGAATTTCACAGTATATTTTATTGCTTCATTACAAGTATTTTTACCTACATATTTACCAGAAGAAATGGCATAGATTCTGCACCACAAAGGTTGGATTTTTTTTTCATGCTCGACTGTTATTTGCAATATGAACTTTATTACCATATAAATATTTGATTCAGACACTAAGGGTGGATATATTATTAGTTTATTTAAGAACAAGGCATACATACTTCCAACAGATTTATAGAAGGTATGAATATTGAAAGTACCTGAAATGCAGATTAAATAAAAACACAATGTTATTTTCTGATATGTAATTATAGTAGGGTTATTAAAAAGTAACAACGGACAATGTTTTATTTAACCAAGTAAAATCTGATATGTTGTGTAATATCTATTCTGTAGCTAATACATTGAGTTTTCTACTCTTCAGTAAACATGGTTATGCCTTTCTACTACATATGAGTCAGGAAAGGTAGTATATGTGTGGTTGCAGGAGAATCAATTTATCAGATTTTGCTCACTTTGATATGCTTGATCACAAACAATTTTGTATTGTATGTTATCTGCTGCTGCTGCAGCTGCACTTTAAGGTCAAGGTTATGTTCTGGATTTTCACAGCAAGATCTTCAAGGTGACAAAAATCAGTTCCAGTATTTATAAAGACAAAATTGCAACTGGTCACTGAGTCACAGCAAACACGTCTACAAGTAGTGGCGACTTAAAGGAAAATTACATAACAATGTACATCTGATAGACTTCAAAAGCCAGAATTGTGAATTCAAACACATTTTTATAACACAGGATCCTGATTTAGCTAAACCAGTATGCTATATTAGTACTCATACAGAGAACTGTGTTTCATAAATAGGGACAGTTTAGAAATATTTATGCTTCTTTTTCAAGACTGTATTCTTTATATTTGAAGCCTTACAACTTTAATACTAAAATGTTACGAAGAAGTAATTTGTCTACAGGATCAAAAATAAATTAATTTCCTAACCTTTCAAGGCAAGTGTATTAGTTGATGTACATTTTATTTTCAGGATTGTTGCATGAAGGGTTGGTTAAATGCCATGACTAGATCTCATGGTTTAACCCCAGTAGGAAGCACAGCCCCATGCAGCCACAATCTCACTCCCACTGAGTAGGATGAAGGAGAGAATTTGAAGGGTAAGAGTGAGAAAACTCATGAGTTGAGATAAAGATAGTTTAATCAACAAAGCAAAAACCACACACAGAAGTAAAGTAAAACAAGGAATTCATCAGCTACTTCCCATCGGTAGGCAGGTGTTCAGCCATCTCCAGGAGAGCAGAGCTCCATCACGTGCAACATTTACTTATGAAGAAAAATGCCATAGCCCTGAATATCCCCCCTTCCTCATTTTTGCCTGTAGCTTTTATTCCTGACAATGACATCATATGATATGGAAAATGCCTTTGGTCAGCTGGGGTCTGCTGTGCCAGCTGTGTCCCCTCCCAGCTTCTTGCATGCTTCCAGTCTACATGCTGGCAGGGCAGCATAAGAAAGAAAAGGCCTTCATGCTGTGTAAGCACTGTTCAGTAATAACTGAAACATCCCTGTATTATCAACTCTGTTCCAGTACAAAACTGAAACAGCACCATAGGAGCTACTCTGCAGAAATTTAACTCTATGCTAGCCAAACCAAGTACATGAGAAAACCAAAAGGCATTTAATTTAACATATGAATGTAATTTTGATAGCTATATTTTCAAAAGATTCTATACCATATTTATCAGAAGTTTCAGTTGAAAAAATAAAAGATTGGGCAAGGCAGCTTGCTGAGTTCACAGTTCTCTTTTACGTGTTATGGGAGTAACAAAAAAAACCCAAAAAACTATTGGGGTTGTTGTGGTGGTGGTGTTTATCTATAACTTTTTCTAACCTTTTAGCAGCAGTGAATCCCTATCCTTCATTTTTTGAAATAAAATTTTAGTAGTTACAAATCATATATAAATGCAAATTATCATCTTTGATTTTTTTTTTAGTTGCTTACTTGTTTGTTTGTTTTTCTGAAAACCATATCAAATGGGATTCTTCTCGTTCTTCTGTAACCAAACTAGGCCTGTTTCTATCTCCTCAATTCTCTTACTTTTATGAGTTAGGGTTTACTTACAAATGTTAAAGTTTTATACAATTAAGTAAATTTTCTTTTGATTTTCTTTTGATTGCTTCATTTTTCTTTTGTATAGAAAATGGAGTGGTTTGGGTCTTTTTAACGTGTGCGCAAACCCACATTTCACATAAGGAATAGCACTATGAGCACAGACTGAATGACAGTAATCATGATAGTAACAAAAATGGCTAAAAGCAAAGTCTATCAAAGTGAATGTGACAAAATTCAGCATAATTTCATTAACTGTAACTTATTATACAAAGTAAAATGCACATTCCTCATTAACAATAAAATATGAAGATGCTTTTGCTTCAAAGCTGTTTTGTTTTACATTATCTTCTGCTCTGCAACTATTTTTTTGCATAATGTAAATTCTATCCTTGAAAATTCTATCGCTTTAAAGGCAATTTTATCTATGTGATGAATTATGAGCATGTCTCTACTACTCTTATCAAACCTGAAATGTTTTGTTATTCTGCCACTGCTCTAATTTCGCAGTGTTCCCCAGTAGTGTTCTGGGTTCACCTAAATGCATCTTTTTAAAATGTCTTACGGAATTTAAAAGCTATCATTTCAAATACACATCCCATAATATAGCTAAAACATTGTCATTAGACTTCTATTATACTTTTCATGTGAGTCAACTTACAGCACAAGAGACTAGAACATTAATTCTGGTTTCTCTCTCTAAAAATACATGCTACAAAAGGCACTAGAATAAATTACATATGAACTTTTTACTGTTTGCTCAGACTGATTTTAAAAACATAAGGAAATATGAAAATGCTAATGAAATAGGCTGCCGGGCTCTGATAAGTGACTCAGAGCAACTTCAAATGTTTCTATTAAAGAAAATCACTGTACTTCTCACTGTTGACGTGTGTTATCTATTCAGCCACTGCAACATTGTGCCCTTTTTGTTCCATGGCATGTTGAACCAGTCTGTAGAACTTGTTCTGGTAGTAACAATAGAAACCAGGAGCTAAAAGCTGCAATAGCAAGCAACTGTGTTATCTTCTGACGATGCAGAAGTGGTATACATATTCACTGTGGCAATGAATATTTGGTGTTTTCAAGTAATTAAAATCGTTACTTGCATCATATTATTTTATAGTTACTAATTAGAGATTAGTGTTTAAAATGACCAACACAACCTAGAAGAACAAAAATAACAGAAAGAATTGGTAAATTAATGGTATAAACTGAAATTCTTAATTCTAAAAACAAATGATGAAAATTCCAACCCTTTTCGATGTATTAAGCTAAAATGAAACAAACAAAAAAATAAAATTTGCTCCGCATTTCCTTTGTAAAAAAATCACTGTATTATACTGAATGCTGGAATAATAATTCTTCTGCTGTATAATCCAAATCCACTGAGAAATAAGAGAAATTAACATTATGAATATGGAAGTCCTGCAGAAGCCTTGGTATCTGCCTGCATAGGTCAGCTCTTACATTCAGAATTCTTCTAACTGGTTTAATCCAAGTTTGCTATCATTTACCTGACATTTATAGTGTCCACCACATGACTGTTATGGTGTTGAGTTTAAGTGTTATCAAATATAGATAATATTTAAACTCAATAAGGCACTGCATCCATGCTTTACTAGGCTTTTATTTATAAAAATATAAATTTAATACCTACTTATTGTTTCCTGAATTTTATGGCCTGAATTTTATGATAATATATTAATCATATTTCAAGCTCAAGTACTTGGATTATACACTAAAGATTATTTGACTATTTAAAGACAGCAATACCATCACTGAAAACAACAATAATTTGTTAGGAGAAATAAGTAATAAAATCCTGGAAAAAGAAACAGTAAAGGCTGCGCACAAATGTTCATATGTGGGCGGTTTGGTCTTTGTTAAATGACTGCTGGTGAGTTTATGTTCTCCTTCACACAGGAGCAGTTAACCCCAGAGAAGCAGAATGAACCCCACTCTTCTGAAGAAAATTTGATTTGCAGGTAGAAACACCATTTTCTACAGTGACTACAGTGGCTACAATTATTTCCAATCTGATTTAATTTTGCTTTCATTTTTCAGAGGTGCAACGCAAGTCATCTAGCTCTTCTGATATAGTCTTGATTATTTTAGTAGTAAAATGAAGTTGCAGGGTAGTTGTCTGGCTTCTTTCCATTTCTTATGACATATAAACTACCTGTCCCTCGCTCACACTTTCCTTTCTTGGTTAACTCTAGATTTTCCTTCAAACAGTAGACCTTAAATTCCAAGTCAGCTGGTATGTTAGTTAATTGCTCTTAAACTCCATCTACACTTGTTTCTGTTTTTAAACTAACTTCCCTCTCCTGATTTTAGTATAAAGACACCATCATCATCATCATCATCATTATCATCATCATCATGGCTTGAAAGGACCTTCAAGGTCATCAAGTCCAACCAACAAGGCTTGTAGGCCCTACGGGGAGTGACCTTGGCATTATTAGCACCACGCTCTAACTGACTGAGCTAACCCCAGTCCTTTTATATCAGCAGCAAGCTGACAAGATATTATTTTGATCTCAATAACCTACATCCCTTCTTCTTAATATTCTTTTAAGAAAGTTTGTTTTTTTTTTTAATTTGTTCAAGACTCAACCTCCTTGTTGAAGTTATAGCCCTCATTACTTGATTCTGTCATATTCAAAAAGTCATGGCAGTAAGGCAAAGTCCCCAGTGACTGGAAAAGGGGAACATCATATTCATTTTTAAAAAGGAGGACCCTTGGAGCTACCAGTCAGTCAGCCTCAGCTTGTGCTGAGAAAGATCATGGAACAGACTGTCCTGGAAAATATGTAAGAAATATGCAAGACAGGGAGGTGATTAGAGACAGCCAACATGGCTTCACCAAGGCCAAATCATGCATGACTACTATAGTGGTCTTCTATGATAGAGTGATTGCATCAGTGGTCACCTACATCTACAGCTTATTGTTTGTTGCTTGGCTTCTCAATAGGTTTAGAATGATAAAGACAAGACAGATGATAGATATGTTTGTATAGCAAATGATTTTGGAATAAGTTTGCTTCTGAAAAAAACTCTAGAGTGTAGTTAATATTTTATAGTTAATATATCAATTTTTAAACAGTTGAATAGTAAACAACAAGCAATAAATATTAATATTTGTACTAAACCAAACATTTTTTGTAATAGAAATAATAATACTTAAAAATAGAAAACAAAACAAAACCCATAAAACTGTGGTAAAATAGAAACAGTAGATGTTAAATATTTCACCAAAGACAACATGATATTTATCTAGGCACAGGTCCTCATTTTCAGAATAAAAAATAGTGCTACTAGAATTTATATTAAATATGAAATGTTAAATTCTCTAAAATTACATGTATTTAGAAACAGCTAATGCTGTTTTAATGTTATTAAAAATAAAAATCAACATCCATGAACACATCAGATAATCTTTTTCTCATCAGTTGGTCAGTCTCAGTTTAGAGTTAGTTTTTTCCAGCCAAGAACCTACTGGGATGTGAAATCTTCAACTATTCATAGAGTAGAATCTTTCCTTCATTTTCTAATTAACTATTACAGATGAACAACTTATAAACTAAAATCGTCTTGAATCTCCATGACCCTGATCAACTTTACTGCCCTTCCTTTCACACACTCCATGTTTCTTGGATGTGTATGCATAGAATCTCAAATGAAATTTCATATTTCTATGTATATTGACACTAATATTTATCTAGTCCTACTGAAGCAGATCAACAGATGTAATCCTAAATTTATGTTTCCCTCTGGTGGTTTTCCTGATTTTTTTGGTGGTTTATTATCATTTGTGACTGATATACCCAGAAGAGAAATCATGACTTCAATAATATTGCGGATGTGATTCATCTGACAAACATCAGATGTTCACAATTGAGATAATAATTCAAGGTTCCTAGTAAGATTTAGTTAATATTGTCAATAAAGTGTAAAGCATGATTAATCTCATTCTGAACTGACATGAACTTGCCCCTGAAAATGTCTATTTCTCGAGTACAGAAAAAGTCCAAACTACAGTGTGGACTGCTGTATCTGTCTACATTGCAGATGTCAGTAATGAGACAAATCTCACCTTTTAATGTACCATATTCTGTTACTTAATTAGATGGCTTGGTAATTCTTGATATTACACCTTTCATTTGATGGAATTTTGTCTTACAATCATATTTCAAAAGGAGAGAAATAGAAGCTTGAAGTATGCTTTTTTATTGCCAATCTTTTTTCTGTGGTACATCACAGCTGGAGCTGGTCAAATTATTTTATCTTTCTTCCAAATAAGCATATGAATATAACATATAAAATTAATCAAATTAAACGAATATGAGTTAATCTACTCTATTTTGACTCTGTCCAATTAAGTTCCAGGAAGCACTAAACCTAGTTTTCGATTTATTCTTTAGGTTTTTATTTGACTTTGTCCAAAATCAAATTGGAAGTTCAAGATCAGATAACTTAGTGCTAGAACTCTTTTTCTCACTTTTTTGCCATCTAAATTGAGCTGGATTCTGTGATTCATTTTCACAGCTAAATGTGATGTAATTTTATTCTCCACCTATTTACCACATCTAGAATGTCACAAAAATAAAATGCTTGGTATTACATTCCCAAATGTGTCACACTTATTTTGTGTGTGATACATGGTTATTCCTAGAACTCCACTCTGCTATGTTGGTGCCTACCCAGATATTCTCCATTAATAATTGTCTTCCTTCAGAGATACAGTATTTTACTTTTGTCTCTGTTGAATTTCATCTTCCTGATTCTGCACTAATTTGTCAAGACCATTTTGAAGTCTGAGCTTCTTTGTCAAACTGCACCTTCGTCATCTGCAAATTTTAGAATACACTCTGTTTTCTATGATAACACTAATGAAAATCTGACTTTAAGAGAGGCCCTTTTGGAGTTTAAGATGCTTTACAGTTGTGCACCAAGCCATTGATAACTATTCTTTTGATATGTCACATCTACCTCTACGGTCCATAAGAAAAGGAATAAATCTCCAACCTCCTGCCAAACACCACAGACAAATATATTAAATTTCCTAGTCCTCTGTGACCCCATCTTTTCTCTCAAGTTCTTAGAGATACTGGAGTGATTCTAAGTGACTTCCCTTAAGTCCTTTGACATGCTCCAGTGAATTATTTCATCTGGCCCTGAGGAACAGAGCACAGTGCCATACCAAGATATCCTTTAATCTGATTTTGATGTGTGCTCCCCCCCCCTTGAATGCCAAGTTGAATCCCTGTCTCCTTGCTTAGCTTCATATACACCTAATCTAAGAATGCACTGAAACACTCCTGTAACTTTTCCAATTTGAAGCAGATCTGTTTTATTGTATATTAAGCACTTACACAGTCTTTTGTTGCCTTCTCTGTTTCTCACTAGTTAAAACTGTTATGTTTTATTTTGTTTTTTGTTTTTTTCTTTTGATTTACCCTGTACACATTGTTGGCGTGAAACTAGGGAAAAATAAACCTAAACTAAAAAAAAAAAAATCTCCCATTTAATCTTACTTTGTGATCTGAGGTAAAAAGCAAAACAAAATTTTTGCTATGTAGTTAAGGATATGTCCCTTGGGGTAAGAAGTTGGCTTTGCTTACTAAGGAGTAGTACACCAGAGTGTGAAGTAGATGATGGAATAAATTTTTAGTTTCTTTAAGCTTAAAGAAATCAAATCAGTTTAATCAGGAGTGATTTTTTCATAATCAGTTTAACTTTTCTTAATATTTAACTAATTATTAATTGTTAATTAGAAAGTATGTATACTACTTTGAAGATTAATGTCATTACAGGTGTTCACACCTTGAGCTATCATTTGGTTGATTTCAGATTTTTCTTATCCTTTATTCTGTTAAATACACACAAACCCCACTACTATTGAATGCCTCTCCAAGCATTATTTTACAGTATAATCAGTGGGAACACTGGAACATCACATTCCTGACTTTCAGAGGCCTGACTTGGTCAAGCTAATGAAGTTTGTTTAGTAGTTATTGTTATCTAGATCTCTGCTGTATCTTATGAGATAAAAGGTTCTTCGAGATTTTACATCTAAATGTTTCAATGTTTTGTGTATAGTTTTGGGGGTTTTGTGGTAATTTGTTGCATTTTAAAAATATTCAGTATGAAATATAAATCTAAGCAAGTTCTAAATTGTGAAATAAATTCTGGTTATAACGATATTTTGTTCAGTATATCTGTAAGATAATTTTATTTTATTCTACTGAAGTGTTCCAATCTTTTATAAAAACTCTAGAAAAATATATATGAGAAAAAAGAAATTCTATAATTATTTGGGGCAATCTCTAAATCCCACTATGGAAGCTTAATAGAGATTAATCTGAAGCTCAAACATAAACATGTTCATGGCACAACAGATGAACTTTTCCCTTTGAAGCACTTAGAATATGACTGTGGTTAATTCACAATAACAATGTGCAATGCTTAATAAGGACCAAATGTCAGTAAGTACCTCTTACTTTGAGACTCTCAACTGAGATTGACTGAGTGAATCTGAGTGTGTAATTAAATTTATTCAGGCAAAGAAACAAGGAATTTCTATGTCCATGTACAGTGTTGAAAGTCAGCAGGAGAACACCATTGATTAAGGTCATTTCTTTAGTGCACAAAAATGCCAACAATTCAAACTCTGAAAAACAAGTCCTTTTAAAAATGCAGGAATTTTTAATTTCCAAGTAAATCTTTAGAGGAAGATAGACCCCCCCCCAAAAAATAGAAAAACAAAGATAATGAACCATGTGGATGCAAGAAACAAAGGAAACTCATCTATACAAACTTAAGAACTGATGTCTTTGTCAAGGAATCAAAATCAGAGAAGGTAATCCATTATCAGAAGAGGTGGTGAAAGAAGAATAAGCCCCACAATTACTGAATTAAAAAAGTGGGAAAGAAGAAAACAGTGAGAAGTACTGCAAAGATTTACTTTCTAAAACATTCACTTAAAGATATTTAGGTTTAACATATAAAATTTCTACTAGAATTACTTCTGTTTGTAATCGATTGTGTGCTGCTCAAATACTCTCCATTATTCATGTTATTGAAAATCTTTCCAGTTCGTAACTTTTAAAGCATAATCCATTGTTCTCTGTCAGGTTTCCTCTGTCTGAGTCAATTTCCTCAGTATTTGTGTCCTCATTTATTTGTACGCAATTTAACAATATATTAGATTTTATACTAAAATGGCTAAAAGTAAAAAGGACTGAGAAATTAATTATATGCATCTCAATGGATTTCATGTTTACATTGGTTGAGATTCTCAAAAGCATCAGCCAAAAAAACCCCAGTAATTACATACATACATGAAAAATAAACACATAAAATACCTTCAGTGACCTAGGCTATTGTCCTGGTTCAAGCTGGAGCAGAATAGATTTTGCTAAGGCAATATTGCTTCTAGCCAAGCTTCCTTTAAAAGTGAATGCTTTTTTCTGAAAGCTGGCAGTATGTTTTCAAAACATTAGCAACTTCTAATAGCTTAAGCCTAAAATGTTTGGATTACCACCAAGGACTGGAATGTAAACTTTATGTGATTTCACGGAGAAGGTGGTGGTGGGGGTGAAAGGTGAAAACCTGCACCTATGGGAAGGAACAGGCAAGACAGGTGACTCCAGACTGACCAACTGAGTATTCCGTTTTATACATGCCATGCTAAGTATAAATTCAGGGAGCAGTTCCCGCTGCATTCTTCTTCTTTGCTTCCCTTGCAGTTTTGCTGTGGGCACAGCTCTGCTGTGGTAACATAGCGATTGGGAGGCAGAGTGGGAGGTTAGATTTTGGTGCTGGCTCTATTTCTATATTTTTATATATATATATATTTGTCTGCTGTTACTGCTTTCCATTAAAGTAGTTAAAGGTACTCTGCCTTTTCCAATCCACAAGTCTTGTTATTTCACTCAAACCGTAACAGCTATTGAGGCTGTTTAGCTCAAACTTTCATGAAACTACCTAAATTCTGTTCCTTGGTATCTCTAAAAATCAGTAACAAACTGCTCATATACAGATTAGGAGCTCAGTTTTCATAAGTGTTTGATCATTTAGCTTAAGAAGGGCAGAACAAAAAGAGTTTAAAAATGCATACTTGTTTTGCTTAACGTAGAAATATCTCCTTACCCGTGCTCATGTGTTATTTAAAAATATAACAAATATCACCAATATCTTTAAAAGCAAAGGAGAATTTGAAAAAAAAAAAGTGAATACATGGCTTGAGCAAAAGTCTATTACTTTTCCACAGAAAAAGATTATTATAAAAGCCTGTGTTTCACTCCATCATAAAATGTTATGCAGATACAAATGCAAGTGATTTTGTCAGTATATTTATGTTCTTTAAAGAAACATAGGAAAATAAAGTAGAAAACCTGATTTCATAAGCAGCATTACTTTGAACCTAATGAAGTTCAGACTACAGAGATATTTTAGATTATTCTGGTGTAACTGAGTACTCTATTCTGGTGTATATTGGGTACTACTCTAAGTATTTGCAAGGTTATTAACATAAATATTGTCACTAAGTTAATACAATGAAAGGAAAAACAGAGTGAAGTGAAACAATTATTTGTTTAAATGAGTCATTTTCTAATATGTTTTATTTCTCCATTAATTAATTACAGCTCTATTTATTTTCCTGTAAAGTCTTTTCATTTCAACGAATTCAAACTGATTGTTAGTAGGAAATAAATACAACTTTCTTTAATTCAGCTCAGTGTTTACAAGCATTAACCACTCACAAAAGGCTGATAGCAACATCATGTAAGGAGTTTTAGAGGCCATGTTAGTATATTCAAATAAATAGAATTAGATCTTGAAAGTGATAGTTATTTTCTATTGGGAAATTTCAAAGGATGTTATAAATAAGAAAAAAGTGAAAAAGGTTTTTCTAACAGAAAACATTTCAGTTGAAATGTTTTTCTTCAGTTACAGAAGTTTCATCAAATAAAACTTCTGACTTTTGAAATGAATACTAATTTCTCTGTCATAAGCATCTACAACAAGCAAAAAATGAAGCCTGTCTGTTGCAAACCAAGAAAATCAGGGAACTGGCTTTTCAGTAGAAGAAGATAAAGCTGAAGCACTGCATCAATTGATTCAAAAGCGGAAAATTCAGCATTTCTTTTAGAAGAGAAGAGGTGCAGTAGCTAATGCTGCTAAGACTGGTGTTTGTGCTTGCCTGTAGATACCACCAGCAGGAGAGTTTTCTCTGGTAAGGTGATAAATAATTAAAACATGCTTAGAACCTAGCATACAGAGTGGCAGGATGCTATCAGACTAGCTGTTGGGAGCAATAAAAATGGCATCTTGTTGGCATGAGTAATGTTCGCTCTTAAAACAGTGCAAGAGAGCTGAAAGCATCTAAATTGAGGGTTTTATTTTCTGATTGTTATTACAACAGGCAAGGCTGTGCATGTAGAGTGACATTATGGTAGCCAGAAAGTTGTTTCCTTCTCATCATCACAGTGATTCAGAACAACTGATGCTACTTTGAGAGAGCGAGATAGAACAGATTATATCTTGTTGCTTCTTTCAGCCCCCTTTTTATTATAATCTTATCATTTGAGATTTATTTGAGATTTATTATCTATGTATTTACTACCTAGTGACAGAACTAGAGGCAATGGGGAAAAAAATAGCATACAGGAAGTTCCTTCTTAACATGAGGAGAAACTTTTTTGCTTTGAGGGTGGTGGAGCACCGGAACAGGCTGACACAGGAGGTGGTTGAGTCTCTGTCTCCAGAGATATTCAAAACCCAACTAGACATCATCCTGTGTAACCTGCTCTAGGTTGTCCTGCTTTAGCAGGGGGGCTCAATTAGATGATCTCCAGAGGTCCCTTCCAACCCCTAACATTCTGTGATTCTGTGTGTGTGTATACATAGGTATATATTTAAATGCCCATGCACACTTGCCGTGAAATAACAGATATGCTTCCATTAGCTATCCAAAGAAATTACCATTTAGTTTTTCCTCTAGTGTTCATCAAACTGTTGTATTTCATAGTAGCATTATTTATTTTTCAAGCAATCAAAATGTGAAGATATAGTCTAACCAAAAATATGTAACAAGGATGAAACAAGAATCAAGTAGAAATGATTCATCTATCCTCTTTCCTTCAATTTGTTTATTGGGCCTTACCAGTACAATCAGAAAATAATTATTTATTTGTAATCATTTAATATACCAGTACAGTTGATGGACTTGTCAGAATTTGCTAACCATTCAGAGACTTACCAATTAGGAACAAAAAGAAGGTCTGTTATAGCTATGAAAATGGTCACTGATTAGTTATTGTAAATATATTTCTGCTGTAAATACGTGAATCTCCTTATTCTGATTAGTTACAATAATATCTTCTCTTAAAAGTTTTTCTACTGAAAATTTCCAAGCTGTAAAAAAGATACCCTTTTGTTTTTCAGTCTTTCAAGCTAAAAAAGAAATATTGTGAAGCCCTAAATGGAATTAGAACAACATGGCACAAAGAAAATAAACTTGTGAGATCACGGGGAAAAAAAACCCAACAATATAAAAACCATGGAAAATCCTTTCTCCTCATTCCTTTTCTTCATCCAAATCTGTTTCCTCCATTAGAGCATTAAGACATGAATATTTTCCTTACTTTACTACCGCTTCTAATGAGAAAGAATCCATGGACTAATTCTGATAAGAGTAACTTGGCTCAGCTTCTTAGATGGAAGGGGATGCAGTAAGAAAGAGACAATAAAGAATGGAAATACACTCAACACAAAGGATGTGATGAGAAAAGCGGATAGGAAATGTTTACCAAATGCACAATCATTTAATTTTAATCATGTTGGCTGGGTCAGATCCTGGGGGAGAAAATGTTAAAAATTGCAGGTCAGGATAAAGGCAGTTTAACGAAGCTGAAACATTTTTATAGGGATTTATACCTCTGCCTTATGCTCTTCTTAGAGGTGCTCTTTTTAAACATGCTGAAGTCACTAAATCCCAGCAGATTTTTGAGTTGTTATTATGAATGTATCTTTTATATTAACTAGGGGCTGGTGGAGAGGGCTGGGTGGAAGGCAAAACACTAAACTCCTGAAGAGGGTAGACAATTCTGAAGATAGCCTGATTTAAAAACATAAATCTCTGTTCCAAAGTGAAAATGAATGCTGAGTGAGTTCCTCGCTCTCTCTAAGTGACATTAGCACTTGCTAGCCTTACCATCTAAAACAAATTGTAAATCTAAATTATAGATGTACTGAACTGAATCCTTCTGGAAATGCTGTAGATAACAGGACTCGACTGTGTCTCATTCATGAGTTTTCCACTGAGGAAAAAAAAAAGAATAGCTAAAAAAACCCAACAGTTACCAGATATTATCACATACATAAAATGTTTCTCTTTATTAAGTTAATCTATCATGATTCTTGAGAATAACAGCTCAGATTTCATGTAGTTAGTAAACTTGAGTGCTGTAAGATCATCTCTGAAACATTAACTTTGCTTCATTTAAGTTTCCATTGATGAAATTCATTATTATGAATGAAGAATATGGGCATGTGAGCATTACAGGCATAATCTCCTTCCTTTCTATTTGATTTATACACTTGCCTAGAGATAACTCAATTCTCTAGAGACGTATGAGTAATTTATTTCCAAATATTGAACTAGAACTGGACAGTAATTTCTCTGACTTTTGATGTGATGCTGTTGTTAAGGCATAAATAACATTAAGCAACACTGAGGAGTTGTCATTTTGGTATTTATCTTTGGCTTAGAGCACTTAGTTATCATTTTTTCTTTGCAAGGCCAGATTGCCTCTCCTTTTACAGATAACCAGAAACAATTTGGTTATTAAATAGAAGCAAAATGAACAACAGTCATTGACTTCTTTTACTTAAATTGGATAGTTACTGAGCTGAACTCAAAAAAGAGGACTAAAATATTGTGGTAGTATGAGGTTACCAGTTTCATCTTATCATTGCCAACCTAAATGATTAACATATTTCAAACTCGGTAGAATTAAATTTACTATTTTACTACTTTTTTCATCTTATTTGCTCCTCTTGTCCTTTTGAGGATCGGGAATGAAACAGTGGTTGGATTGGTGCCTGAGAGCTGACCAAGGACAGCCGAATAAGGACAGCCCATTACGTAGGTTTAAAGGGAGTAGCTTGTTTTCCATTATGTAGATCAGATTTTTCCACTCCATATCAGACTGTAAAGGCAAGCTGAATCTGGTGGCGGTCTCCCTATTGGGAAGAAAGTGTACAAAAGTGTATTTTCAACATGTTTCTCTTCCAAATGTATAAAAAAATAATAAGGAAAGTTCCAAAAACTCTCAGTTAATATGATGTCTATTAAAGCACATATTTCTGCCAGTAGTGGCCTGTGTAATTCCCATTAGTGCTAATAGTAGTTACACACATAAATCTCGTCTGATGTGAAGGGAGAAAACACATCTAGTTTTTGAAAATGCATCTTGCTTAACCACTAGACTACAGCAAGTCTTCAAGAGTCATAACAGTCCACTGAGTAAAGTTCTATTTAAGCATTTCATGGTGATGAATTTTTAACTTATCAAGCAAAAACCCCTTTCTTGGTTTATAGTTTTGATGTTCATTTCTCTTCTGAACCATTAGAATCTTTACTAATCTGATTCAGGTACATGATCACGTAGTTGTCAAGCTAAAACTTTGAATGTTATTTTTTCTAAAGTAAAAGTAATGCTGTACAGACTGTAGTCAGCATTATCATCCATCTGCTTAGTGAAATCCATCAAAGTAAAAATATGCTAGGCACCAGACTAATATCTTTTAATGATTTACACCTGGCAAAAGCCCTCATTACAACACAAAAGTGTACTATATTTTTAAAAGTGTTTTTTCTTGGTATAGATTTTACATCTCAGTGACTCTGTCTCTGAAGCAGTGGCTACTGCAAGTCTAGGCATTTTTGGGGTAGTGTTAAACACTCTTAAATGATAGCTCCACTATGCTATCAGTTAGGGTAACTTCAGGTGACTTTTTACACAACTATAACACTAATTCCAATTATCTGCTGGCCAGTCTAGCTCTGTGTTCTCTGGTTTTACCTTTTCTCTGTGCTTTCAGGCCTCCTACTATCTTGCACTCCTGGGCACGCAAGCTATAGTCTTATGACAGTTCATTTATGTATTCTTATTCTAAAGTCATAGGTAGTTTAGTATACAAAATAAAAGTATTTGAAAGCAGAGTGTTAAAATGAGGAGATATACAGTAATTTCTCATCAACTTGTTAGCATCTAATTACAGTAATGTTACTAGTATGGATTAGATTTCTTTTTTTCTTTGCGTTATAACAGCACTTTTTGCAAAGGTCTAAATATTTGACATAAAGTGCTGTTTTTAATGATATAACTGATATTGACTTGCATAACAACATATTTATTAAGAGATTCAGATGAGTCATTTGCAATCAACTACAATTTGTGTGGGAGCATTTACTAGGTAAATCTATTGTAAATCAGTGTGATCTAATATAAGATGTTCTAATTTTCTGCGTTTATTTACCCCTTAGGGAAGATCTGAGAGCAAAAAGGAAATCATTGAAGATAATTTTAATGGGTCTGCTATGCCTGACAAAAACTCTGTTTATATCTAATAAAACCAAGCTTCATTGAATGAATTTACTGAAGGTATTTAACAATGACAAAACTTAAAATCATTCACTCCAAACAATTCTCAATTCTGTCTTCATGAGACAGTCTTCACACATGTGTATATTAAACTCTAAGTCACATTATTCTTCCATTAATAAAACCAAACAAACCTCCAAACTTCCCCAAACCCCAGATTTTTTTAAAGCCTTAGCTCAATCTTTCCTGAGAAATCATTCTTTAGTTCTTTTTGCTATCTGAACAGCAGGAATTAAATCAATTTGTCATATGTACCATTCTGTTGATCAATGCTTGACTAATTATTTTTGTTGTTATGCTTTAACAGACTTCTTCAGAAGACAGCTATGGATGTTAAACTTTCTAAATGGATTTGTTTAGATTTTTTACTGTGGCTATTTCTGTTTTACTTTCATACTGATATAGGCATTGATTTATTCTTTACAATTAAATTAATAACAACAACCTAAACAGAAGAACTTCACCGAATTGGGGAGAGTCATCGTGATCTGGAAGGAGGTGGTTTCTTCAGACATCTCCCTATAATCTCATATGTTCTTAAATAAGTGATGTCTAAATCATGGCACTGTTGTTGAAGCTTGCTTTTCATTTTTTTCCCATTCCCTATTCAAGCAAATCTACCAATAATCTGCCCATTAGCAGAAAAATATTGGCATTGCTATGACATACTAAGTTTAGTATCACAAAATCTTTCGAACTACATTATGTTTGAAAAAGGAATATGTGTAATGAATTTTTATCTTGAATCAGTTGCTGGAAGACAGACATTTGTACTCCTAAACTACCATCAGCACCAACATTAATTGTCACAGTTATTGATGGTTCTAGCAGAAGTGCTAACAAACTGGAAGAATGTAGGATTGCAGCTATTTGAGACAAGGCTTTCAGAAGAAAAAAAATTAAAACATACTGGAAAAACAGTGTGAAAGAAAATTTTCTATCTTCCCTCTCAGCTGAATTTATTACTTAATTTCAAGTCATTGGCTTTTAATGTGCAGGCTTTTAACTCCTTTCCACGTTTCTAGGGCCTGACTAAAGATCTCTCATCTCATATTTAAGAGAATAGAATGACACTATTTTTAATCACAACTCTAATGTAAAAAAAATACTACATCAATAGGACTCAAAAGTAGGTTGTCATGATGCTATCTTTTTATTTGTTTGATCAAAAATGGTGATTTTTTTTATAGAATGAAATGAATACTGGTGAATCTTAGAATGTTGTCAAAATCTGATATATGGTTATGTGCTTCAAGGTTCACATCTGTATTCTGATACAAGTGGAGAACTGCAGATTCTTTTCAAATGCATATTTGCAATTATAGAACAGTGCTATGAAAGACCAGACACTGCAAAGTCTTTCTTGACATATAATATTCACTAAGACTGAAAGCATTTGAAACGTCTCTGTTAATGGATAAACACTAGGTCTGAAGATTGAAAGTGTGCTTCCTGCAGAAAGTGCTGTGCACACAAATAAGCACAAGATGTAGCTATGCAAACAATCCACTTTCAAAGCAATCAAGAGGGAAAAGGCTCAGTATATATGACCCTCCACCAAAAACAAAATATTAGTTTTATTCAGTAGTTGTCAGCCTTTCCAAAGATGTACTAGTTTCAATCAGTGAAGGATAATACCTACAGGAATTCACCTCTAGAGTTAATAAGAACATATTTAGAATTGAGAGTTAAAATCCAATATTGAAAAATATTAAATTCCACTTTAGGACGGAGCTAGATACAGTTCTGATGCAGATGGGGATCTATCCTGTTTAGTAATAAAACATATGGCTGCTATAGGCGAGTAAAACAGCATACAGCTTTCATAATGGTATATAATGGTTATATTATGATTATAATCACATGAAACCGATCAAAAATATTTACCTATCTGTGATGTACATGCTCGCTTCAAGTATTTATTACCTATTTGCACTCTTTTCATTTGAGTTGGGAAATAGATACTAATGTTGTAACTTCAGCTCGTCCTTTCCTTTAAGCCCTTTATGTATTTCCTGTTTAAATACTTTTTTCAGTAACATTTTCTTTATTTCAGGATTCATGCAAAATGAAGTTTGCACTACAAAATGACATTCATTGTGGTCACAAACATATGTCTCTGAAGAAAGACAATAACATATCCAAGGTATCTCTAATAATAATATATCTAACACTTTAGAAGTAAAACCAGGAGAATTCTACTCCACAGGCACACATCATGTGCCAGATATCCAAGTCAAAAAGGGCTTTCTTACCAAAATAGAGAAAGAGGTTTGTTTGATTTAAATCTTCACATGCCTTGGCCATTTATGATAATCTTAATATACTATTTCCATCTGTATTGGTAGGCAAGCACCAATGATCACAGTGATCACAGTAAGCAAATTACAAAGAGCTGAAGAGAAGGAAAACAGTGAAATATTTGTATTTATGTTACACAAAATATTCACTTTATCTCTTAACATAGGGCAAAGTCATTTCAAGGGCTGAAAAGAAGTTGAAACTTCTGAATGTGTCACACTATCTGATATCACACTATCTGTTATCACATCTCTATCCTCTGAGAACAGAATACCTGCATATCTGCACTGCTTGGTTCACTTCCTACTCTTTCTGAATTGTTTCACATACCAGAAATCTTTTTTTTTTTTTTTTACTTTTTTTTTATAGTGATGTAAGAAAGAAATCAATATCTTTCTGTGAATTGGTATTTCCTAATCGTATTTGAGAACTTCCTTTCCTAGTTCTTCCATTTCTACAGAAATAAACTGCATTCCGTTCTTCTCAATGTTGCAATGTATTTTGTGTTCATTAAGTTAAACGCATTTAAAAATCAATTTTCAGTCTTTATTACAAGCTCTATAACCTACTGGAAAATACTTAACCATGGTTTTGTGTTACACACTTTTTTTCAGAGGATTCCAGACCAACTTATTCATGTAGAGCTCTAAAATGTGTTCTTTTTAATGCAAAACTAATGAGATGATGTACTATTTACAGCAGCTTCAGTATTCTATTGTGTCAGGATAAATACAAAAAACTACTGTACATTATCCTTTTCACTGGTAGCTACATAACTACTGCAAAACCAAGAGTATTCTGTCTGTGTTTCTAGGCTTGAAAATTGAATAGAAATAGCTTTGGCAAGGAGCTCACTGAGTGCTGTTCAGACATTTCCATAAGGCTTGCTGCTTCATTACCTTGTAACACAGTACATAATTCAGACTTCACAGGATTATTTTCTGTATGGTTGGTTAATGTCTTAATGTTGAGGGAAAGCAACTTTCCTGCTCTGAGTCCTTCAAATCTAATTATCTGGACAGAGTTACCTGCCTGGCAAACATCTCCACCTTCATTTCTTCTTTTGGAGATTTTTCAAGTTGCTATTTGATGGATCAAGAGCAATTTATGGCTTAATAGGATTGGCTGAAAATTGAACTTTATGGGACTGGAAATTCTGAAAATGCATGCAAGAAATCTCTGAAAAATAAATGTTTCCATGTACTATTTTGTTCAGTTGGGCATGAGCAGTAAATCCCATTGCTCTCTGCATTCAGATGTTTAGAACAGAAACAACTTCTATTTTTGTATGTAGACAGTAGTATCCCAAGCAAGATTACTGTTATAAATTTATCTTCAAAGCAAGAAATCAAAATCGTTCTCGATATTTTCTTTCTTTTGTATTTTGTTTTTAATCAAGTTTCATCAGCATCTTTGACACTCTGACAGGGAAGGGGAATGGAACATGATTTACTTTGAACTGCATTCAAAATATGTCAGAAATAAAAGGGTTACTCTTGAAACACATGATATTGTCAAATTGTTTCTGCAGTTCTACACATTTACACAATGTTTATACAAATCAGAAAAGACATTTTGTCTTCAAGAACAAAAAAAAAAACATGTCCACTGTCTCCAGATTGTTTACCTTTGGATCACTCATAAATACTCACATTAAAATGCTTGCTCTGGCTTTTCTTGGTGGTATGACCTCCGTAAAACCAGTTATTGGTGAACTTCATGTGCCTTTCTTACTCATTTTACCTACCTGTGAATTCCATATTACAAAGCAAACTTATGCAGGGACACATTTAGGAGGACTCTTCACTATTTATACTATTTATAAAAATTGATATTAATCAAGATAGATGCAGATTACCTAAGACACATGGCCACTTGAAGAAGCCTAGGATGGCTAGAATCGTAAAAGAGGTATCATGAATAGATGCCTTTCCTCCTGCCAACCGGTGATGGCTGCACCTGTTACTCCTTAAATTCATCACAGTTAGGCTGGATCTGCTGTAATAGAAAGCAATTGTCTTACAGCATCTCTCCTTTTATCTTATAGATTCAATTAGGAACAGATAAAAATTTCTTTTCTGTCCTGGAGGTAGAAGTCTTTAAAGTTATGGTCTTCGCAAAAAATAAATAACTAAAATAAAATTTGCTTTCTTTTAGAAGATAAAAATGTTTTTTATCTGTAAGTAGGCTTTTGGTATGTTTTTAACATTATTAATCCATTTAGCAGAGCTGACTCAGAGCTTTGCAGCCAAGCAGGCAAAATTGAATTTTTATGTCCTCAATAGGAGATGTTAGTTTCAGTTTGCTATTGCAACTAAAGTAGAAGAAGATGGAGTATTCTTTGGTCAGGGAAGAGGAATGTGAATTGTGTCTGAAAGAATGGATTTTGTTGTTCCTATTGGGATTTTGAGGTTAGTTATTACTGCTTCTGTCAGGACAGTTTGCTTACCACAGCACAAACTGCTGTTCTGCATACCTGAGCTATTCCTCCAGCAGCACTCATCCCAGTTGTTAGCTTAGCTTCCCAGCTGCTCTAAGAAACTGCTTTGCATGTTCTTTCCTGCAAATTAAGCTGACTTTTTATTATTATTATTCTGACAGAATATGAGAATAAATTGTTCATTGTCTTATATATTATAACTTGTGAACTGTGAACTGTTTCCACATTTTGCATTAGTATTCAGTTTTCTAGTTTCTTAATGTGTTACCAGGACTGCCTAATCAAGAACTTGTAAATTCAGAAGGTATTGCCTTAGTGAACTTGAGCATTGTTGGAAGAGTTGCCAATGTTCCTTCTGACATGGACAAAAGTGTGGTTTTGGGATAGATGGGCACCTATATGCAAACACAGTTTTAGGTCTCTGAAAAAGTGGTTTGTGACAACCTAGGTCAGTGATAAATGCCTCTAGTTCTACATAACAGTTTAACAGCTAAAAAAGTCATCCAGGAAGGGAGAACACTGGGAAACCTTTTATATTCTACTCAGTCCAAGGATGAAGCAAATTCATAAATGCTGTACCCTTAGAGTGTGCCAAAATCACCAGCTTGTAGAGAAATTGGACTATGTTTTTGTGCTCATCTATGGGAGCTGAGCTGCAGGTTGTACAGGAATTAGGGTCTTTCTGTTTGATGAAGCCCTTGGCTGCATGTTACTGTAAGAAGTTCTCAATTTAGGGTCTTCAGGTCCTTTTCTGTTTGTCCAGATTATCTCCATTGTATATGTGCATGCACGCATGCTTAATTTACACTTTTGATGTTGCATGCCAGCTGAAGGCTGCAGCCACTCTCCAGTCAGGCTGGCAGATGGAAGGAATACTTACAGTTTCCATCCACCAGTTAACTCCAAAAAGAATAAGAGAGGGAATTTGTGCCGTCAGGGGAAGCATTTATTCGATTGCACTTTAACACTAATCCAAACAAATGGATTAGCCAGTCATGTAAGGGGTTTTGCCTCTTAGAATAAGCCAAATTTACTTTAGATACCTCAAAAAAGCAAAACCACATTTAAATGAGACTTGATCAGATCCAGGTTCTCATCTTGTTTCTCAGATCATTGTGCTTTTCCGCAATATTATTAGATGAGGACCTTCTTTTGTCATGTTGTTCTTTTCATTGCTACACCCATCCATCACTCTTTATAGGCTTTTAAGTGTTATGTGGAATAAATTCCTTCCACCCAGTCACAGCCTTTATTACACTTGGCACAGACGTCTGACCTTTGTTTTGCATTCCCTTCTACATGTCTTCAAACTGCTTCAGTCTAGTTTATGAGTCAGGTTAAATGCCAGTAGCATATTCTTCTGTTACAAGGTCAGCTTTTCTCATTTTCTTCCTAGTTGATCTGGCTCGGTAGTTTTGGAGTCTACTATCCTCTAAGAATAACATCATCTACCATATGTTTTGTAAAGTTTATTTGTAACATATGATATGCTTCAACAAGCTGTTTTGTACTGAATTTCACCCCCTTGATTTCAGGGTGGTTTTTTTTCCAATTTCTCCAACTTTTATTTAAAATTTTCCTTCTTATTTTTTAATGTCTTTAATAGTTAAACTTCCACCTTGGGACATGACAACATTTTATAAGGGTACAGATCATCTATGTTTTTAGTGACAGCACCGGTCAGAAATTAAATGACTTCTTTTTAGATTGTGCTTAAAATACCATTTCATTTTGAAAGGGAATGCCTAGAAATGACAGTTTGAAAGTTGGTGGTGGATTTTGGCTTTGGTTTTATTTGTTTTGCATTTGTGGGGTTTTTTAATTATTATTTTAATTAGCTGTTCTTTTGCCTGAGCCATTTACTCTGACTATATCTTCCCAGATTTTGTGGAATAATCATGAATTAAATATTTCAAAGCTAAATCAAGATATGCTACATGAACACCAACTCTTTCACAAGACAAGTTATGTTGACAACTTCATGCCATATCCATTTTGTATGAACTCTTGAATACTGCACTCACACAAAAGTCAGGTGGCCTAAATAAAGCTATAATTTCACTCCTGCTTTGAACCGGATCAAAATGGCTTCCCTTATTTGATATAAGCTCTTTTCAGCATAAAAGTAAAATATGGACTGTAAAAAGAAAAAATATTTCTTAATCAGGAAATTCCAGGATAGTCTTTGTTACTCAGACTCTTGGAGAAGTTTTTTAAAAAAACAACCAAGCAACCAAAAAGAAAACAGGCAAAGAAACCCTCACCGAAGATATAAATCTGTCACTGCAGCTGTTTCTTTCACAGCTGATTTAATGCCGTAAGGAACATAATTAAAGATTTTAATTACTTGAAAGAAAAAAAATAATCCTAAAAAATGAATCAAGCTCCCTAACCGTAAATAGAGCCACTGTAATGAAACAAGAAAGGTGGGTTTAATATGATTCTTGTAGACAATGTTTTCTTTTTCTCACTACAGTTTTGTCTGTTACTGTTGAACGTTGCCTGTTGGGGAACCATCTTAGTTATGCTCTGTCATCACTGACTCCTTGGTAGCTTCAAGCTTATTGAGACAGCAATCAAGAGGAAATTTATTTTTTTTTTCCCTCTTACCCTGATAATTAATTATCCTGAGTTTTTTTATTTTAAATGTTTAAGAAAAATGTAACTAGAGTGTTTTTCTAGTTTCAGTGATGTACTAGCTAAAAGAAAATCAAGAGAGAATAATAGGTAGAAGTAATTAATACTAAAATAATTAAACATCTAATATTTGATACAAAGTTAATGAAATCAAATACAGTATTAAGCAATTTTTGTATTAAATTATATTTTTTCCAGGTAAACCTAAAATGAGATTAGAAAGGTAATAAAGGCATCCATCCGTAAAGCATAAGGAAAGCTGAACATGCTGAGCTACTCCCTCTTGTACCTTTTCCTACTATTCTATTTGACTAATAATGGAAAATACTCCAAAGAAAGCAATCAAAATAATTACAAAATAAATAGAACATTGAAAGTTCAATAATAAAAGACTACTCATTTTATGCTTCTGTAAATCATAGATATTTAGGAAAGTTCTCTAACACTGCATTTATGTTCTTCAAAAATGTTTCACAGATTAATATTTCAGTGCTGAATGGTTTGACTTTGAATACAATCTTTAGCACAAAAACTGGTGACAGAAATTTTATCAAAATAAAATATCTTACTCTTGAAATCACTGTCCTGGAGTTCAACATGTTTGCATTTTTGTTGATAGATACATCTGTCTTGCTGTGTTATGGTGAAGTAGCCCTTTCCTGTGTAGTGAACTTCTAAGTGGATTTTGATTTGGAAAGCAATTTAATGTTTGCTGATAACGTTGATTGGTACTTTGTCAGTGTTAGCTTTTAAGCTTCTGTTCTGGTCTGCTTAATTTTTTGAAATAACTTATTTGATTAAGTGATGCTTTACCAC
This sequence comes from Bucco capensis, assembly GCA_013396975.1. Lineage (NCBI taxonomy): Eukaryota > Metazoa > Chordata > Aves > Piciformes > Bucconidae > Bucco > Bucco capensis. Next base: position 563,572 of record VWZO01005614.1, on the reverse strand, counting down.
CAACAGTTCAGCAGGCTTTCTGCTGATAGCTGAATTTTCTCTTTGGTGCTATTTTGCACTCACTGAATCTCTTCATCATTAAAATTAAAAAGTGTAGCATAGATTCAGCCCTCTCCTCCCCCACTCTGCTGTTCCTTTTCTAGATACATCTTAACAAACTGGGGAAGAGTGTGCTCTCTGCAAATTTTCTGATGACAAACACCTGGAAGGAGTCCCTGATATGCCAGAGAATTGTGCTGTCATCCAGAGATATCTCGACAGCCTGAAGAAATGAGCTGACAAGAACTTCATGAAGTTCAACAAGGTAAAATGCAAAGTCTTGCACATGAGAAGGAACAAACCCTGACACCAGTATATACTTCTGTATAGGAAGGACCTGGGGATTTGGTGGACACCAAGTTGAACATGAGTCAGTAGTGTGTCCTTGCAGCAAAGAAAACTAATTGTGTCCTGGGGTACATTAGACAAAGCATTTTCATCAGGCTGAGGGAGGTGATCCTTCCCCTCTGCTCAGCACTGGTGAGGACACAGCAGGAGTATTGTGCCCATTTCTGGGTTCTTCAGTACAAGAGAGACATGGGCATACTAGAGAGAGCCCAATGAAGGGCCATGAAGCTGATGAAGGGACTGGAGCATCAGAGTCAGCAAGCTGGGCCTGTTCAGCCTGGAGAAGAGATGGCTTAGGTTAGGATCTTATTAATGCTTTAAATATCTGAAGGGGTGGTGCAAAGAGGATGGAGACAAGTTCTTCAGGAGGTTCCATCTGAATGTCAGAAAACATTTTTCTAGTGTTGAGCATGACCAAGCACTGGAACAGATTGCCCAGAGAGGCAGTGAAATCTCTTTCCCTGAAGATATTCAAAAGCTGGTCCTGCACAACTGGGTCTAGGTGACCATGCTTGAGCATAGGGTTTGGATCAGATAATATGCATCAATCATCTATTCTGTGACTGATTAGGCTATGCAGTCAGAATCACAGACCTATCTTTCTAGATGAAGGTACATTTGTTGGCCTGGTGTGTTGTCTTGTTTTTCCCAACACATATTTTTCCTGTAAATTCAAGTCACCTACTCTTGTAATCTCCCCTGTGGCCCCACCTCCCTTCCCTCAATAGAAAAGGAATTCTGGCTGTGGAGGGGAAACAAAATTGTTTGTTACCCATCAAAGAAGATGCACAAACAACTCCTTCTATGCCTTTCAAATTACTAGAGAGTTATTTGCTAGAAATGCATAAAATTTCTTTTTTTTTTATTAACTTCTCCAGAAGATACTTGCTTTTGCACATATTTTGTAGGAACACTCTTTAAGCCAAAAACTCTGGCCTTTTGCTGCTTCAGTGATACCATGAAATGTGGATATCCTTGTGATAAGTACAGCTTAAATATACCTCACACATCAAGTTTTAATATATTATGCTTGAAATTAGTCATATCCTATTTAGTTTGGTTTTATCTTGTAATTAAGTATTTCAGTAATCTTACTGGATTCCAAAGAGAAACTACAAATAGGAGATAGTTCAGTAACCTAAAGATTGCAAAACATAGCATTATGGCAGCAAGGATGTGTTCTTTGGTTTGAAATATTTATATATTTAAGTACTTCTTAGAGGTGAAGGTTGGATATCAGGAATTAACTTTTAATATATTAAAGTACCTTATGATTGACTATGCGTAACATGTCACTGAAGTATTCAAAGGTATGTCAATCTGAGTCTCTGAAAGAAGGAACGGACATCTGCTGTGAAACATAGTCCAGTAAACATCTTGGAAATTTTACAACAAAGGTGTGATTCTCTCAGCAAGAGAATAATTTGTTAGCTGAAGAGAAAACAAATTTCTGCACAGATAGGAAGAAAACCCCTCAGAGAAAATATTTAAAAGTTATTTGGCAATAAAATGCATTTATAAAAGGCTCTTACGATAGAAGGTATGCTCAACATTTCAGAAATAGTAATCACAAATGAGCACATAGGACTGCTGCAAATGCCAACTTTTCTGACCCTTTCAAATGCAATGGCTTGAAATTGCAGCCATTAGAAGAACTAACATTTCATGATTATGTACCATGAAAAAATGTCAAAGAATATTGATCATAGCTTTGAACCTGCCAAAACACAAATGCAGAAACTTGGTCTTCCTGACATGTCACTTGTCTGAAAATGAGTGCCCATTTCTGTCTTATTTACTTCAAAGAGAGTGTGCCTGATCTCTGAACAGCCCACGGCTAGTAAGAGAAAATAAGCCTGGAAATTGTCAGATAATTTTTTTTTCTAATTCATAGAAGTATATCATAACCTGTCTGTGATTAGTTGTGGTTGAACAGCTTGGAATTAATAATTTCAGTTGAGCTGTAGAGGTTAGCACAGCATTTTCTAAGTGAACTCCAGTGGTAGTGTGGTAAGTTGGTTTTTTTTACTCTCTAAAGAGTCCTCCTGAAATTACTGTGTTAACAAGGAACCATTTCTCAAGATGTACAAGAGGTGTCCAGTGTTCTATGCTGATCAGGATTCATCCCTCTCTTTTAAAGGCTTTGTCTCCTTAGGCTTTCAGTGCAATTAGAGAAAGAAATATATACCACCAATATGTGATTCAGCCCACGAACTGTAATGTTCCTAAAAGCAGTTATGGGCTCGGTAGTTAAAAGCAGTTGATGTGAAGCTAGGTTTTGTCCACAATGCTTTTGAGTTGTTGAGCTATTTGCTATTCATGACAAGTATTACACAAGCTTCTGAACAGAGGCTGTGCTTTTTTTTCTCTCTATCTGTTTTTGAAAAGCTCATATCTGTCCTTTCTTTTTGTCTCGTCAAATGTTTCAAAACAGTTTTAAGATTACTTCCAGTGCTAATCTCTTAAGAAAATGGTGACATATTTTTCATTAATTCATTAAAAATAGTTTTTCCTTACAGATGTGAGTTTTTTGTGGTTTATTCAGTAATAAAAATATTATTTACAAGTAATAATAACACTGTAGACTATAGAGTATACAACTGAATACTATAAATTGCAGTACAGAAACCTTTCTGTGTCAAAAAATCTAATTAATAAGGCTTATCACTTTATTTCTGTACAATATTCATAGAGTTCTTTTGGATTACTGAAATAACTTATAATAATCTCTCAGATCACTTGGGCAGCATGTTATGAAACACCTTTAGAGTCTGTAGAACAAAGCTTATTCATCTGTCAGAGCAAGAACCATGTTAACTTCTGTTTATAAAAGTACATGTCTTTTGATCTCCTGTTGAGAAGATTTTCCTTATCTTTCTTACCAATAAAATATTCATGGAAAATAAATTAAACTTTTCAGGAGAAATTGATAATTATATAATTAATAATGACAGTAATTTATAATTATACTTTTATTGAGATGGTATAAAATTACATGTACAGTGTTTCATTTTGTATAGAATTAATGTTATTGATGAGTATACTACACTCTGAAAAAAGCTGTAAGAAGAACTTTTCAAACTATCACCAAGTTTAGTAGGGATCATAACTATACAAGACTGTTGTGAGTTTTCCTCTGAATTACAGACCATAGAAGATAATTCAAAAGCAGTATACATTCAGCAGTTCACTAATTAAGATAAGATTTTTTTTTTCCTTCTGCTTTTTGTAGAACCATCATATCATCTGGAATGTTTTAACTTTAATTTTTTTCTTTCATAGTGGTAATTCTAGCAACTAACAGATTAATGGTTTTCTTTTTTCTACCAGAGGACATATGCCAAGAGCTTATACCAATGCAGGTCAAACTTTGAGCTAAAATAACTTAATAGTATCCTTTTAAGGAAGAATGGCAGTCTTTCTTTTGTATTGCTAATGACATTACATAGTAGTATATTACTGAAAGGTAGGAAAATTTACAGAGATGAAGAGTATTATTCATATTCACATTCCACTATAAAATCAGGTCTTCTTCTGAAGCACAAATCTTCATGCCAATCTGTTCTATTTCAATGGTTGGAGAAAGAACAGTCTCTGTCAAATAAGTTTCCTTGCACAGCTTAAATCAAATGTCAGGATCAAGTTTTGACTTGTTCTTTTTACGGACATAGCTTCATGAGTCTGTTTAATACTTAGAGGAGATTTACAATAAATAGTTAAAAGAATTTTTTTTCTATTTTGCTCAGCTAGCAGTGTGAAACTCAGAAAGTGCTCCTTAGCATGAATAAAATGTATTTGAATGTAAAATTTTACTTTATAATTGGGATATATGAGCCTCCTGCTTGTCGCAGCCATCTTGCTGACAAGATAATGATAGAGTGATGCCCTGTGTCACATTCTCATGAAAAAAAAAAGAGCTGGGTTTATTATTGCACTGGCATATTAGTAAATGCTAGTTTTACATTGCCTTGTCTGCATAGCTAACTGGGGAGAGGAGTACAGCTTTATGTGCATGAAACAAAGGGACACATTTTAATTGTGACAGCTAAATGCTGTATATGAATAATTTATACTAAGATATGAGGACCAGTTGGTAAAGATCAATTATTGTAAATAATGTCATTTTGGCCCTTGTACATGGTAAATAGAAGTCAAATCTTGGTATACTTGTGGGTTTCCCAACTGTCTTTCAGTATTTTGTTGTAGAGAGTAGGTTTACAAAAATATGTCTGCAATCTCTGACCTTATAGAATAACACAGATCACCCCAAAATGAATGCTAATTCTCAACAGGGTTTATTAACTTGGACTTGGCACCATTATTATTGTGGTCTGGCAGGTTTAGCTGGTTTTGAAGCTTAGGCAGAGAAAGCTCACACGTACTGAAAATACTGTATTATCATACTTTATTTGGGTAAATTTTGATCCTTATTATTATTATTTAAAATGTGTACTGATGTATAGTGTTATAGTATCCTGTTAGAATAATTCTGGTGAATTTCTTCTAGAGGTGAATGTGAGTCAGGTTGATTATAACTCTGGCTATCTAGGACTTAACAATAAACAGAGTCTTAAGGCTAGCATTAGCACTGTAAATCAGCTTCTACTTCAGCTTTGGAAGTTGGTAAATATGGGTACTTATGTCTTGTTTAGATTGATATTTCATAAAAGACTGTTAGGACAGATGCCACAGTAGATAACGTGGGTCCTGCAATAAGAAATCCAAAACAATTTTTAGAAGTTGTGTAGAAAGCTACTGTCCTTTGTATAGATACCTATGACTAATTAGATTCAATATTATTAGACTTTTTTAAAGCCTTTGTCATAGAAATAAAAGTGTTTAGAACTGTCTTTTGCTATGGCATTGTTGTGAAATTGTAGTGCATTAAGATTCCTTCTGGATGAGACCCACTCGAGTACTAAGGGAGCTGGCAGAAGAGCTCACCAAGCTACTCTCCATCATTTCCCAGCAGCCCTGGGTAACAAGGGAGGTCCCAGCTGATTGGAAGTTAGCAATGTGACACCCATCTACAAGAAGGGTTGTAAGGAAGATCTGGGGATCTACAGGCTTGTCAGTCTGACCACAGTGCTGGGAAAGGTTATGGAACAGATCATCTTGAGTGCCATCCCAAAGCAAATACAGGACAACCAGCTGATCAAGACTGGTCAGCATGTGTTTATGTGTTTACTAGACTAACCTGGTCTCCTTCTATGACAAGCTGACCCGCTTAGTGGATGAAGGAAAGGCTGTGGATTTTGCATACCTAGACCTCAGCTGGTCTAGGGTGTAGAACACAAGTGTTAGGAACAGCTGAGAGAACTGGTGGTTTACCCTTGAGAAAAGGAGGCTGAGGGGAGACCTTCTTGGTCTCTACAGCCACCTGAAAGGAGGTTGTAGTGAGGTAGGGCTCAGTCTCTTCTCCCAAGTAACAAGTGATATGACAACAGGAAATGGCTTCAAGTTGTGCCATGGGAAGTTCAGGTATTAAGAAGAATTTCTTCACCGAGTGGATTATCAAATATTGGAACAAGCTGCCCAGAGAAGTCATGGAATCACCATCCCTGGAAGCACGAAAAAATGTGTAGATGTAGTGTCTCGGGACACGGTTTAGTGGTGAGCATGGTAGTTTTAGGTTAACTGTTGAACTCATTGATCTCAGTGGTCTTATCCAAACACAATGATTCTATGATTCTCTGTTCACCTCAGTGCTTACTTTGAGCTTTTTCTTTTTTTTTTTTTTTTTTTTCACTCCAGTTGCCCTGCACAGATGCCTGGCAGTTTTGTTGTGCTTTTTTCCCCAAATAAGGCACATGGACTCCTTTCACTTTGTTTACTGTTTATGATATTCACCTCTTCTACTTTCCCTCCACGTCTTGCTTGTTGTTGGATTGTAGCTACTCGTTCAGCTATTTCTGCTAGAGGAAGACTGAATAACTAAAACCACAGTGACTAATATATTGGATTTATTTTAAGCAATTAACCCCTATCTAAAGAATTAGTCTTAAGGCTCTGCAAGCAAAAATAACAATAGGAACTCTTAGTAATATACTTAATTCCTTCAGTCTGGTGATAGGTGCTGTCTATCTAGTGCAGGATGGACATAACTAGAGTGGGCTAACAGCCTCGAGTAAGAACACAACTAGGAAAAACATGATTCCTTGTTATGTGAAACATTAAAGCAATTGGACAGGTACAAGATTGACACTCTCTTTTCTTTTACTTATGTAAAGACATGATCCCTGTAGCAAGAATCATGTCATTCCTAGCTCTCAGTTAACTTTTGGGATGCCAGGTACTTTGCAAGAAAAAGAGATGGCAGCAAGACATTGGGGTCTTTAACTGTTCATCCATACCTTGTATAATATTTGTTCTTTGTGGTGGTAAGCATAGTTTTTCACACTCAATATTGTCCATGAACAGAACATTAGTATTGTATCAGACAAGCTATTGCCAAAAGAAATAAAATTCAATGGCTTGAAAAAATACATACTTAAAAAGGGGTTTTGTATCACTGGTTGTTTAGGTTGTGCAGTATAAATATATATATATATTTGTAAGTAGTGAAGATAGCTCATTTGATCAGATGATCCTTGAGGTCCCTTCCAGTGTCACATTCTATGATTCCAGAAAACAGATATATCCTATGCAATTTAGGACACTAGCACCAAGAAAATATAAATTTATATTGTGTATTAAATCTCACTATTGGCACTTTTTGCCTTCTTAAAATAATATTAACCATTTTTGACAGCTTTAATTAGTATGTAGATAATTCCTGTTCTTTAAAAAAAGCAGGATCTAAGTCATTAGTGAGATATAAATAATTCAGATAGAAGAGTCATTGGCGGCCTCTTAGAGACCATAATCTATCAACAATTGGGAGCATTAACACCAGGCATTCCAGCCATCTTTCTAGTAAGAGTATTAAATATGCAGCCAGGTCCAAAAGATGAAAGTAGAAATCTGACCTCCATTCAGCAACATAAATAATTGATCCATCTGTCTATCTACCTATCATCCATCTATTCAACTCAATCCTTCAGCTTATTCTGTAAGTTTTGTAGAAAGAGAGGATTTGACTTACGAAATTAAAGAAGTCTGTAACTAGAACCATGAAGCTTGAAAAAACCTTCCTTAATTGCACTTGATCTTTTCAGAAGAGTCATAAATTATTTTTTCTTGTAGTTGTGCTGATTTACAGTCTTAACTTTAGACTATCAGGGTTTAAAATGTAGTTTGCTACCCTGATTTTTTTGTTTGTTCCAATGTTATATACAAATGTTTTATTTTGCTTCTTTTTTCTAGATATTAGAAATAACATTCAACAAGAATAGTACATTCTATGCAAGGTGCTGCACAGACTTTCACAGATAGGGTTTGTTTAAAAAAAATCTACTTTATTGGAACCTCTGAATAGGGTAATGCTCATGTGAGAAACAGGATGGCTGGTTGCTATTTGAGTGGTGATGGGAGTCCCTGTTGCAAGGGCTCTTTCAAGAGTATCTTCACCCAAATCAGCCGAGACTTGCCAAACTGTTCTAATGAATTCTTATCATCCAGATGGCTGATGGTCCTATGTGACCACTTTGCACGATTCTTCCTTGTGAATTATATTAAACTGTGTACAAAATATCTCGTCTCTCTTTGCTATACACAAAAGACTGATATGTAACCAAACCTGCATAAGCAGGAAGAGTTTACACTATATTTTTTTGGTCAATTCTGCATCAGGAATTGGTAGCCTTTGAAACTGCCAGTTTTCCCACCCAAGAGAATAATTACAATCAAGTGCACAAATAACAACTACAAATATACACCTTATATAAATAACACCNGGTCTTTTCCAGTCTTTGTGATTCTGTGATTCTGTGAAACTGGCCTATGCACAGCCTGGGGGAATGTCTGGGACTGTCCAAAACTCCCATTATCTCTACTAGTTCATTAAATGCTTTGTTTGACAGTGGCTAGGAGTTCATTCAATCATTTTGTCTCCAGTCAGTCTTCTGTTTCACATCAGTGCACAGTCTTATCTATACAGAGGCTAGCTGGGAACTTTCTAGACAACACAGGGAACTCATAACTAAGAGCACCGTGGGTGCATGTAGAAACACCCCTCATACCCAGACAAGCAGTTACAGCTGTAGGGACAACTTGAATTTCATCCTTATATCCAGTCATAACTTAAATTTCATGAGGACACCAGTAGACAAACTACTTGAACAGGCAAGTACGTAAAACACAGAGGAGCTAAAAATAAAAGCTAATTTCCCCTCATTCTGGTTTCTGTACTAGGCAGAAGAGACGAAAATCATAAAACTAAGTATTGCTCTTCATCCACATGTGCTTATCACTATGGCAGATCACTTTAGGAATTTACTTATATTTGTTATTTTTAAATGTGAAAGGTAACTGTGGCTTTTTTTACATGTCAGATATACCCTTGGAGGGCTTTTCAGCTAATGTCCTATTTAGATTGCAGATTGCATAGGTATTTCTACTCCTATTATTACTGCCAACTTTCTCTAAATATGAATTAAAACCAATCAAACAAATAAAAGCCCTAAAACAAATAACAAAAGCAAAACAAAACCAAACCCCACAAAAGCACAAGCCAGCCAGCTTTATATCATTTGTATTAATTATGTTCTGTATTACATTTGTTTTCTGTGTAATTAAATACATTTGGAAAAATATTAATTCTTATTGTTCCTACACATGTTTTTTCATGATAATTGTTTTTATTGCACAACTAATTAAATATAATTCTAAAGTTCTCTCCTTTAAATGTAATTATCTTTTAATGAAATGTATACATAGTTCTCACTGTTACTGGTTAACATTTAAGTACTTTTCCTGTTTCTCTCTCACGTATTGCTACAATTAAACTTTGCTCTTGTATAATGCTATTAACCTGAGAATCCTGATAGAGTCAAAAACGTGCAGTCTATTTTATACAGATCGAAAAATCACACAGTACTAAATCCTAGATTTCAAGAAGTATGTCTCGGATTTTTTAATCCTGACATTGTGATGTTTTTCTTAGTGGATTTCATCCATATTTGCCTGTGTATTTACATGTCCTGTTTTCTAAAACTCTGTGTTATCCCCTGAATCCACTGGATAAGTTACATAGCTGACAGGCAAAACTAGAGTTCAGAGGAACACAATAGCAGTTTCCAGAGAAGAGTAGTAACTCATCTGAGCCTGACTAAAATCACAGGTATTTCTCAATTCTTCCCGTAGCAGAACAGTGTGCTAGCAAAAGAGTTTGGAAAGGGAGCATTACTGTTCCCTTCTTGTCTTAAAAATCTTTTAAGTCTGCTGCCAGAAGCAGTAGCAGGAGTTCACTTGGGATTTGTCCCAGAGGCAGCAGTATTGGTAATGGTTTTAAACTAAAATATGGGAGATTCAGACTAGATATGAGGAATTTATTTTTACAATAAGGGCATTGAAACACTGACACTCATTGCCGAGGGAAGTGGTAGAAGGCCTATCCCTGGAAACATTCAGTGTCAGGTTGGACAGGGCTCTGAGCAACCTCATCTAGTGGAAGACCTCCCTTCTCATTGCAGGGGGGATTAGACTAGATGACTTTTACAAGTCCTTTCCAACCCAAAGCATTCTATGATTCCATGATTCCATTAAATGAATTCAAATTTCCTCCAGCTCACGGGTTTAAGTATTGTGTTTCTATTATATTCTGAGCAATAAATGGGTGAAAATATGAGTGAAACATCAAACCAATAGTGTTTCATATTCGTCAGGCAGTCCCTTTGTGCAGATACAAGCAGAAAAGCATAGAAGAGGTTTCTAAAGTTCCTTCTAAGAAATGAAAAGGAAAGTACTCAAATCAGGCTGCCACTACTGAAATCATATCACTTTCACATGTATAGACATGTTAGCTCTTCTGTTTGGATGTTTAATTATAAATCACTAATAGAACATGGATTTTAGGTTGATATATTGACATAGTTCACCATATAGTACGCACAAATACTATTCCTTATGAAGGAAAAGTGTGTAAATGGTTTGAAGAGTGAGTGGCAGCTCACATTCAAAATCTGAGTTGAATTAGAAAACTTAAATTATGTACGATTTATTACTGTACATAGATGCTTCATTATCAGCGTTGAAGATGTACATGAAAACAATCTTTGTCATCTACACATCACAATTTGGCTTTATACATTTAATAGAAAAGATCCCTAATTTATGCAGTACTGTTGTATTACTGAAGTTGGCTTCAGCACCAACTTTTCATCAAAGATCTCATCTGAAAAGAGACACTTGAGTGTTTTTGATAACCAGCCAGATTTACCTGTTAAATAATGGTTTCTGAGTAGAGATTTCTCAGTGCAGGTTATGCTGCACTTGAAATGGTGTGGGAACCATGAACTACCTCAATTAATAATAAGATAATAATTGTCATTAACCTATGAAGATAATGACACAGATTCGTAACTAGAGGTGTATGCATGGCTGGAAAGAATTCTGATTTTGAAAAGTAGTGCAACGGCAAAAAGAAGCAACATTTCTTCACACTCAGAAGTATGTGGTACAATATAACACAAAATCTTAAGAGTGGGCAGCATAGCTCCCCCCTAGAAACAACCCTCGTATTTCTAATTTGGCTGCATACAACACAAGAAGAAAAATCTCAGTCTTTTACAACTGTGATATAGAATTTTATTAATTCTTTGTCTCAGGCTGGCAGACTGTTTAAAATTTAATAATCAGAAATGTAGATGAGCAGTTGAAGGCTATTATCCCTGGACAGCAATACTGAACAGCCAATAAAATATGTTCTAAAGTTACCAAGAGATTATTTTCTGTTTCTTAGGAAAGAAGTATTTTATTCTGTACTGAAACCAATTCCAATCATTAAATCATAATCAGAAAATCTCTTACTCTTTTTTTTTTTTTTGCTAGGCCAAATGTCAAGACCAAAACCAAACTACTGAAGGTCTCTATTTCAAAACAAGTTATGTGGTTATTCTCTTTTACTTTACTAGGATCTGCACTGTACACCTAACCAATAGAGAAACAGTCCCCATCATTAGATGAATAATATTTTGTGTGAAGTTTCTTCCTCTTCAAAAGCTCCCCAAGGGAAGAAGATACTGGCAATTTACTTTTATTGAAGCAGACCTCATGGGGGAGTAAACATGTGTGAGGAGCATGACAGAAGATAGATAAAGCAAATTTCCTCTCTCTGCCTCCCATTTTTAAATCCAAATAGAACATCAATGATGCAACTTGTCATGCTGTGCCTTTATAATTTGTGTAGCTGGATGTATTTAAGGCATATTTTGGAACATTCAGAGAGCTTGATCTAAACAGTAAAAGATGCTGCACCTGTATTGAGCTGTGCCAAATCATGCAGACTGGCATGTTCTGAGATGTTCTATCATGAACACAGCCTTTGCAAAGAAATCCAGGTGAGAAAGCAAGTGAAAAGATTGGGAGAAAAGGCAACTGTGATGTGCATAAAGATCATGTTGCCATGCTCAGAGTTAATAGTGTTGGTGTTTAATCCTAGCTCACTCATTTTTCCTCAAAATTTATTTCAATGTCTCGCAATCTTTCCTCTTTCGGTGCTTACCACACCCAGCAACTATTCATGATTAAAACACATCAAGCAACCTTCATCTTTCTCATGTACACCTGGTACAAAGAAAATATTACAACTGAAAGCAATGCCATTTTAAAACCTCAAAATTTCAAACAGCATGGAATTTACATTTTCATTACTCAGATGACAGAGAGCCTATCATCCCTGGCATCTCCCCTCACAAGTTACTCTTTTTTGCTCCCACTAAGATCCAGGATCAACAAAGTACAAGATGCTTCACATCCTTCACACTGATTCAGCCCTAGGAAATACCAGTCTTCAGTTTTAACCTTACTTTAGTAGCTGCAAAGTGGGTCAACAGGATCCAACTTCACCAGTAGTCACAATGAAGAATCACCTTGCTAAAGCCCAGAAGGTTCAACAGTTCACTTCCAAAGCTACATCCACTGTATCTCCAGCAGAAGATTTTCAGGGTTCAGACCCATGCTAGCTTTTTGATTGCAAGTTGTAAAATCTTTCAGTATAGAGGTTATGTGATGACTTCTACACATCAGAAATTCTTTTCCTCCAATTTAGAGGCTGATTCTGACACTTGAGCCCAGGAACCACCAGCAGCTTGCCAGATGCTGCTGAACCTTACATTGTTGTGCTGATCTGAAAGGCTCCTACCCAAGATACCTGATGACACTTTCCCTCTAAGACCACTCTGTCATAACAAGGCATGACTATTGTGTTTCAGAGAATGTCACAGAGAAAGGAGAAAAAAGTTAAGTCTTCTCTTACTATATTTAGATAACTATTAATAGAATAACTTTGAATACAACCTATCATTTTTTTACAGTGACCAAGTTCACCTGGGAAAGAGCCAATATATGTGTTATATATTTAATTTCTCTACACAAACAAACTTTTTTCACCAGAATCACTTCAATATTGGAAAAAAGGAAAAGGTAGGGCTTTACAAACAACTGTTTTCACTCCTGGCCGTAGGGAAGAACAATAGCATATATCATTTTTTGGATATCATGTCAGGACCATGTTAAAGTGAGGAAGTGCATTGTGACTGTGAATACAAATTCTACTTTTATTAAGTAGAAGAGTTATATTTACACTTCATGTTAGTCCAAAGCCAACTTCTACCTTTTGTTCATTAAGTGAGAAGGTCAGGAAGTCTCACTCAGACCTGAAAAAATTCTGCTACCTCTTGGATCAGTGTAGCATTTTGCTCTAGGTTTATATATAATATATGTGCAACTGTAACATAAAAGAATGGTTTATTTCAAGTATTTTTGTTTCTCAGTGGGAATAAGTTTAATTTCAATTTTCTCATAGCCCTACTGCCACATAGATTTTTTTCTCATGGAGAACTATTCTCAGCTTCATCAGTGCTTAGCTCCCATTTCACAACCTGTCAAATGGCTACTCAGGCAGAAAAAAAAAGTTCCCATATGTAGTCTCTGTAGACTGAAAATTAGCCCACTCACAGTTATGTCTCCCCATGGGAATTACCAATTCACTGACTGGTGAAAAGGCTGTCAGCACTAACAGGAGTCATGAGTGATCACTGAAAAAAAAAGAAGAAGTGTAGTATTATATAATGCCAGTAGTAACCTCTACTTCAGATGAGTTCAATAAATTTTGCCTCTTTCCATACACTCCACTACTGGCTGCACAATCACTAATCTTTTCAACCTAGTTATGAAATCAGTACTCGAGTGCTTAAATCACGTATTTTGAAGTCACGAGACAGGTTTTCTTTCACTCAGCTTTAAACATTTATGATGTAGACTTCTACATATGAAGTAGTTATCCTAAGCTTCCTTTATACTGAAGAGAGTTAAACACTTAAAGATATGATTCATCTGACCTATGTTAGACATCTGTTTTAGGATAATTGTATGGCTGTTCAGATTAATCCTATCTAATGTGACTTCACCACAGAGCAGTAAGACTATTAGAGACTTAGGAATAAATGTAAAGATTGCTGAAGTTTTTTCTGCAAGTGTCCTTTGATAAAATATAGAACATTAGAATTTCTAATGTCTTTTCTGACAGAATATGTTAATATCAGAAAAATGTACAGATCAGAGTCTCTGGGTTAATCAGGGTTCTCCATGCTGTGTGGGATCCAGTGACTTATTAAATATTTTTAATTTCTGCTTGATTTACTTCTAGTAATAATTAAAGAAATATTACTAAGAATTTCTTTCCTGTTTTATTTTTTTAAAGAACAGTTCAATACAGATAAGTAGTAACACTCAGTTATATTTAACTTTCCTTATGAGTGGTTTGACTAGATGATCTGACCTCTTTATCAAGGATTTTATGATTCTGATGAGTCGATAACTGTTTGTTAAATATTCATGTTGACAATTTATAGAACCAAAGGATTTCTTCCACTGATATCTTAAAATGGTAATTTTGATGCTCCAAGGAAACACCTACAAGTATATTGATATAGAAGCAATACTTTCTTGCTACTCTTCACTACATTGAAGATCTCTTTTTAGTAAATAAATTGATATCATATATCAGCTCCATTTAAAAAAGCAAATGGAAGGAAAACACTGAATTGGTATTAAGCTAGAAAACAATTTGTCTAGGACTAGGAAACAACAGAAATCTGTTATGATATAACACACGCATTTTATCCTACCCTTGCTTTCTAACAGTAGTTACCATAACTACTAAAATATTTTTCATATGTTTTCTGCTTCAGTTTTATTCACAACAATCAGAAATACCTGTTTCATGTGAAACATTATGAGCTGCTACAAATGCTGAAAAAAGCTACATCATGCTATATTTGCTCTACGACATGCTGTGAAGGAGAGATGAGCATAAGTGAATGAATACTATCATTTACTTAGGGCTTACATGTANTCGTTCGCAAAGCCTAGCCACGACGACGACTACATGTACAGAGAGTTTTATGTAAGTATCCTGACTATTCTGGTCAAACCATTTTAAAAATCAGGCCATTGAATCAACCAGTTATCCTGAGGACATTAATGTATAAAGACAATCTTTCTCCCCAATACTATTTGTCCAATGGTCTGTTCCTGTATCAGTCTGTATGTGGCTCATCCTGAAAGGCTTTATGAGGTGACCACTTCAGCCCCTTCTATAACCTCTCCCATAAGTGCTCTAGCCATTTCATTGTGTAATAATACTTGAAATAACTGAGCAGAAGTTGTCGCCAATAAGTTCTAAAATAAAAATCAGTCTATAGACATCACTATTTCTGTTCTGTCTCCAGCTGGGACTGCGAGAGACAATTAACCTACATGTCAAAACTCTGAAGAGATATCAAGGATGTTTTTCTCAGTTAGATATGGAAATTGATCTGCAATACAGAATAGGATGACTGAGAGAATAAGAGCCCAAGATATATTTTTCTCCAACATCTTTGCTGTTAGGCTAATTTTTGGTGCTTGTTTCCCATAATCTTAGATTTTTTAGATCCTCTGTTGAATATTTAAGTATTCTGACTACACAAGTAAGCCAGGTATTCTGCTCAGGACTGCAAATATTAATTTAGTTTATGTCTTCAAGATCCTTCTGGCTTTGGTCAGCATTCTGTGCAAAATATAAGAAAAGATCCAGCAGGGAAAGAAAAACTCTCTACATGATTCTATTACTAGTAATGGCATACATAAGAGAAGGCAGAAGAGAGTTGTGTTTGAGCAGGAAGTCTTAACAGCACAATTTTCTAACTTGTGTATATGACTTTTAAATGTAAGAAATCATTAAGCATTCCCTCTATCTTCCCTTCCCTTCTTTTCTTCATTTTTATTTTTACATACCTCAATGTAATTCATGTTATTATTAGCTGTAATTTATAAACCCAGATTTACATGTACTTAAGTTTTATTGAAAACAAATCCTTCTCTTACTAGTTTTCATTTCAGTGAAAAAATACTTAAAAAAGGAACATTTACAATTAGTTCTCACTGGCATTTTAAGAGGAAAAGTAAGAGATGAAAGTTAAATTAATAAGCTTTGTAAAGATGATCACTAGTCCTTTCATGACAGACTCAGTATAAGATAAGGCACTACCTACTTTAAATCTAAGGTCTAGGTAAGATACAGTAAGCAGTTACTAATAATCCAGATACAAAACTACTACCACTAAATATCCATATTATCTTAATAGAAGCTTTGTTAATAGTACAGTTAAATTTGTTACAGAAAAAATTTCCTGGTATCTACCACATTTTCCATGGTGTTATGCTCACTCTTCCTCTGCACCTCCAGGTCTCTAAGGGAGGCTCTAGGCTCTTTCTACAGACAAAGCAGGAAGAGGACAGACAAGAGGACTGTATGAGCAAACACTCAACAATCAGCCTCAAGTGAAGAGTTAAGAAGTGTTGTGTTGATGACTGAGCTTCCTTCTCCTTTTTTCTGAGAGGAAATTGATAATTTCCTCTGCCTTACTCCAGAGACCAACTGGGGCTATTTTTATACATTTTATAACATGCTTCATTGAACTGCTACTTCTTGCTACATCTAAATTCATTGTGTATACTGTGTTTTGCATATGTTAGACAACTGTATCTTGTTCTTTTTGCCCTTAAACTGGTTTTCTTCTAGTTATCAAGTCTGCATTTCTTTAGCCATGAATAATTGACTATTGGTGACACATATATAGCCTTGGGAAAAGCAGCTTGTTACTACTGTCTGAAAATTATAGTTGTACCATCCAATTATACAAACCTAGCAAAAACACAGCAAATTAAACAATAAGCCCTTGTTTCATATGTTGGTTTTGTTGTTGTTACAGCTAAATAAGCCAAATTAAAGCTCCAGAAAAACTAAGACAAGTTCAGACAAAGGGTGAAAATTCTCCTCTTCAGAGCTTTGCCAAATTAATATAGTAACCGTAGCTTTTTACTAGCATTGGCACTTTTACAGACTATACCCTGGAATTTTATTTTATGGGTTTGTTATTGTTAGTTTGCTTCTTCGTTTCTAATATGGAAAATGTCTCTTGAAATACTGGGAAAAGGAGGAATAATGGAGAGTCTCTACACAAACATTAGCCACCACTGACCATCGGGGGATTCAATGGCTATAAAAGTTTATAAATAGGACAACACTGTAAAATAAATCCTCAAAATAATTTGTAACATGGAGTAGAAATAGAAGGAAAAAATAATTTAGCCAGATAAAGACGGAAAAATATAACAAAAACATTTTAAGATGCATTCAGCAGGCTGTCTACTCCATATCTTCTTTAATACTTACCACTTGGCATGTTCCTCTGAATCACAAATACATACAGTTTATAAATTACTGTTATTTAGTCAGTTACAAACTCCATAACTCCCCAAGCTCTGCATGGTTTCCATGGGTATTGTACATTCAGTGTTTTGACAGTATGACTTCTGTAGGGGCTTTGCTATCAGTTGGCCAGTAGAGAGTCAAGGTCTTTGCCCAAAAGCTATTTACCCTGAAGGGATTTTGTCTGAGGTATGTGATTTTCTTCTTGCAAGAAAAAAAAATCTCAGCCAAACAACTGGAGAGATCACAAGGAACTTAGAGAAATGCAACTTTCAGTCCTCATTTCATGGCAAACAAGATAATGCAGCTTTATAAAATTAATCTCTCACTGCTTCTTCCCTCACTGCAGACTACAACTATCAAATTTTGGGATAAAAGGGTTAAAGGATTTTAATTTTTTCTTAAAGTGTCAGCATGTTCCATATTTCTTCCTCCCACAGTTGAGAAGTGTAGTTCTGTAGACTGAGTCAAATTTTATTTGAACATTCAGCAAAGTAAATGATTACTTCGGATAACATTTTATAGCGATAAGATGTCTGCTAATAGACTTGATTAGAACTGAATCAGCAAATATTTTTGCTTTTTCCTTTATAGGACATGAGTACATGGCTATAAAATGCTGAGAAAGGACAGCAAAAATGTGTCTCTTTCTGTGAATGTGTAAAAGTCTAAGGCAGGAAGAAGTCTATCTTGCCTTATGGGATGAGGTGTAACAACAGCTCATAAGAAGGTAAGAAGGTTTTTTCCAAAACTTTTTGCCTCATAAATAGCAAAAATTTTCAGAGTTGTTGTGGCTAATCTTAACCTTATCCTGCCTTATTCCCTTCAAATGAAAAATGTAAATATTTTGTGCATCTGTGCATATTTGAGGTGATTGCATTTGTGTGAGATAGTTGCAAAGTCTGGTATTTTTCTTGTTAATGAGATCCAGAGCTTGGAACTTAAGCTTTAACACCAACTTCCACAGCTCCTTATCTTTTCTTTATAGACACGTTATAAACTGTAACAACTGAAATAAAAATTTGAATATTCAGGAAGAATATGCTTTTCAGGAAAGAGGAACTTTGTTTATAGAGGAATAGATCATGGTTCTATAAGTTCTTGATCTTGACTGGACCCCTCTGTACTCTACTATCCACAGATAGTCACTGTCACGCCAGGTTGCTTCAGGGACTATGCTGCAACAAGGGTCACCATCTAAAATGCAACAATGGAAAAAACACACAAGGATGGTATTCTTCTGTTAAGATATCAAAAACCCACAGAAAGCTGAATAATTTTATCAGTAATACTATGAAGAAAATGTAAGAAAGATTAAAATGAGTAAAGCTCCATTTTAAATTACAATAATACATAACAGATCTTTTTCCACCATTTGACATAGTGTGTTACATCTAATAGCAAAGACAGTACATGAGAAACATACTCTGCGTAAACAAAGCTAAAATACTTGCACTGAGGAGATCATAAGTGGTTATGTACCTTTTCTATTTTTTTTTAGCAATGTTTACCTCTCTCATGTACTAGCTGAAGTTTTCAGACTAGCAGCGTGGGAGGAAGTAGTGTATAGCAGTACCAGTGATTACAAGAAAAGTGAATCAAGGCCAGGAACTAGCAGACAGTGTGAGAAATTTCCTGTCAAGCAAAAAATCTTGCAGAGCAAACTCACAACTGTCTTCCTACTTATCTAGCACCAGAGGATATCAATGACCAGGACTGATGAAATATATAAGAATGAGAAACACAGTTCACATGGTACTCAGTTCACTGATAAAGCAAAAGAGATTCAGAGGCAGGTGCTGACCACAGAAAAAAAAAACCTGCAGTGGTGACAATCCACCAAGGGATATGATCACAGCCCTAGGTGGTGTAGTCAAATCAAGTCCTTTGATAGCCACTACTAATAAAGGTCTTATGGTGCTGGGTGCCACCATCCAGATCTCATACTATAGGAAATGTCTGGTGTTCTCCCTGAGGCTAAGAATAATGGTGGTGATCTCACCTGCAGGACATGCCTTCTGATACAAATGCACCTTCTTCACCTGGCATTGCAATACAGAAAAAAGTGAGCAACATTCATTACACTTGGGATGACAAACAGGACTTAAATAAGAAATTGCATATATAAGAGCCTAAACTCTACAAAAGTGACTAGTGGTGTCCCCCAGGGTTCAGTGCTGTGTCCAGTACTGTTCAATATATTCATTAATGATCTGGATGAAGGGGTAGAGTATTCCCTCAGCAAGCTNCTTCTCAATGTCATCCAATGTTAGGACAAGAGGGAATGGGAGCAAGTTGGACCACAGGAGGTTTACACGAGGAGGAACTTCTTTACAGTGAGGATGATGGAGCACTGGAACAGGCTGCCCAGGGGGGCTGTGGAGTCTCCTTCTCTGGAGACATTGCAGAGCTGCCTGGACACATTCCTGTGTGAGCTCGTCTAGGTGATCCTGCTCTGGCAGGGGGGTTGGACTAGATGATCTTTCTAGGTCCTTTCCAACCCCTAACATTCTGTGATTCTGTGATAAGTGAGAAGGTGGTTATGGCTAATACAAAGAACTCTCCAGAACAAGGATAATTATGATCTCTTGTAGCAGAAGAAAGGCTCTCTCCAGACTTGAACTATTTGCTTATGTGATTAAAAGCACATCTCAGTAAACACAGAAGAGCACAGAAGAATAATGACAGCTGAAGGAAAACTGGCAAAGTAACTGGAGCCCTCTGAGCACTCTGGCCCAGATCTTTCCAGGGTTGTCATAGGTATCAGACCATTGTCCAGCTGTGAAAGACATTAACACGCATCAGTGAGAGGTGGAGGCTCCTATCTAGATCACTTCACAGACTGAGGAATGTTACTAAGGAGACTGCACTTCTTACAGAATGCTGGGGAAGACAGTCTTGTGATTGTACCAAAACTTATTATGAGATCTTTAGGGGAAAGGACCAGAGGCAGGAAAGGAAGGAAATAAGGTTGTCTGGGGAGGAGTCATGATCCTATGAGGGGCCAGTCACTTGTAAACAGCTTGCTGATGGAGATATTTGTCCAACTATTCCTTGTTCCTGATCACCATAGTTTGTACTTTCTTCATGCTAAACTCCATTTCTAATTACTTTCTTCAGTAAAACAGGAAAGAACAAGGCCCTTAGAGTTGAGTGGGAAGATAAGTTCATTTTTGAAAGTTTCTTGGCTGCAAAACTCAGGTCTTTGGGTGGGAAACATTGGTGATTTTTTTTGGTGCAGAGTCACCTGCTGCTTAGTATGATCTGCCATTGCAGGGAATTTTGTCACTTTCCAAAAATCCACGTCTGTGATCTTGCAGACAGAAACTTGTGAAGATCACTCAGTCACCTCATGATGGTCCAGCTATTACCCCTTTCAGCACTGTAGACAGGGAAAATGTTGAGCAGATCAAAGGTCTCTGCAGGTAAGAGTGAGAGCAACAGATTCATGAGTGTTTTTTTCTCTAATGCCTCCAGCTAAGGGCATCTGAGTAGGAGCAGACACAGATGGTAGACTAACGCTTGTATATACACTATTGCTAAAAAAGTATTGGCTTCTTTGGTAATTGTGTTTGATTTGATTATTAAGGCATCTAATAAAGAGTGGGGAGAACACATTTGTGTACAAACATGGTGACCCAGTGCAAAGGCTTTTAACTCTTCACTGGAAGTGAGGACTAAAGCCCTGAAGTACTTGATTAAAATGTGACAAAAACAGTAAGAGGGAGACTTTCACAATTCCGCTCAGAAAGGGAAGGAATTCAGAGGCTTTTCTGAAGCTGTCTGCAAATTATTGTTAAAATAATGCATTGAACTCGAGCAATAAACAAGAAGAACTGAAAGGCTGTGCAGTCAGAGTGTGACAGCATAACTAGGACACTGTCACGGATTGGTATAAGATACTTAGGAAGGATAGGCAAGGAAGAAGAGGAAAGAGGTTTAACTTTCTGCAAAGGAGCTCTTTGACTACATAGAGCTTCACTGTGAGACTTGGGATGGATCAGTTGAATATCTAAGACTAGATCTGAGGCAACACTAGAACCGAGGATTTTTTGGTGGGCTCTGTTGCATGCCATGCAAGCAGGAGGATACCTAGAGATATCTAGAGACAAACGGGAGAAGTATCCATGTAAAAGGCCCTCATCCTCATGCCAGATTGTCCAGCTGTTCAGACATCTGGAGGCAGGGTAGCAAGGCACTGTGAAAGCAATTAAGGAAGTTTTCAGATGGTGTTGCTAACAGTTATCTAATCAAACAATGAGTGCCTGGTAAGGATTGAAGCTCATATTGATAATTTGCTCCTAAAGAGGTGGTAACTGTAATTGTAGATGGCATCTTCAGTTGTAGTTACTACAACATGATTACTTTCAGGATGTGATAGAAGTAAGCAGTAGGGCTAAGATTCTGGATTTTAGGGAGGCAAACTCCCTTATGTAACGAACATCTGGGCAAAATCCTTTGGAAATTAGCCATGAAGGGGAGAGTTATGTATGTTGCTAGGCAAAGGAAATGAACTTGTGCAGTTGCAGCTCACAGCTGATGTCTGCCAGAAAGGTCACCGAAGTCTGAAAAAAACTCATCACTCCTGTGTATAAAGATCAGTGTAAGTTTTGCAGCAGAACTAGGTAGGCAAAGAAGCTTTAAATTTTCTTTCTTTTCTGAGGTACAGATCAAAGTCCAGAATAAGATTTTCTTTAAAATGTATTGTCTCCAAAATAAATCAAACTGCTATGTGAAACTAAGGAAATTACTGTTCTGCCAATGCTGTGTTTCTGCAAGCAGAAGGTTTTCACCCTTAAACCAGCCATACTATCTCTGACTTGATCATAAAAAACAAAGGTTTACTTTTTTTTTTTTTTAAAGTGGTTACTGCTACAAATGTGCATGAATGTCAAGCTAAAAAAATACCATTCTGCTTGTTCAAGTAGGAAATAGACAGGGTCATCTTGGACTAGGGCCAGTGACTTCAGTCAGTTACCCCTGCTGTTTTATATGCTAATGCTAGAGTGGTAATTACCATGTAACATCCATTGAAATTATTCCATAAAAACAATTTCATACTAGCTTGATTACCACCTGGATTCTCCTGATTGATTTTTTTTTTTTTTAAGTGGTATGCAAGAAAAAGAACTAAAAAAACAAAACCAAAACAACCAACCCCCAAAATAAAACCCACAAAATAGTCTGCATTCTATTAAGGACTCCTTGAGGGATTATTCACTAAGTGAATGAAAAACAAAGTTTTACTTCATGTATGAATACATACTTCTGGTGATTGTTGTTTTATTCTATGTTTTGTTCATAAATATAATAATAGGATAGTTGAAGAGTAAAGACTTGAAGTGATACGAATCCTTTATAGTCTGAGTCTTCATTATTCACACTGAGGAAGTGATTATACTGAGATTACACCCTAGTTTTCAGGAGGTTGCTCATTAGTCAAGTATGACTTTTCTTACAGATGTGTAGAACACAGGGCAGAAAACAAGAGCCAGTAGTAATCAGTCTTGCTTCAGGACTGAAAACATTATTATCTTGCTGATGTAGCAGACTACCTTAACAAACAAATCCTGGTAAAAAACCTGCACAGCAAGGCTTTTAAGCAGAGAACATTATCTTTCGACAGCCATGCTAGCACTCTTATGTGAAGTCCAGTGACACAGTCCACTGTGTTCAGATAGTATTAATTCAAGTCTTTCTACATAGGGCTTAACTACCTGATAAAGACCCAAACTAAGACAACGTTTTAAGCAATGGCTAAATTTAATGAGCAAAGAAGTTGAAGCCAGTGGGGCTCTATGTATAAGTAAATGTTTCCAAATCTGTTCTTTCTTCAGATCACCACATCTCTAGTTTAATCAAGGCTATAAAAGATAGTTTAGAAAGAGTTAATGAGTGCTCAAAGCCTTGTTCAGTAGCTCATGCAATTTTCAAGATCTTTGGTATTGCTGTCTGTACAAATATAGAGAGTAATTTTCTATTACTCAAAATAATTCACTGTATATTTTTACACATCTATTTTGTTATGAAACGAGCTGTCCATTGATGATCTGACAGTCTAGATCAAATGTAGATGACTACTGTGTGGATGTGAATATTTGGTAACTGCTTCATTCCCTTGTGCCTATTGACTTCTGTAAAGCTTCCAAGGCCCAGAAAACATGGCTTAGAATGAAAAAAACATACATATGATAACATAACCAGCAAACACCTTATCCCTCATTTTAGATCTAAATAAGATACAGAAAATCTGGAAGACTTGTAAAACATCATGTGTACCCCCAAAGAAAACATTTGCTTGACATATATTCTTAATGAAAAATCAGGTAGTTAGGAAAGAAAATAGTGGGAAATAGAACTAAGGATTATAAACCTCAATTTTACGTGTTCACAACAAATACTATATTTATTTCTGGTTAGCATATTTCAGAAAGATGTGGGACAACCCATGGATTTCAAAGTTGATGACAAAAACAATTTGAAATTTCAAATTGTATTTGTGCAAAGCAGAAGTAAAAAGGCTGGGATTTAAAGGAGTTTAAAGGGAAGATGAATAACAGAGAATGTGACAAGACACACAAAATAATCACAGAATCACTAAGGCTGGAAAAGACCTCCAGGATCATCAAGTCCAGCCTATAAATAAGTGAAGACCATTCTAGTATTCCAGTGTATCTTTCTTTTTTTTTTTCCCACATGAAGATGAATGAAAAATTTAAAGAAGAAATGCAAAAGCTGGATAATAGCAAACTGTCTTTATTAGCAGAAAAAAAAAAGACAGTAGCTGTCTTTACAATCTTCTCTTCAGCAAGATCTAGACTCTACAAGCCAAGGAAAGCAACTGTCCTTCCACTAGATCAGGTTGCTCAAAGCCCCATCCAATCTGGTCGTGAACACTTCCAGGGATGGGAAAGCCACAACCTCTCTGGGCAAATTGTTCCAGTGTCTTATCACACTCATAGGGAAAACTTCTTTATAACTAACCTATATCTACCCTTTTCTTCCTCTGCTTTTTATGTCTGATTACAAGAAGAGCAAATAAACCATTTACTTTTCATAGTTATTAATATATTTGCTACCTTGCTTTATCTTCTCTGCTTAAATCTGTCAACGGTAGCAGGTCAAACTCTTCTTGAGCTTACAGCAAGGAAAGTCTTACACTAAATCCTGATTTTAGTTAACTAGAGCCCTTCAACTTGCTTTGGGTAGCTATGATCCATCCAGTCTCACTCTCATTCTTATCAGCCATTCCACCAGCTGAGCACTTAATTGCCACATTAATATACCTCTCAATTCTATTCCATATATCAACTCTCACTGTTGCCCTCCTCACAGCAAGCCCTCGGAGAAGCAATATATTTTTGGTTTAAAAATACTCTGAGTTCCTTACTTCTCTGGTTTGTAAGCTTTGATTTTCACTCGGCAAAGAGCTACTTTGAATAAATCCTGATTATAGCAATTTGTCCATTCAGACATTGTATTTTTAAAATTTACAGTGTTTGATTTATATGCAAGATTTAGACTTGTGCTTTTCCCTATTTTGCCCAACTACATGAAAACAAGAAACATTATTTCCTGATTTTCTTCAGTCCAATATTATTGGTGGGTAAGCATTCAATAGACACCAGTTTAACAAACTAAATTCTTCCCATGGAGACTTTCAGTATTGCATTCCACAAAGTATACTGGTTGACACACCAGTATAGTAGTGTCTGAGATTATTTAAAGACAATCAGAGGGCTTACAAAGGAATTTGGTAAACCTGCCAACTTCATAAAAGAGTTCTATGGTAGATTTTTGTGTGGGAGAGAGAGGAGGAAGGCATCGAATTCTTCTTGAAGAGATCCCTTTGTTGTGTTTTCAGAAAACCTTGTATGCCCTATGTAGACTTAATATTATGAGAAAAATCATGAAGGTGCATTTTTTGAAAGGTACCAAATGAACAGTGTTGGTTGGCATGAAGAACAACCCCTCGTTAGTGGCTGGAAAGTCTGAATCCTTGGTAGGGCTACCACACTGACTGCTATTTAATACAACAGTTTGAACAAAAAAGGAAAATCTGATTTTATGATCCCATAACAGAAGCTGTCAGTTGACCAAACAGTATATAACATAAAACATGTAAAAGGAAATGGTTATATATGCATTATTAGCTCTGTTGTCTGGCACATAGATACAGTACCCAGGATAAGAATATATTGTTTACTATTATACTATTCTTGAGCCTAGAATTTTAATCAAGTTCTTGATTCTGTCACTGGTGATTTTTATATCCTGGTGATTTTCATATCCTTTCCCACACTTTTAGCATTGTATACTGTGAGGGGAGAGGGAGAGGGAGAGGGAGAGGGAGAGGAGAGATCTCTATACAGGCATGGAGGCTACTGTCTCCGCTTTGTTGCCCTTCTCTGGACATGCTTCTGCACCTCAGTGTCTTTCTTATAATGAAGGGCCTAAAACTGGACACAGTGTTTGAGATGCAGCCTCACCAGTGCCAAGTACAAAGAGACAATCTCTTCCCTAGTCCTACTGTTTATGCTACTTCTGATATAAGCCAGGATGCTATTGGCCTTCTTGGTCATTCATGATGTAGATAATGTGATATTTTGTGTGCTAAGTCTCAGAAAGGCTTTTAGTTCCATATTTTTCAAGAGAAAAACAAAGCAGTTTGATTTATGTGTATGCTGCAGCTATGAAAACTGGATTTATGTATATACTGTAGTTATGGAAGATATATATATATAGCATCATTTCATTTTTCTAAGTAGTGGTTACTTTAATCAGTGATATCTGTAGAATTTTATAAATAGTTAATCATTTTATATGTCATACTTTTAATATGAAGTTTTATGCTCCTTTGTGAAAGCCTGATGCTGTCATGACCAGAATTCAAACACACATTTGTCTCTTTGCAGCTTGACTAATTAAGTAGATTCAAAACTGTATTTCAGGTGATTTCTTGTTCATAGAGTGAATAATTGTTGCAAGATCACAATCTCAAGTGGTACAGCATAGTAATATTAGTCAGAATTAGATATACTGCAAGAAACAATGAACAAGTGTCCCCACAGTTGTCTGTCAATTTATCTGTCTTGACCTGCAAACCCCTGATATTCCATTCCTGGCCTTCCCTTAAGCAAAGACTGACAACTGTGCCAAATTGTGACAGATTGTGTTGTTGATATATACTATGCACTATGGACATTTTCCCCCAAGGGACTATATAATTACAAGGATAAAATAGAAATAAGAGAAATTAATCACAAACTAAAGCTTAAAAAAGACAGAGGTTTTAAGTGAGGCCTAAGAAAAAGAAACATTTCATAAATATAAAATGTTTTAAAGATTTGTATCCTCATCTCAATATATGTGCAGATATCAGTACTTCAGATAAACTTGCATAATGTTTATTTGGAATAAAATATAGTTTTACTTTCTTACAGAAGCCACGCTAACGATATTTTGTCAGTGCTTAGCTGTTTACCTTGGTGCCTAGGTTTGTACATGCTTTAGTATTTGCTTTTTCAAACTTTTCTGCCAAAGACTGTTTTTAGTGTCCATTAATAAAGGTTACCTTCATCTTTTTCACATATTGTTTGGTTGTTGCTTTAATAAGTTTCCTTTTCTCTCTTCTGTATCTCTTTTACTTTCCATAGCTTTAAACTTCTTTCTCTCTTTCCTAATGTCATAGTTGACCTGTCAGACTCTTCAGCTCTAACTTTCTTCTTTCTTTCCTGATGTGCTATTGATTCATTTCTGTCTCTTCATACCTACAGGTATTTTTTTCTCTTTGTTCTTCCGCTGACTTCTAATAAATTCCAACATCTGCCTTTTTCCTCTTCATTGCTCTTATTTTTGGTGCTACTACGTAGTATTCCTTCAGAATATGGTGGGGGTTTTTTTCAATGTAGATTGTATTTGTTTGTATTATCTGCATGGGTAGAGTTAACCACATTGGAAATATCTTGACGTTAAGTTAAAAAAAATATGGTTCACAAAAATTTCTGATCTATTTCAACTTTGCCAGGCCAGGAAGCAAAATTCTTACTGCAAAGACTATTCATCTCTTGTGGTGAGAAAGGGAATGAACTGCCATAATCATGTTCAGTCATTTTTATTTTAGGGGCAGTGATACTTGAGCATTAATGTCATAATAAAATCAAACCTGATGGCTGATTTAAACCCAAGGATTGCCTGTTCAAGAGTTCTGTGTATATAGAGTAGCCTAACAACAGGACTAGTGGTTATTCAGGCAAAGCAGACATCCTTCCCAAGGACTTTCAGCAGAGCCTTCTGACTATGAAGGATAAGATCTGTGTGCCATCTCCTTGAAGTACACCACAGTATAGTTGAAGGTCCTGACACTTCCTAAAGCATCTTCAGTCACTGTATCTCATCTGAGAGGGAAGATATTTGGATTTAGAAACTGGAAAGCACTTCTGGCTCCCACTGTATACACATTGCTTTTTCAATCACTTACACCTTATACAGGGATATGGCAGTTGAAAAAATTGAATATGAGTCTAGATATGCCATAAGATTTGTAAAGACTTGTGTAAGAATGGGTAGAATGCTTCTGCAAGAGGACTGAAGTAAAAAAAAAAAATTGAGGCAAGCACATTTGTCACAATGGGGAAAGAAATCCTAATTTGCCTCTAGGTGCAGTTAACATTATGCATCACAGTATGTATTAACCATAGGAATAGTATTATGGCATTTTGAACTGTCTTAATATGTTAGGAAGAGCAACCAGAATATTCATCTAGATGCCTCCATGCAAAACCAAGTGAGATGGATTTAAAATGATTCAATTTAAAACTGTGAGAATGAAATCCATACAGAAAAGGCACACAGAATGTATAGCTGCAGAAATGGCTTAGCAGATTTAAATACTTATTTAAATTACAAGCCCACTGTTACACAGGCAGGAATTTTAGAATGGTGCTTTCAACTAGGACAAAAGCCGAAAATATGTTAAATCAAGAAATGCTACAAATTGTGCTGAGGGAAGGGAAGGGAAGGGAATAAAGATACCAGTATTAATCATTCTACTTCCTGGACAACCTCTTCTGAGACTGTTTAAGACTGATTTGACTGTTTACAACTCCCAGTCATATTCCCTTACTTAGGGTTGCCTACAGGTAAATATGCAGAGCAGAAGAAAAGGAGACATAGAAGAAGGAAAACAGCAAGCACTAACAGGGTATGGGAGAAGGAGGAAAACATCACAAGCAAGTACTGCATTTATCTTGGATCCAAAAGAGCTGTTGGTGACCATGCTGTCAGGGGCTTATAGTTTCTTAGCAATGCAGTTGCTGAAAAACAGCTTTTATGTCTTCTGTAATATCGTTCAAGATCTTTTGCTTACTTTTGAGATACAAAGAAATAATACCAAGGGAAAACTATTGTCCTTGTCGAACTTACAAATACAAAATAAAATAAAAAAAGGCAATGTTTTGTTTTCATTGAAAGTACTGTCATTAATGAATATTCATGAAGTTTGTTGCTGCTTACCTAGGCTAGTAAGCACAAAACTACACACCACTAAACAAGTCTTCTCACTCAGGGAGCAAGCCAAGCATATTACAAGGAACTAATACTGATTTTTTTTAGTTTTAGATGAGGCAGAGCTGGTTCCTCAAATGCTGTAGGTATGTACCTTTACACCTTTACCCAGTTGCCTTTAGAATCTCTAAAGCAGATTCTCAGTATATTTGTAATGATCATTCCATAAGAGAATCTAATTCTCCTAACTCCAAGTCTTTGTGTAGTCTTCAGCAATTTAATACAAATGCAAAAAAACCCCACAAATTCAACTTCCCATTAAGGTCTTCTCTTGTAGCAAAGCTACAGTTCAGCTTCCTTACAGGAATTTTCATAACAACAACGACAAAAGGGGGGCAGGGGAAGAAAAAGAGTAACTAAGCACAAGTAATTATATCAGTGGTTTCAAACAAATTTTGTGGGCAATGCATCCTGTTATCTTTTTCCTTTTTTATTCATCTTTTTCCTAGACATACTTGAATGTAGATGTCTAAACTGAGCAGATGAACGGAAAATGATAAAATACTTTTGCAGCCAAAAACGTCTTCAGTGAGAAGCTGAAAACGAAACGATTTCTTACAAAGTAGACTCTTTTTGGAGGATTTAATCAAATCACCACAAGATGGCTCCCTAGCTTCTCCAAATACCTTTATTTTTTATTTTTTTTAATCACTCTCCTCTCCAGTGAAGGCATTGATTATCTTATAGGAGTCTGGAGTACAGCTGAACAGACTGTGGATTAGAGCCTTGTCTAATAAAATAATAGCTATTTTTACATTAAAGCCCTGGAGATCTCTTTGAAAGGTAATTCTGTTACTTTAATTTCTGTACCCCATAAAAGGCTGTTATCTAGTTTGTGCCTCTGTTCTTTTTTTTTTTTTTCTATCAGACAAAGATTGGCTCAGAGAATTCTAACTGATTTGGAGTTTAAGCTTCCTGCTTTTAATGGCTAAAGCAGCTTATGCTCTTAAGATTTCTAAGTTTCTAAAAGTACTAGGAATTTGAATGTTATATATATATTCTTTTAAGTATTATTTTGTTGGCTGTTAATTTTTTAAAGATATAACTAATATAAAAAGCTATAAGCTATGACATAAAGTTTTTAGTAGGTGCTGTTCTCAAAACAGACTGAAATCACACTAGAATAGAGACTATTCTCAAAGAAAATACAGGGGTTTTGGTATTTTTGTCTTTTTAAAAATCAAAACAACTTCAAGGTACAATATCTCATTCAGTTAGTCAAAACAGTATGCATATTTTTTAGATTAGCAGTTCTAGGATAAATAAGTTTACTTTGGTTTTGCTTGAATGATTTTTCTCGATGCGATCTTCCTAGTACAAAGCAGAGACATGCAGAGGAAGAACAGAAAATCCTTAGGGGAGAGGGAAGAGGGAAATTTAACACCGAAGAAGTAGTTGATAGCAGCAGAAAATTTTCCAGTTTGTGTATGAGAGAAAGACAAACTTTTATTTATGCAGAATAATAATCTCTTATTCTGCATAAATCCATAAATCCTGCATTCCCTCTGTATCTGGAGAGTCTTTCACAGACGAAGCATGGTAGTGAGAGAGTTTCCTGCAGTCTGAATGGTATAAACCTGAAAATTTTCATTTCTACAAGGTCAGAAGTTCATGTTATGTCCATTCTGTCTTTTAAGCCTGTTTGTGAATCCTTTCTTTAGGCCAAAGTCACTGATCAATCACACTATCTGTAATTCTTCACTCAGTCACATGGTGATATTTGCTGATAAAACTTGATCTTTATTCTAAATGCAGAGAAAACACAAGATGGGAATGAGTTCTTTGTTCAGATGTAGAAGAATCACAACCAAGATGATACTGATATTAAAACTAAGCTGCTATGCTGAAGAAAAAACTAGGGTACAACAAAGGCAGAGTATTAGAGTTAGGTATAAATTTATAAACTGAAAGAAGCTTCCTTGAAGGCTCAGAATAGAATTGGAAAATCTGGTGCTTCCAAGAAGACAACAGTGATTGAATCTGTAGATGTCCATGGCACTCTATTTTTTTCTTTGTTGTTTGCTTTTTTTCCCTCATCTCATACAATTGCAAGAATCCAAGAACAGGGCTCCCCTTGTCAAAGCAAAAAGCAACCCCTGTCAACTGCAACATCTCTTCACCCATTTTTTGATCCTGTCTACTGATACTACTAAGTTTCATACAATCTTTCTTTGATTATATGCCATTTCTATGACAATTAGCTAAGATGTAGATATATAAACTAAGCATCTGTAAGTCAGATAAATTCTACCTGTCTCCATCTGGGAGAATGATAGAAAATGTTTCCAGTTATGATTCATGCTTAAGGATATAAAATTGCAGCATATTTGGTGACTGAAACAACCAGTATGCCTCATATGCCCAAATCATATAAACAAGCTAGAATATGACAGTCCCAAGGGCTGGCAGAAATTCAAGTTTAAGGAGCCAGAAATTTAAGAATTCACTCTGAATTCTGCACTGTGTTTCCAATGTGCTATTGCTCTATTAAATGTGTGTTCAGATGGCATACTACCATTAAACTAGTGAACAATATCTTTGAGCAAACTTTTATACTTCCATTTTCCCTTGTTCTAAGTCAGTAAGTCCATCTGAAGAGCAGTCACAAGTATTTCACAAATTATTTGATCTTTCTGGACCTCAGCCCTGAATTGCAAATACATAAGTAAATTGCAATCAGGGAGGTCATTAACTTACTAAGACACTGAAACCCAGTCTGAGCATTATTTCATCCTTAGTGTGGTCTGTCAGGAAGAAATATTTCTTCAGCTGTGTTGAGAGTCCCAGAATTTCCTTCCATAGGTCAGACTAAACTTCTGCATCAAGAGCAAGGAGTTTTAATGTATTGTTAGCTTTATTTATTTATTCAATTATTTTTGAAAGGGGGTATTTTTAATTTGATGATAGCAAAGTCATATCAGCTTCTCTTATCATTGCTTTAATGGTCTCTACCTATAAAATAGGTGTAAAAAGACCAATTAAATAGCAACAAATGAGCTACAGACCCCTTGTAAAAGATGATGAGGACTGCTAGCTACCTTTATTTAATCTATCATTGTGGCAAAATGTCTTACAGCCACTGTAGTGACATTAAACCCAAAAGGAAAATTCTAGCCCAAATGAGTTGGTGCCATTCTTTTTTTTTTTTAAATGCTATCCTCCTGATGCAGATTTTCTACCTCTACTGAACTAGATAGAAAAAGAAATACTTACAAATACTTTAAAAACACACAATGCCACAAGAAGCATTAAGATCTTTTGTGAATTTTTAAGTAATCTCATTTATATAATATGTACTAGAGTACCAATATATGGAATAAGCTTAGCTTCTCAGAAAGAAGGCATGGAACTGCTGTTTTGTTATAAATAGTAACAGCCTTTCTGAAGAATACTCTTTTCTTTAAATTTCCTGAGGAAAATACTATCCCTAGAGAAACAAAGGAAAGATCTTTCACTGACTTTATTAGTCACAATTCCACCTCCTATTTCCATTTCTGTTTGCACCATTGCATGTAACATTTCCTTTTCTGTGTTCCTGACCAAAATACAAATATTAAAACTATAAATTTACCTAACT
The DNA here is from genome assembly GCA_013396975.1 of Bucco capensis. Classification (NCBI taxonomy): domain Eukaryota; kingdom Metazoa; phylum Chordata; class Aves; order Piciformes; family Bucconidae; genus Bucco; species Bucco capensis. Next base: position 531,188 of record VWZO01005614.1, on the reverse strand, counting down.
CTGACAAATATTAATTCTTCACACAATTACTATACTAACCAACTACAGAAAAGCAAGAAAAAAAATTACATCCTTATCTAATCCATTCACACGGTATAGAGATGGGCTCTCAATCATACATATCTGCTTTGGATTTCATCTGCCAATCAGAATGGATTGTATTGTTTTATATATAAAATAGCTACATACATTTAGATATATTATGTAACAGAGACAGTTGACTTCCACACAAAACAGAAAATTGTAGCTTTTCCTAAGAGTGAATGATAATGAAATTGAAAAAGGAATAAAAAATTATAAAGTGTATTTTAAACCCACTCTTTTTTTGATTTTTTTTTTTTCTTTAAAATAAGTAAACATGTTGATCTTATTCAATTAAATCACACACAAAAGTGGATAGCAATGAAACATGTAAAGATCTTGGGGATGGTCTTGGTTCAGCACTCGCGGGAGGTGAGTTTTCCAGAATTTCATCCACAGCTCTGTGAAAACCATGCAAGATTTTCTACTGATCTCAGTGAATTTGAGATCAGAAAGGGAGTAATTAATGCCTGAAAGCAGTCTTTTAACTAAAGGAAAACTGCAGCCATATGTTTTGATTTGAGCATCTTTAACCCACTGAAACTACTGTATTACAAACAACTTAGAAAATTATACATACACTCTTCAAACAAATAACTTTTAAAATTTGATCTAAAAAACCAAAAACTAGCCTGTTTCTTTTGCATATATATTTAATTGAAACTAGATTTCTATTTTTCTCTTGTGAGTGCTGGAAATTCTCAACACTTCTGCTTAATTCGTAAGATGTTGAGATAAATATTTAGGGCATTGTGCTAGCAAACTTGGGTTTCAGTCACTAGCTCTCACGTAACTAGATAACTGATTTCCTGAAGAAAGAAAATTAGAAGTTCCTTTGTAAGGTTAAGCTTTTAATGTCTTTTTTTTTTTTTTTAATTCTAAACAGAAACATGGCATGTATTTTGGATGATAGTAGGTGAAAAGTAATAATAAGTAACTCTCCAAACCATCCAGTAAAAATGTTCTCTCATTGCCTTCAAATAACTCATGAAAAAAAAAATCTAGCCATTACACATAGAATTTGGATTGGTCTTCATTTCCTGCTCTAAGTGGAATTCTGTTAGATTTAGTCACCAAGATGAACAAGAGTTCCTAGGACTGAGCTATTACTTTTTTCCTGTTTCCATAGAAACATGTCAGCATGATGAATATGGAAATGGGTGTTTTAAAATAATCTTCATTTTGAACAAAAAAGAAAAACATGCATGTGTAAAGTAACAATTGTGTTAAAGCACCTCATCCCACTTTCAGTCAGAACAATAGCAGTTTCCATGAAAATGGGAATATGAGTGGTAACCAGCAGCAAGACAGTCATGCATTTCACTGATTCAAGTTAATGAGTGGAGACTTAGCTCCCCAGGTTTTCCTAAAGATTAAATCCAAAAGTTTCCTAAGTTTCAGACCTCTCACTATTTTATGCCATACTACAGTGAGGAGATTTGATTTTCCTTTGAACACCCAGAATTTACTTGGAATGCTGTCACCTCTTTCTTATGCATTCTGTATGTGACTATCAGAGTGTGTTAGTGCATGGGAATCAGCCTTTTATGCTGCATTTATATTGTTAATTTTAAAAAGTTAAGTGAAAAAGAAAAAATAAAGAGACACACCATTTGATCCCTGCACTGTGTTTTTTTGCATATTCAAAATTATCTGGATCCATAGAATTAACTAGAATTTTCTCATTCTTTCTGAAGAAGTAATCTGAATAAGGCCAGTTGGTAGTCAGGAGGTCATTACATTATTGTCACAGTCTAAGTAGAAACTATATCTTTGTACTATAAGAGTAGTCTGAATTTAGATCTACATGTAATGGAGTATATGCTCCTCAATGCTATTTGCATATTATTGCATTGATTACATTTTCTGAGCAACATAGAATGTATAACTTACATGTATTTCACACATTAATGGCATATAAAATCATAGAATCATAAAACCGTCATTATGATTGGAAAAGACCTCCAAGATCACTGAGTCCAACCATCCACCCAATACTACCATGTTCACCACTAAACCACGTACCCATGCACTATATCTACATGGTTTTTTAACACTTCCAGGGATCACTTCCCTGGGGTGTCTGTTCCAGTGCTTGATAACCCACTTAGTGAAGAAATTCTTCCTAACATATAATATGAACCTCCCCTGATGCAACTTGAAGCCGTTTCCTCTAGTCCTATCACTTTTAACCTGGGAAAAGAGACTGACTTCTTCACTACAACCTCCTTGTGGGTAGTTGTAGAAAGTGAGAAGGTGCCCCTGAGCCTTTTGCTCTCCAGAATAAACTCAGTATTTGAGATGTGGCCTCACCAGTGATAAGTCCAGGAAGACAATCACCTCCCTAGTCCTGCTGGTCACGTTTTTTCTGATCCAAGCCAGGATGCTGTTGGTCTTCTTGGCTACCTGGGCACACTGCTGGCTCATGCTCAGCTGGCTGTTGACCAAAATCTCCAGTTCTTTTTCTGCTGGGCAGCTTTCCAGCCACTCTGCCCCAAGACTGTGGCATTGCATGGAATTATTTTGGCCAAAGTGCAGGACCCAGCACTTGGCCTTGTTGCATATATATAATTTAATGTTCATTAGTATCCTCATGTGGCCAGTGAATTGACCATGTTAACTTAGTCTACATGTTTGGTTGTTAATTTAATGAACTTTAGCCAATATAATGTTGAAATTGCATGTTTTTGTTTATCCATTACATGCTTCTAGAATCAAGCTTTCTATCTTTGCACTTATCTTGCTTTGGGTGAAGTGCTTTTTAGAAGCGTCTTTATGATTTTTTGTGTTGTAAATTAATACATTATTCTGAGTTTTGTGACAGAAATAAAACCAAAGTCAGATTATGTCCTTGTTTCATTTATAATTATATCAGTCTTAGGCTTTCTTAAGAAAAATATGGGAGTTTCAGTGGAATCCAAATTGCCTTTACATAGCTGAAAGCAGTAGAGGTCTATATTTTTGTTGCATTTGTCTTTCTTTCTGTGTCACATTTTAATCTTATGTCTTTGAAATATTATGTGGACATGTCATGCTCTGAAAAAGCTATAGGCTTAATATTTAGGTTTATTTTGTTTTGATTATCAGCTTAGAGAGATGCCACTCTATCTATTGGCAAATGGGAGACCATAAGTGGCCTTTTTATGCAATTAAAGGCTGAGTTTTTTGACAACCAGAAAGGACATTTATGGAAATATAAAACACTTCCAACATTCTCCCTCCCACATGAGTCTACAAGATCTCAAAAACCCACAGCATTTTAAAAAATACATTAGTAAAGCTTTTTCTCTGATGCTTTGAAATTTCACCGATATCTTATCATCAGACTGTTCATCAGGATCACCATTTAAGTACGGAAAGAATAGTCTCCTGACAAACAAAAGATCAGTCTTAGGCTGTAAGTAATTTGATGGACTCAAAAAGCAGTAATTCTTAGCAGGCATAACTGATTTAAATGGAAACAAAGTGGACTCATTGTTCTTATGTCTAATGCAGTCAATTTCAGAGACATGGGGAAACAATCAGCTCAGATAAAAGTTAAACTACATCTGGGAAAATGAAGCCTAGTTTTTCAGTTTAAAGACACTGTATTATAACATATAATAACTTGTAGATTCTTTGATAAATGGAACAAATCATATCACATTTAGCTCTGAAAAAGATTTGATTTTCATTCTTTCAAATAAGAACAGCCTGCACATTAGAGGTATTCAGTTCTAGTTTACTTAAAGAAAAGTCAGTGAAGCAGTTACTATGACTAGGTACTATGAATGACTATTCATCAGCAACAGCAAAATATGACTGAATAAGAACAAATAAACCAAATAATCTATCAGACACAGATACACACAAAAATTCTGCAAATTTATTCACTAAACTGTTGCATTTACACAGCCCTATCTACTTCTCAGAAAGATATGACAGTTCATGCTGTTTTGGATATAAGCTCAGAAATACAGCACTGCTTATTAGAGAAGCTCTTAAACTATCAGCACCCTTGCTGAGAAGAAGATTTATGGCTAACCTTTGCTAGGTCAGTGACAAGAAGCCTAGGGAAGTGCTTTTTAGAGAAAATGCAGTCAGGTGGTTCAACATGAAATTAGGTATGTTGCCAGACTCAGCAGGTAGCTGATAATATGATTGAAATTCAGGATACCTATAAATAGAAAACAGTGCCTAGCATGCAGCCTGTGTCATGAGGAAGAAGCTTTATCCTGTGATGTTTTCGGTGTCCCACATTTATCTGAAATATCATTCCACAAACATTACTTTTTATTCACTAAAGCACAGAGACTATTTTATTGTCCAACATTTCCAGTCACAGTTTTTCAAGTGTGCTTTGCTAGACTATTGTCTTGTTTTCTACAACAGAGTTGACTAATGTTAGTGCACTGTAGCAAAATAAAGAACTGATGATTCTGTGAACCTGATCTACTGAAAGATGTCCCAGCCCATGACAGGGGGTTTGGAGCTAAATGATCTTTAAGGTCCCTTCAAATCCAAACCATTCTATAATTATATGATTCTGCGGATGGAATCTATAACTCAACTCTACATTTGCCACAGTAAAGGAGAGCTTGACTGGATGAAGGTTAGGGTTGTGGAAACTTTGTAACTGTCCTTGTAAATATGCAATAAATTGGAATGAAAGCTTTGAGAAGGCATTAATCCCTAAAACACCAGGAGATGGAGAGAGCAAAGGTATACAAATGAAAAATGTTTCTATGTTTTATATTTTTTTTCCTTTTGTGTATCAAGGGCTAAAGATAGATACTGGAGATTCAAATGGAGCTCCAGAATGCCATTTTTATTTTCTTAATGGTGACCATAGTATATATGCACCAAAATATTAGCCGCTAGCACTGATTGTGGCTATGGGAAACTTAATATTTAGATTGAGAGTAAGTTACAATTTCTGCCTGAATAACTTGTTCAGAATTGTTGTTTGTAGCAATCAAGTGTGGAGACCACAGCCATAGGGACTCCATGATGTAAATTAAGCATGTCCATGACTGATCTCCAGCACTGAATTAGTACAAAATGGTGCATAAGCCCTGTGTTAAATTCTTTTACCTTCTGGAATAGGTACCCATATTAAATTGCTTGCCAGAAAAGATCCTTGACTTGTACTTACCACCCAGCTCTACCTGAGAAAATGCTATCTGGACAAGGTTCAAACAAAGCTAGGAACTATTCTGAGAGTTTACCATTTATCAGGACTCAAGAGAACAGATTTTCTGACAGAAGCACCTGGGAAATGAGTTCATCTGATCAAATACAGGCATCTGTGGTGAAGATCTCCCCATCTGATTTAGATGTTTAGACTGTCCTTATAATCAGTAGAGAGAAACAGGCACATCTAGAGGAATGATTCACTCCATCATAAGGCAGACACTTAACATTTTCAGATTAATTGTTCCTTGCAAGTGCCCATTTTTCTCTCTTCACTATAAAGACAATACAGGAAGACAAATATACATGTCTCTATTGTAAATAGTTAAACATAAGACAAATGAATTCCAGACTAAATGCGTGAAGATTTGCTGACTGAATCTGTGCTTTTGTTTTTCCATAGGCCTATCCATGATTCATATTCAGATGTTGTAAAGCTCAGACTGATGGGGAACAAGAATTTATTTCCATGCATCTGAGGAAGAAGTTCTTTCACATATCACTCTTTGTTTATTATCCGTAATAAGTCTATGAACTTCTGATTCTGCATTTGAAAACCAGAATTTGACTATATGTCTACTTTAAAGAACCTGTTTGTTGCCATTTTAGAGTTTTATTTTCAGCTATTAACTTTATTTATTCATAAATAATTAAGGAATGGAAAATAGATGCAGTAAGAGTAATTTTCTATTCATGGGGAAAGAAGAATCAAATATTTTACAGTGTCTGTAACTTTATAATCAAAACACAACGGCAAGAAAATGGTTTTCATGCAGGGAGATAATGTCTTTTCAAATAGCCCAAGGTTATGCTTGTTTCAGTCATGAACCAGACAAAAATATACACGCTAAAGCCAAGGTCACCACAGAATCAAGATTTCTTTAAATGAACAGTGGCTGGAGGAATGAGTCGTGAATCAGCCACACACCGCAAAGTCTATCATACTCTAAATCACTTCCAACTAATCAATAAGTAATATATCTCTGTTAATGGGGAGAAAATGATAATAATCTTGAGGTTAAAGCACTAAAATAAAGCTACCACGTTATCAATTTGTGATGCTTACAAAAGCTTCCATTGTAATGCTTGATTAGTGGCTTTCAAGCAAAGTAGTTGAGTTGTCACTCATGTCCAACATGAATAATATTTATTCACTATTTTATTTGTCAATGGAAGTGATATTCTGATATTGCATTGGGAATGCATAAAAAAATATGCATTTGATTATACCTTTTTAAACTTTAAAACCAAAAAAATCTGAGGAAATTAAAATATTACAAGTCATGTATTCTATTTAACATTCCACAGTACCTCCTTATGTTTTACTTCCCTCAGAAGGAGAAACCAGAAGAGGATGAGAGGGAAGGCAATAATACCCGACCCGATGTGTCCCAGAGTCCTGAGGAAACTGGCTGCTGTAGTTGACAAGCCACTGTCTATGACACTTGAAAAGTCCTGGCAGTCAGGTGAATTCGCTATTGATTGGAGAAAGGGAAACATTGCACCCATTTTTAAAACAGAGGACCCTGGGAAGTACCAACCTGCCAGCCTCACCTCTGCACCTGGGAAGATCATGGAACAGATCCTCCTTGAAGCTATGCTAAGGCACATGGAGGACAGGAATATGATTCGAGACAGCCAGTATGGCTTTACCAAGGACAAGTCCTGCCTGATCAACTTAGTCTTCTGTGATGGAGCAACTGCATCAGTGGACAAGGGAAGAGCTACAGATATCATCTATCTGGACTTGTGTAGACCTTGGACATAGTTCCCCATGACAACCTTCTCTCTAAATTGCAGAGATAGGGATTTGATCGATGGACTGTTCAGTGGATATTGAATTGGTCGAATGGTTGCATCCAGAGCATAGTGGTCAATGGCTAGATATCCAGATGGAGATCAGTGACTAATGGTGTCTCTCAGAGGTCTCTACTGGGACCAGTGTTGTTCAGTATCATGTCTGGGACATGACAATATATATTGGGAGACGATGTGATAGAGAATCGCCCTGCAGAGAGGAACCTGTGGGTATTAGTGGATGAAAAGATGGACATGAGCTGACAATGTACGCTTGCAGCCCGGAAGACTAACCAAATCCACAGCTGAATCAAAAGAAGCATGGCCAGCAGATTGAGGGAGGTTGAAATAGATGAACAGGAGGAAAAAACCCAAACACCTCTCTCTTAAGAGGTTAGGTCACATTAGATGGCCTCAGCTAAATCTCATGACAAGCAATTCTTTTATTTGTTGTGAATAATTATTTGGTTTTGTCACTTGTGCAGTTAGGAACACTGCAATTTTCATTTATATATACATATATTTTATAATTTATCTGTTCTATTTGGGTAAAAAGTTACATTTATGGGAATCAGATTAGTTGTACTGGAATTCTTAATTTAAAACAGTTCACTTTACCAACATAGGATTGTTATTTATAAGTTCATAAATATATATGAATATTTTATACATGTGTAAATAAACTTCTTCCCACATGACCTGCTAGGCAAACAACTGCCATTCAGCCAATCAGAAGTTCTGTGAGTGGAGAATGAGCAGAGCTGGTTTACCTTCCAGACATTTTTAAACAAGTAGCTAATCTCCTATTTCTGCAAAATTATGCATTATATGCATACTGCCAAAAATAATGATGTGCCATCTCAGACCTTAATTGTCCTTATTTCACTAGCAAGGCAAGACTTTGCATATTGCAGTAGTCATAGAAGATTCAGACAAGGATGGAGGAAGTATTCAGAGATTTGGGAATTTCTAGGTTATGTCAGATGTATTTTAAAGTTTTTGTCTTAAAGCTACAGAGAATTAGCAAAAACATTTGTTCTAACTCTTCCTAAACTTTGTTTTAGAAGATAGATCACAAGACAATTCAGCATTTTAGCCTTTATTTTTTTTCTCCTTTTCCCCCCCAGGGGTATAGTAGTTGTATTTGTTCTTTCTCTGAAGCTCTGTCTAATTTGTTAAAAGGAAAACGACATATTGAAAAAGCATTAAGTAGGCATTTTAGTCATAGACTGTGAAATCATGCTTTAATATGATAATATTAACAGGGTATCTACCTTGGTACTTCACTTGCTTCTACCATTCCAGTATTTGAAATTAGGAATTTGCTTAAATGTTTCCCTTCATTATAAGCTACTTTAAACTGATACAATTATTTTTTATTAATATTACTGCTTTTCAAAAAGAAATTGTGCTTGTGGAATACATATTTCAATAATTCCCCCAATAAACCTCAAAATATTGCCTAGTATCCAAATTCTAATCATATTCAAACCTTCAAGAGTTCATTTTTTTAAGAAGACTTTTAGAGGTGAATTGAGATGCAGATGTTTTCTTGCTTTTTGACTTTTTTTTTATTACTAGCTAGTGCTAGAAGGTTTTCAAATACAGTATTCATTCAACACCTTATCATATCCTAAGTGGAGAATGTTTATGTTCAGTTAATACCATAAATCACTGGAGGTGAAAGTGAGTGCCCAGAGAATATGACAACAAAATACAGATTGAAATATTTAATTATGCTTTGTGTTTATAAAATATGAATGGAAGTATATAGTGAAGCTACATTAATTTAAGTCAGTAGAGGAAGTATGAGTTAGGGGGCAACTAGCAGCTAAAGGATGACAGAATCATGAACTTAAGTGTAAAGGTAGCTGATTTTTTATTTTAAAAGGAGCTTTAAGACATTAATTCTACATGTGTTACCTCTGGAAAAAAACATTTTTCTTAAAACACTGTATATTGGTAATGTTTCAGTGTGGCCTATACTGTAAAAATAAATTCCTGATGTCCATTGTTGCTGACCCTGTCAGGCATCTTATTTTCTTGTTTTATGAGGTAACACTTTATTTTAATGAATGAGTTTTCACATGTTCTGCTCCTCTGAGGACAGAAATTACAAGATAACTACTGAAAGAAGATGCTCAAGGTAAGTCTAAGCTGTTAAGTATAAAAGGGACAGAAACTGAAGCAACTCATTAGAGTTGCAACTCTGCTAGATCCTAGACTAGCAGGAATCTAGTCTTGGAAAAAGATGGTTATTGTGGTCAAAAAGAAAGCCAGAGGATAAATAATCCACAGTGTGAAAACTCATTCCCTTGCCTCTTTTTATTTAGTAACATAAAAATCTGAGATATGTGATAATACTTGTCCATATAAGAATAGGAATGAATACATTAATTGCAATTTTAGCATTGCTGAAATTGACTGAAATATATCATAGTATAGAGTTACAAATACATTATTACCACAGTACAAAGAAAGTAACAAACTTATTTTAACAGAATTACAACAAAGATCTTATTTTGAACTGTCTTTAGAAATTTTACTTAGTAAGCTTAACTTGTCTCTCATTTGACACAGAATATGTGAATGTGACTCTATTGTGTATAACCAAATATTATGAACACACTTAAGAATATCAGCAGTAAAACAAAAACTGAGAATACAGCATATCTAGCATAGCATTATTAAAATAGAGTACAATCTTGTCGATTTAGAAGATATGAGACTGAATCATGTTGAAATAGTGATGATGATAGTGTCCTTTACCAGACAAAGTTGATTTCTTAAGAGCATCCCCCAAGATGGTTACAAATGCTGATGTCAAATAAAACCAAAATACTGTGAGTGGGAAAGCTGCTTAATAGTTTATTGAAAAGATATTTCAGTCTTATTCTTGACAGATAAGAAAAGAAATACTTATATATGCAAAGTAGGCAGTGAGATTTTTATGGTGAAAACGTTATTTTACTTTCTGGATAATAAATATCAATTTTTAGAGACATTGAAAGTCAAGATTCGATATTTGCCTAAAATACAGACAAGTTCTGAAGAGTCATATGAAAACTAGCAGGTAATTTCTGTCTTGTATTGTTTTAACCATTTTAGTCAGAAGTATAAATTACGTATAATTGTCCTACTTTCTTTCATCTTAACGGATGTATTTTCCGGGTATAATAGTTGACATTTTTCTCAGTTGTAATATTGTTATACTTTTTAAGGAATATGACCCAGTTTTGTAACAATATGCTTGCAAAGCCTGAATAGCATGAAAAATAATGCTTAATGTGGGTATTTTGATTTCACTGCTGTTTTAAAAAGAATATATTTTGCTTTTTATGTTTCCTGCAGCCTAGGTTCATTTCTCCATGGCCTTTCTTGAGAGTCTAGAAAAGCCTAGTGAAATACTATAACAGAGGAAAAAGTGTTTGTTTTCCTTTTTCCAGCCCCTTTGTCTACTTTTATTGTGCTAATGCAATAATATTTTTATTTTTACTTTTGGAAAGATTTTTTTTCTGTCTTATTTTAAGGTCAAATATTTCTTGGTTTGGTCTACATAATCAAACTTCTGGGCTTTGTGTCTAGTTGGGGATTTACTTTTTAGCTATTAAAATGCTTTAGCAGATGTGAAGATTAAAGAGTGCCAGGAAACTGAAATCTAATTTGTTTAACCACATTATGGGCCTCCACATCAGAAAAAACACCTTATTAGGAAACAATTCTTTTTCCTTCTTTCCTTTATCTGAGTGGAAAGAAGATATCCATGAGAATCAAAATTACTTCCCCTTCCACAGAGACTCCTGCAGTTTTAGGTAGAGGTTTCGTTAGAATGAGTCATGAAGTGATACATGAGTCACTAGGTTCAACCTCTTAGTATGGGTATCTAAGTCACAAGTCTCAGATAATGAGATGATGCTAACTCAAGTATGAACCCTCTGAAAATACTCAGTGGGAATCAGAATTTTCCATGAATTTGAACTAGAGCTTTCTTGGATGGCTGTTCATGCAGCTGTTAGATTCCAAATAACATCCATTTTGTCACTTAATAAATACCATATAACCCATATCAAAATATTTTCTTGAAAAGAAAATGACTGGTTATGACCTGTACTGGCCCCTAGATAGATTTTACTGTTTTATCTATTCTTGTCTCTTACAGAATGGAGCAAAATCAAGTGGAATATAGGAAGTGGTTAGGTGGATGATTCTTCTAAAGACAAGGGAAGAAAGGTTAATTAGCAGTGTGTGAAGTGCTAGGCTCTAGGAACACTTTTTGCCTTCTGGACCTGGGCACTTCTTTTGGCTGTGCCTTGACTGCACAGCAGTGTGAGAGCAGGTGCATGCTCTTTTCCTTCATCTGCTTCATGAATGCCATTGCATGAAGGGAGAAGGAGAGTGTTCACCTGCTCTCAGAATGGGAGTATGCAGCAGCCTGTCCCAAAATATCAGCTGCTCTGAATAATATCAAAGAACTTACTCCACTTGCCAAATAATGTGTCTGTCAAACAACTAGGTGCAACGATTTCCTATTAATACAAAGCCTGACAGAAATTGTGTGAAGAAATGAAGTAGATAAGAAAAAAATCACTTGATCTAACCCAATGGCTTAATTAAAAATAGCTAAAATCCTTTTAATAGAAAAACATAATGGATTAAAACAAAATAAAAAGGATAGAACTCGATGTAATAATCAAGAAACGTAAGAAGATAAACTTTTTATGGGAGAGTTAATTACAGAAAAGAGTAATAAATAAAGTTCTGAAATTGTGTAAAAATGAATTCTTCCTAAGCAATAATATCTAAAAAGTGCAAGTTTGTAATTCATAAAAGTTTCAAAAAAGATACCAAAACAGGTTTATGAACATGTCTGTGTTTCATGGAACAAGTATTTTAAATGACTGTGAAAAATTAAAACAGACTAATATTGTTTGGAACACAAGAATAACAAAACAGAAAAATACAACATGAGATAAAATAATTGAAAATTATGTTAAAGTAAGAAATATAAGAGTTACACAGGACTAGACAAATTAGTTCATGAGCTGAACAAATGGTTAGCCCTTAATTCTTTTATAAGTATCAAAAAATGGTGTCTTTTGTGACAGTCACTTCCAACAGATTTTCCAATTCAAACATATTTTTAAATAATCTAACCTAAAATGAAAAATTACTATTTCTGTGTTAAAAAAAAAAAATGAGGGTGTAATTAAATGCCAGGTTGTAGGGACTTAATGTGTTTTATTTTGCCTAAAAATAAATGTCTGCTTTTAGGCTTCTAATGTTTCTTCATAGTGTTGGCAAATATTACAGGATCTGGGGAACATCTCTGCCCTTCTGAAAGCATCTGGAAGGCAGGTCAAATCTACTAAGAAATCTCAAATGCCATTAGACACCATCTGTACTCAGCTTAATTGAGGCCCTAAATTGAATGTATATACATAAAAATAACTAAATTCATCTAAATTAATATGCTGGTTAGTGGAGATATAGGAATTAATTTGTCCAAACGTAATTGCTAATGGAATTTGACATGTCAGATGCTATTGAAAACATCTGTGTGGAGTTGGTATATGTAAGACAGAAGCAGTAGTAATGTCCTTCTGTAACAATGGCTAAAACTAGGCAAGATGTTCTAGGACATCTCAACACCACTAGAGATCCCTGTGTCAGCAAATGAATCACGTCACAAGTCAGTAAAATCAGTGGAAATGGAAGAGTTAGACAACTAACCAGATGTGTCTGTCTCAGAATAAACTGATCTCTACGGCCATGATATAGGCTAGAGCTAGTACCATTTGCAAAGCATCTGAGAGCTAAGGGAGAAGTTTTTTCTATCAGGATTAGCAGCTAAAGAAGTGGAAATGCAGCTAGTCTCATATGTTTTGGAAACAGAATCAAGCCTCACGTGAGACATTAAGAGAAATTAATTTGGGCTACAGTGAGTAGTACAAGCTAACACTGAACAAGAGTCTTATTAGATATTACAATGGGAATATTTAATAGGAATAAATATGTTTAGCTATAACCTTGGGTAGCTCAATACTTTCTACACATATGCTAGAGGTCTTTAGTATTGTCTTACTTATGCCTGTTGTTACTTCATAATACAGCTTGTGCAGGGTATATGTGTGTGAACCTTAATATGTAGTGCAGGAAGTTACTATCCACACCAACTGCAAATAATTTTTCATTTAACACTTTCTGAGTAATAGATTAATTCACTTGAGATTTTAGTTACGATATCTATGATGCTTAGTTTATTGGATAGACAGATGATGGAGAGGAGTAAGACTGTATTACAGGACAAAGATGTCAATTAAGTAATTGAGAAAGCTAAGAACAATGGGAGAAGTAAGAGTTATTTCCCATTGTTGAAAAGTACTCTTGAAAATTTCCTCCAAACTAATCCTCAAACTGTGTAGATTTAAAGAATAAATTAATTCATGACTACAGCAGTCAGAATATACTGTGGAAAGAATGAAGAGTAAAAAAGTGAGTAATCCATTGCTAGCAGGAGATCAACAACATGGTATGTGCCTGTCACTGGGAAAGGAAGGAAAGATGCAACACTGCACTCTGACGTGATGGCTTTTGACCTGTGTAAGGGGGTAGCAGGACCCTAGTCTTACAAATTTGATAGTACTTCCCCTTCCCCCCCAAGTAAAAGAGTCAATAACATTTCTTATGAGGGAAAAAGGAAGATCAATTTTTTTAAAAAATGGACAGTACTTTTGGACAAGATGGACAATAATTTTCACAGGTTAAGTCGTATGTCCAAATTAAGTCATATGTCAGAATACTTCTGGGGAAGTATCTGCTGAAAAATTGTACTTCCATATTTGTGAAGAATCATAATAAAGTCTTGCACTCCAATTGAGAAAATCTAAGGAGTATTTGTAAGCTAGCAATCTTTTCTAAATTCTCATAACAGTGATGATCATCAAAATGTATGAGTGAATTGCAAGAGATAATAGCCAGTTAGATAAGGTGTAGTGGAAGTAATATATTCAGTTACCAGTGAATGTTTATTTAGGCTTCCGTGCCATAAATACTGTAAGACAATATGAGGAACTATAGACCAGAAGCCCAGATAATCAGTGTATAAACCCTGTTGAATTTAGGAGGTAAATATAAGTTCTCTGGAGTAGAAGACTTAGAGCAGCAGTGATGAAGCAATTTAATTTGAGTTGTCTGCAATGCCAGCGAGAACCTAAATAAAGAACTTATTTGCATTCTCTTCTGCAGTGAACAGCAAGCATTTCTGATAAGTGATACGAATAAATCTCAGCCCATCCTCACACTTTGATTTCATCCTTCACCCTAAAGTGCCTTCTCATCTGTTAATTATTTTGAATCAAGGAATATTGACATTGTAATTTTTGGAACTTCCTCTATGTGTGTGCAATAAGAAAATGATCAATTTTTCCCACCCTTTATTCCTTTCCCTATTCTGTGCACTCTGCAAGACCCATAATATTTACATTTAAAGCAACTTTGGGAAACAAAACAAACAAATAAAAAACACACACACAAAAAGAAAAAAAAAAAAAACAAAACTCAAATGAGCAAATGAAAGTCATAGTTTAGTCCTTAAAGACTTACAAATTTTACTAACAGCTGAAAGATTTTGAAAATGCAGATTTCATTGATGAATACTCATTTCATAGAAGAGAAGCTACACTAAGAAACCAGTGATCCATTCTAGACTTAAACTTCGTTAAATTACCACAGATTAATCTCTATGTAAATTTCAACAAGAAAAACAATTTAAAAATACTTGAATATCGTAGTGAAGCCGTTAACAGTCAAAAGTTACTGGGTGAAGTATGGACAAAGGTGTATTCAAAGATAAACGATAGAAATGAACCAACTCTAAATTGGGTTTAAAAATATCGAGGCGTCTGTCTGACTCTTGCTCTACACTTTCTGCTATATTTGTCCACGTCTTCATGTTATTAAATTCTCCCCACATTGCTGTTTTTCTTATCCTCCCTCCCTCTCTTTTTTTTTTTCCTCAGTTTTCCATTCATCTGATAGGCTCTTCCTTCCTCAGAAATAACTACATATGTAGTTATCCCACAAAGTGGGATTCTCCCAATGAAGCTAGAGAGAAGTAAATAGAAATGTTACAATTCTTGTGAGAACAAGAACCTTGTTGACCTGCTTGCACAAGATAAACATTAGCATGGGGAGGGTTATGTTTAGGGAAATAGGAATAATCCACTGAATCAACTTCTTTAATACTGTTTTCCTTTCAATTGCTTAACACCTCCATTTTCTTTGATTTTTGGAATATTTTATTCTATTCTCTCATATAAATTTTAGAGGTTTTCTACATCAGTTGGAGAGAAAGAGAAGCTGAGACTGCATCTTTGTTGCTGGTAAACAGCTTGAGCAGCCTGAACTGTTAAGCAATAACAGTACGGTGATTATGCAAATCAGTTAAACTCAACCAACCAGTGTGCAGAAAAACACATAGCTAAGGAAAAATCCATACAGGTATGCATCTATAGCTGTTCAGTTGCTCTGTGCTCTGATTGGCTAGAGCAGGTCTATTTCTATGTGTTATTCTTGCATTGGTGAAAAGCTAAGAGACATACAGGACTGATTCTCAAAATGTTTGCAAAATTATCTTGATTGCCTAAAGAATTTGGATGTTTAAATGCACAAGAGATAAATTTAGCCACCAAATTTAACCTTTATTATGGACCAGAGTAATGCTTTTTCATTTATTACTGCTTACAGCTGCAGTTCAGTTGAGGAGACGCACAATTAATAGCATAACATATATTTGTAAAAATTACCCCAATTCAACAGGAAGATATTGTCCATTACTACATTTTAAGGTTTACAAATTTGTTATTTAAATTATTTTAATATTCTGTAAGATTAAATTTTCATCTATAGAATTCTGTTGGATGTGAGTTTTACTTCATTTCAATATCTTGTATTTTTCATTTAATATTCTAACTGTTCTGGATTAAGATTGAAGTTATCCAAAGAACTCATATAACAAACATTTCTGATAGCGAGTACCTTCAAAAAGAATCTTTGCAATATTTGTTAAATACCAGGGGTTCTCAAATCCTCCAGCAAAACAGTGAACCTAAATTCTTACTAGAAGCAGCAGTAAACTTGTGGTAGTTCTAGAGCAGCAATTCCGTGCCATTTTTCCACATATTTGCAGGCCTACACTTTCAGTTTTGAACTTCTGGTCTTCAGTTAAAGTGATTCACATTGAATTTTCCAGCAATGAACTTTGTGCTGATTTGATACAATACAGAATATTTCAGATTTTTTAACATATAATGAGTATTTGCTTTGGCTGGGTCAGCTACACTAGGGTAAGAAGGAAGTTCCACCATTGATAGCCTTAGGAATATATTTAATATCTCATTATTTTTTTATGTTGGTCTCATTATTCTTTATACTGTCAAATACTTAATGTTGGACTAAGGATCCTTTTTCTGTGCCTGTTTGCAGAGGGGTTGTATGTGCAGTGGGGGAATGAAAGAGTAAATGGGCAGAACAAATCACCCAGTGTTATTCTAAATGTGATTTATTTCTTCTAGGAAAATATTTCTATTAACTGAGGCAGTCAGTATGTTTTTTATTGGTATGCTTCAACACAAAGGAAATTAGTACTTGGAGACCAAGGAATATGGCTTCCTTTCAGATGCAAAGCCTGAGTCACAGGTAAATGAAAGTTTAAAAGAACATCATAAAATGTGATTTTACATATGTGTATATATACACAGATTAACAACTGTAACAATGGTAAAAAAGGGAGCATCTGCTAAAATTAAACGCTAAAAGGTGTTCTACAATCCCTTCCTTAATACTTACCAACCTTTGGAAAAACAAAACCAAAACAAACCAAACAAAAAAAAAATCAGAAAAAATTCTTTAATATTTTAAAAATGCCAAGAACTACAAATTGATGTCACCTCTTGTGAAGTAACTAGGTGAGGATTATATCAACAAAGGATTAGAGGATAAAGCTATAATTAATGTGTCTATAGTGCTTGAACACTGCTTTATAGATTTTTATTTTTCCTTCTAAGAAAGGGATGTGGTTTTTTGCTGAGTTGCAGAAATGTAACAGTATGATGCTCAAAATATCACAGCAAAGTACAAAATATGCACACTTGGCTGTTGGTTTCTGTGCCTTTTTTCATTACTCTGGGTGGGTACAGTATCAGACTGTAGAAAGTTGCAATCACACCTACTTTTCAACAGAGTAATAAAATAAATTAACATAGTCTAAAGGGCTGCAATCCAGTAGACAGACCATTTAATTTCTAGTCATTATGAATCAGAAATGATTTTACATTTACCTTTGGATAGGCTACTAAGATTGTTCAAAAATATCTGGTTGTCTTGTCATTTACTGTAACTACTTTATTGTCTTCCACTGATCCATAATAAATTTTCGTGTTTTTCTAGCTGGCATGAAACACCTGGCTTTTAACTTCTCACACTGAAGTAGATTCTCACAGTCTTACTGTTGTACTTTAACTTTGCTTGCTTTGTTGTAGTAAAATTTGGCAAAGAAAAAGAAGCATCTCAAGAAACTTTAGATTTTTTTATTTACATTTTAAATCACCTACAAATCAGTGATGCAGTCAATAATTATCTTGTACTAGACTTTCACTAGCAGAAGAATTACATGTGATAATGTAAATGAGATTGATTGCTAAGGTGTCTACAAAGGATTTTACCAAGTTCCAACCTCGTTTGAATTTCTAACCTTATGACAGTGACATTATTGTGGCTAGCTTCTCTAAAATGATCTGGATGACCTAAATGAGATTTAAAAGAAAGCATCCTAAAGCATGTGAAGCTGTCTGGTTTAGAGTACAGGTGCTCACAATAGTGAAAACACAGAGAAACACAGAGAAATGGACAGAGAAATGTCATATAAGGATCCCAGGTGGCAGCTGCCTTTCTTATGAGGAAACTAACGTGGAATTGGAGGATAGTGCATATTAATTGATCATAAAACAAAATTGGGAATGTCTGGGACAGACACATGAAGCACCAGAACCACTTCTAGTTTTGCATACTTTTTCCTGTCTTGATAACATAAGCTTCACCTCTGCTCTCTTGTGCATGAAGAAAGTTAGTCACCTAAGAAAAGACTTTGTAGAAATGAACAAGTTGATGAAGAAAGCTCATTTATAACAGATTAGTTAAGTATATACATTTCTATATTTAATACAAATCTAGCCAATATAGGTATGATTCTTGAGGCTATTTCTCATCTCTTGAAGTAAACACCTACTCAGCTGGATAGCAATCTTTATTTTACTAACAGTCAAGGGCAAGTCAGTTCCTGAACATAATAATCTACTGCCATTTGAGACACTACCTTACCTTAGAGTATTAGCCAGAGATAGGCTGCCAGCAAGAAGGAGTCCAGGAAGGCTGGACATTACTTAGGGAGGAAAACTTGATGGCACAGGAGCAGGCCATCCCTACATGTCTTGTTTTCATCTACCTACTTTTAAATTAGTTCACTTCTATCCTTGTTTCAGGTAAATCAGTTAATAAGATTTTTTTATTGTAGGCTGAACTTTGAATTTTTGAACTTCAGAAGGAGACCAGTGCAAAACAAAACCAAATCCTGCACAGGGAAAGAGGCTTTCTCAGGAAAGCGCTAGCTTTTGGATAGGCACAAACAAAACCAGCAAAGCCTAAGCAGCACAACGACTGAGAACATTCAGGAAGGTCTTGATCCAGATGCCACAAAGCATCATGCTTCTCAAAGAGAAAGGAGCAGCAATGTGACAGTGACAATTTAGAGAGTGGGAGCTCTCTGCAGAACAGCCTTGCAGTGCAGAAGCCTGTCACAGCTACCTACCAGCTCTTGGGAGCTACAGCTGAAGCTAAGTCTGAACACACGGTAAATGGAGAGAAGCAGTACCAGTGCTGTGCTTGTAGGTCTAGAATCCTTACTGTGCTTGTTGGTCCAGACCCCCTGCTGTATTTCCAGCTCAAGTGCAGTCTGTAACCAGCTTGCACCACGAAGCTGTGTATTACCAAGACTATCCTTTCTCAAACATTTCTCCTATAGCAGTTTTTAGCACAGTAGCTCACTCACACACTAGTATCTTGGCTGATCACAGCAAAAAATATAGCTGCTGGCTTTCCATACAACACTTCCATCTATTCAGTTGTTGAACACTATACAGTTTCATTAAGTGACAACAGGGAAGAACAAACCATTGATGTAGATGTGTAAAGGTGACTTAACATGTGAAGTTATTCCACTGAGAAGCTGACAAAGACTCTCTTTCTTGTAAAGACTCATGCTGAAAATCATTAGATGAGATAATCACTGGCTTGAGAATAAAAGAAAAGGACAAGATAAAACACATCAAAGCTGATGTTTTGCAGAGGGCAGACAGGACATATGGTACAAGTGAAGAATTATCAGAAATGCTTTTTTCTTCATGTGCTGAATTCATTTGAAATTTGTGCTAATGGAACAGTGAGCCCACCTTACTGATACTCTGCTTTTCATTCAAGGCAACTCATCTGCAATAACCAGCAGAATCTTTCTAAATGGCAGGAACTTTTAAAATCAGTCAGTTTTATATTGCATTATGCTTGTTTGCACAACTTTTTTCTATGTTTTGTCATGTGTTTAAAACTGTTAGTTTTTCGTGTTGTCCTTATAACATTGGACTTTAATCACATGGCATAGACTCCCATGGTGAATTAAATATACCATGATTATGCAGGTCAGTCACCCTCAACTAGATGAAGTTCAGGGAGTTGTCTTAATGAGAATACACTGTTCAGACACAGGTCACAAGTTGTGCAGAATTCTTAGCCTCTAAAGGACAGAAGCAGTCTATTTTGTTAGCTAAATTTACTCGCAGTCCTACTACTACTACTACTACCAGTAACTATTTTTATGTGCTGTCATGGAAAGTTGTCCAGAAAATATTCACAGTTTGAAAAGTTAGGTGAAATAAACAGCTGAAAAACATACACTGAAAATCCTTGTAATTTCAAACAATATGCAAACAAATAATTTACAAGATGAAAATTATATGAATGTGTAAAAAGTGAATCTGAAAGTGTTCAGACTGAAACAACCTGGTCATCTTAATCATTTTGGAACAAAACATACAATATTATATGCTATATATACTGGTATTTAGAAGTTTTATAAACTTTTATATATATGTATTTGTATATATGTATAAGTGTTATAAGGAAAAACACAAATAACTAGAAACACTCTATTGATACAAGAATAAATGCACATACTTTGCATTACTACTGCATTGTTGTATAATATCTCCTTGCAGCATCAGCAAGCACAGAAGCAACCCATACAATATACAGTAGAATTATAGCTTCAAATGCCTGACAGTTTTCCTTTTAACTTTCTTGCTTTTATCATTATTTTAAATTCAAATGTGACTATTAGGAGAAAGTAAGGTCTAAGCAGATGGTTTTCAGAAATGTGCTTACCGCCATAATGCAAGTGAGAGTTAGTGAATGAGCATTTGCAAATTCATACAATATAAAATATTCTCACATTAACATGCAAAACAAAATCTGAGTTGGAGAATGTTTTATAATTGTAATTCATTCTTTACTTCTTATACTTTAGAAATATCAAGTGCTGAAAAACACATACAAATGACATTGCCAAAACTCGTAGCTAGAATAGACACTAAGATGAAATAGACATGAAAGCTTTAGATCATACATGAACTTTCCAATTAACTTTCTAAACAACCTGGAACAATTGATTTTGCTGAATCAAAAGCAGTACGATTAATTAGATTAAAAATAACAGAAGAATATTAAGCCACACACTCAGTGAATTGTTTGATTTGTAAGTGCTTTCTGCCAACATGCTGCACTATTTTCTTGTGACATTCCCAGTGTTACTGTTATTGACTGCTTCAATTATCAAACATATCTGAATTTATGTGGATAATTAGCATGTTTTAAACTCAGCTGAATTTGTCATGCACACTTGTACAACTTCAAGGAGGAGAAACAAAAAGAAACACAAGAATAAGAAACTGTCACTATTATTTCAAAAAGCTGTGAATCCAAATCTAGTTAAATAAGACTAACAAGTGTATTCTAAAGCTCTTATAGCAGAACAATAGAACAGAAGATGCCTGCTTCTGTTCTCATTTCTTGAAAAGAACAAAGGTGACTAAGTATATCATGAATGTATAAGAGAGAGGTATTTGTGCATGTCATATATTAGAGATAAATACATAGTTGAATTGTTACCTAAAAATTCTTACTTTAAATTGTTTTTATTTGGTGGACCTAGTCACAAGTATTACTCAAATTTAGAAGATCATTTTTACCATTATAGAGATTATAGTGTTAATCAGTGCTTCTCAGTGTTGCTGACTAGGTTGGATTTTACAAGATGGGCCAGATGAGCAGGAATGATCATGAGGGAGAAGTGAAGATCAGGCTTATTAGTAGGAAAAAAGTCTTCATAAGAATAATGGCATTTCAAGATTATTCTGATATGACAGGGCTCTAAGACTTTTTTTTTGTAATTTTGGATGCACATGAGGGATGCTAGTGATAATAAGCATTTTTTTCCAAACATCCTTGTCAGCTCTACAGTGATTTCTTTCCCTCTTCATCCTACTCTAGACTCCTTAAAGAAGATTTTTTTTTTCAATGCCAGAAACAGCCTCTCTATATTTTCTTGAGTACCACGGAGGAGGGATTAGGGCTGCTTCCAGTTCTACTGCATGAGAAGGAAAAGGAAAGCAGGAGAGAGTGGCTCAAAGGCTTCAGGGCTTTTTGTGTTGCTTTCCACAATGATGAAGGTGAGATGGGGAAAGTGCAGAAAGAGCAGTGCCCTCCCTCATTAGAAAGAACAATCGCCTGTGCTAATAGAAAATGGAAGAGGGCTCAGTCTAAGCTGTTGCAGTCTTCCCAAGCAAAGGTGAAATATGTAGCTGCTTGCATAAACAATGGTCTACTTTGGTCCTGGTTTGAGTGAGATGCTTATTTCTCGTGTATCATGTCCCCCTTCTCAAGATCCCTTCTCCTTCCCTCATATTTCCATTTATTTTTAAAACAAGTAAGCCAATGGTATTCATTTGTTTCTAAAAGTGAGCACTTACCAGAAAACAGCTGATACACAAGTCTAAGATTTTAGAGGAAGACAAAGAAAAACCCCTCACAGAGCAGAATTGTTAAACCTAGAATTAGGTCTGCTGAAGACAGGAACAGTGCTGGTGATGGACTATGTAGAAGTTTAGGATAATTGTATGGATTCAGACTGTTAGTTAGAGCTGTATGAAAATCTTTTGAGCAATCCTGCTGTTGGCGTAATGGAGAGTGTTTCACAATTAATGAGGCAAGAGTCATGTGCAATATTCTCAGAGCTTGTGTTCTATCACTCTCCCAGAGGTGAATGCTTCCCTCTTTTAAGATTAAACTATAAAGATGTATGTCATTACCATGAGTTATCTATGGATTCAGCTTGATTTTTAATCCTCCTTGTATTTGTGAGCTGCAAAAAGTTACTATTTCTAATTTAGCATACAAAAATTCCACAACTAAGCATAATTCCATTGTCTTATATGCTTTTTTACTAAGGAAAAGGTAATGTGTTATTCCTAGGTTTTTGTAAACTGAAGGCCAGATTTCATCTATAAATGAGGCTAGTAATAAATAAATTAAAAATCAATAGTGGTGGAAAAATTTGGATTAAAAAGGCATAGAGTGTAGATGCTTTCATTTCTTCTCCTACAGTGTGGAGTTTATTTCTGTGGATGGTTACCTAGGAAATGGCAGTAGGATGGAATTTTAACTGTATTATCAGATTGATTGTCAGAGTTTTGAGCACAGTTATAAGTAGTGGATGCACTCTTGATGTTAGAAAAACATAAAGATAATTTGGCTTTTTATTAACAATATCAAAGAAGCTATAGTAGAATGAACCTTTAGCCATTTTACTTTTGAAAATCTTTCTTGGAAATAAATTATACACTCATGGGTTAGTTTAGCTTGAATGAGTTAATTCAAGCATAGTTATTAATAGTTAATAGTTAATTAATGCATAGTCTTTTATTTTCCAGAGATGTTATAAGATCTAACTTTTTAGCATATTGCCTCTAGAGTGCTTCTGTAACATCTTTCTTATTTCATAGTCTGTAAGTCTCATGGAATAGAATCTTTCTTTGCTACCTTCTCTCAAAGTTGTCTTTCCAGGCTTGTTGGCCATTTATGTGAATGGCCATAAATATATTAAACATACTTTGAATATTAAAGGTTAGATTCTTACCAGTTTGGTGCTGTTTGGTAATTGTTTATACCTGTATAACATGAGTATAAGCTACCAACAAAAATTGGAATTATTTTATAACCATTTAACACAGGGATAATTGGCAGTAAACAGTGAAAGTTAGTGGAAATTCAGGTGATAAACATGCATTTAAATGAAAAAAAGATCAATAAAACACTCTTCCAAATTACAACCACAGCATAAACAAAATAAAAAAAAATCAATACACTTTAAACTACCCTTCATTGTCCTTTAAAGTGCTAAGTGAAAAAGAAGCCTGTATCATATCTTCAATGCCACAACGAAGATGATAGTGATTTCCAGAACATAGGGTACAATATTGCCAACTCTTTTTAGCTCTGATGTCAGAATTGAAGTTGATTTAATGGAAGGTCCCACTAGATGACAATTGTTGCTCTTTCTTAAAAAGAAAAAGATTTCCTAGTTGCTTTGGATCTACAAGCCTAAGCAAAATAACCACAAAAATATTAGTTTATGCCCAGAAAGTAAAAGTAAGAAGGAAAAGAAAAAAGTTGTGGGTATTTTTTTTAATTTGTTTGTTTTGTTTTGGTGTTTGGATTTTTTATTTGTGTTGCTATTTTTGTGTGACAGAGGAGAAACTATCTCTACTACTTTTCTAGCTTTCTCCTTTAACATGTTCCGTAATTAGGTAAATNCTCCCTGGTTCTTCGTTCGCGAAGCCTAGCCATACCATTAGGTAAATCTTTTCACAAAGAACATTACAGAAACATGGAAAACTGAAAATAAAAAGCATTAATAAATACGTAAATAAAATTGACAGCAGTTTGTACCACTGAGTCCTGTCATTCACTCAAAAACATACTCAGTTTTGAAATATTGTCAGAACTACCAGAGCATATGCTGCATGTGTATTGGAGCACTGCACAATCTCAATCATCTGACTCAGAATTTAGCTCCAGCTTGCCACAAACTGCACGGACACTGGAGAATTTCAAGATTTGTTTACTGCAGCTTGGAAAGAGTGTCTCTAATTTCCACTAGTAAGCAAGAGGTAGTCTCTAAGTGAATTTTCAAATTAATTAAATGGTAGGAAATTGATGGACAAAAGACTATAATCAGAATGAAAATACTGTCTTTTGAGATGGAGGATGATCATTTAAGGGAAAACTTGACATTCTGTAATGAGATGTTTGACACTTCAGCATTTATAGGGCACTATATATGTGAAAAGCTTCTGCAAGAAGCAAAAAGAAAGATAGGTATGGCAAGCAAGCAACCAGAAAGCTGAAAAGATAGAACAGCATGGAGGCAGGATTACTAAAACATCAGCTATGAAGAAACCCAGACAGAGAGAGTACTAAGACTATGAGGGGAAGAGCACAACAGATAGCAGGTGGCTGGATAACAATAAATTCGGACAGGAGGTTGCCTCTGCCATGGAATTCCATCTGAAGAATCATATAAGGAAGCTAGTTATGATAAGTGGGACTTCTGTGCTACTCAAGCTGTAAAATGTTTGACATTTCATGAATTTGAAGAATGTCAACACTGAGAAGAGAAATAGGATAAAAACACACACACAAAACTGTAGCTGAGTACACAGATAAATGGCATGTAAACTTTTGATAACTAAAGCTATAAGACAAAGGTGTGTTAAAAGAAACACACATGCATAAAAAGAAAGAAAATGAAAAAAAGTTTAAGCCATATCCCACTGATGCTCTAACATCATCTGTGTTCAAGTGTTCACTGATGAAATTACCCTTTTTTTCCATAAGCATCTCAATGTATCAGTCCATGTCAGATGAAATTCCTGAGATGTGAGATATGCAAAATTAGGACAGGATACTGGAAAGCCAATAGGATACAATAATGGAACTCAAGGTAATATTTATGTTTGCAAAACAAAATACCTAAAGTCTTAATCAAAAACTATTCTGAAGAAATGCTTATATTATCTTCTCCATCTCTGAAAGAAAACTCAGATTCCTGTCCTTTAAGCAGAAGACAAATGTTGCCTCTCTTGTCATGTTAGGAAAAAAAAAACCACACACACAAAAAGAAAATAAAAAACCCCACCACCCAAAATAAAAAAATGCTTCTATTGAATTGAATTCAGTTTGTACTGTGTGCCTACATAGGAAATACCTCTGTGAGTGCTCAAGGTGTGTATGTGTTTAAGCAGAAGCAGGAGAGGTGTTTAGTGTCTGTGGACTAGAGAATGGGACATGTGCACAATTGCATCAGTGTATGCAAACACTGAGTTAAAGAAATAGGACTTTTAAAGTCGTGACTGGAAGTGTAAGGACTAGTAGAGAAGCAAAACTACTGACGTGTTGAGAAAAAATGGAAGAATCACATCACAAAACACTAAACTGTTGAAGTAAAGAAGCTGTCGGATAGCAAGATGTTAAATTCTAAAGAGATGTTGCTAAACAGAAAGAGTGGGACATAGATAGAAAAAAAAATCCACTCTTCAAAAACAACTTACAAGGAAAATAAGGAGGAAGAAAGGATTTAACAGAAGACCCTACTGTCAGAAAAACAAGCTAAAAAAACAAACAACCAAAAACCTTCAATGAGCACACACTAGTTTTAATTGGCTAGAAAACTACTCAGGAAGAGTAAAAATATAAATTGAGACAGCTAAAAATGTAGGATGCTTCAGATTGCCTAAAGCAACAGAGTGCCCAGAGCCATCTATGACTACAAAGTTTCAAAATCATTTCAATCTATTGTTTGCAAATTATTTAAGTAATGTAACTTTGCAACAGTTGTTACTTCCAATTTCTGTGACACAGCATGTCTCTTACAGACAGCAAGCTAATCCTTTGCTGGCTTATCAGGAGTTGTATTTTTTCAGCAGGTTTGTATGAAAGTATATGTTGAGAACCTCACTTTTTCTACAGTGTACCTCATTTCTGCCTACAAAATGTATACAATGTCATTTTTTACTAGCAGTAGTTACAGAGTGTTTCAGAATGCCAAGGACTGTAGATCACTATACTCCATTAACCTGAACAATGTACAATTTGTTCCAAATGATGTGATTACTGAAAGTGAAAGAAGTGGAGATTTGAGCTACCCCTTTTTTTCACAGAAAACAAAACAATAGGTGGACATTGTGACTGATAGAAGATGAATCTGTAACTCTTTTGAAAAGGTACATCTCAAGGGTTATTTATATTTGCTTAATGACAGATCTAAATTTTGGAAGTCTACATCTGAGTTAGTCTATCATCTCAGTGCAGAAAAATAGGTTGCTCTAGGACGCAATTCATGTCATCATGAAGTAGCTGGCTAAAACAGATCAGTTGTACTATATTTATTTTATACAGTTCCTATTTTATTGTCATAGGGCCTGAGGTGAAGTGTTCAGATGTTTGTTTGAAGTAAATCCCACCCAGCTTGTCTGGTATAAGACATTCCTACTAGATATCTGATGAAATAGTAAGGAAGAACAAATGCCTCTTTCCTCCTCAAATAAAGGGCAAACACTGATAAGACTCCTTTTTCGCATGCTGCCTCTTGACAGGAGTTATTTGCAAGACATAGTTGCTCAGTCTCAGCCAAAACATCTTTTTCTCATCAGGGAAAATGATGAGACCAGGTGAAAATAAAACAGATGCCACAACTGTCAGCTTTCTCCAGATTCTTCCTTGGATAGATAGACACATCTATCACAGCTATTAACGGACTATTATTTTATCAGCTTCAATGATAGTGTCATGTGTGTGCTTCATGTACTTGCCACATGCTTTGGAAGGCTATATCTAGATGATTCTCAGTATGCATGTCATCATGTTAGATTAACAGCTCCTTGGAGTCTCTTTCAATATCTCAAGTTTATACTTTACTCTGTACTAACCAGTTAACAACACATACAGCTTGGTTCCTTTTCCAGCTAGTACTCAAGTACTCAGTTTGTACTCAGCTATGAATTCTGTCACCATTAGATCACAGCTGATACAGATAAGCAGGTAGTTCGTGCATCACTTTAAGTGAAAGTCTTGCTTGCTGTGGTTTTATTTTATATTTTCTCTAGATTGCAGCTGAAAGTCATATCTTCAGTAAAATAAAACATATGAAAATTTGGTGTATAGTGTAATAATTTATTATTTATTTCAGTATTGTATGACAATTTAAAGTCAAGTAAATCCTCAAGAAGAATCACAGCACTATGAATATTTTTACTGACTGTTAGAGAGTGCAGAAGTTTACTTGCATTTTCAGAAATACTTTATGGGAGGAATAACAGCCAGTGATGGACTTACATCTCTGTTGTACTTCTATGACTGCATAGATTTTACCTAATATAAGTTCTGCTAGAGTTCTTAAAAAAGTCTGAAGAGATCTGAAGAGATCAATAAAGCTACCACAGCATTTTCCACATTGTCACTACAGGGGACCAGTTTAGTTTGTTTTGTTGTACTGTTTGCTTGTTTGTATTGCTTTTCTGGGCTGCCAGAAAGACATCTTTCTTCTGATGTAGAAGCTCCACTACAGTAGTAATATCTTTTTCCTTTGAGTATTTTTTTTCTTACCAGAATCTTTCATTATTACCTGACAGATATATTTCTTTATGCATCTTGGCACATACTGTGTTACACATTTTTGTTGGAACAGATTACAATACCTGCTTCCAAGTTGTTGTCACATGTTGTATACTAGAATAGATCTTGTAAGCTATGTGTGTGCTTTGACTGCTCCTTACTAACTGTGAGGGAAACAGTACTGCTGATTACATTTATACCTCAATGGACAATATTGTTCCACTTTCTGTCATATAATCTGCTATGCATTTTCTTCTCCCCTAGATGATCCATTTACAGACTCTCCTTGTGACAAAAAAATCTAATGCATTAACCAACTAATTATTTTCCAAATTATTGGCAGAATTTTTAAGTAGTCTCTCAGAGACTAGAAGTATTCTGTAAGTTTAAGCAGATCTCTTCCCCTGTAATAAATTGAATTGAAATATAAAGATGATCCTTTCTGTTTTCTAGATATGGCAATAAGATCACAGATTATATATATATGATCCCTTTGCTTGAATGGTTAGAAAAATTGTTGTGCTGATGTATTGTAAAAGAGACCTAAGAAGACAGTAAAGATGTTTTTGATCATACGTTTATTTTATTGAATTGCCATTTTGGAAGATATTTGCATTTCAATTATTAACAACAGTGATGAATCCAGATGAGATGATACTTCGAGTTTACCTTTACATTCATCATAGAGGTAATTTCTTCCAGTGTGACAGATCATGTTCCACCTTATATGTGAATCTCATTATGCAAGCAAATTGCCATCTATGGTATTTTGGTACTGCATGACTTTATTTGGTTTCTAGGTATTGTCTATGTAATAGGAAGATTTTCAGGTCATTCTGTGCCTGCAATACAGTCTGAATTTTTGTTTAGTGCTATTTATATTCATTATTCTACATACTCTTTGCTACCTCATTTATTTCAAAAAGTGCTTTCATATTGAACTACATTTGTCACAATTCATAACTGTTATCCCTTTACCTATATGCTTATCAGTTGGTCTATGACTTAGTATTGTAGGACAAACCATTAATGAGCCTTTATCAATCTGATATTGTTATGAGGCCCTTTTGAATTTTTATACTGCTGCAGTCATACTCTTGGTGGAGCTTTTGTTTTATTTATCAGATTTTGCTATGTATATGCACAGTTTCTATTATCTATATTTTAAACACATATAGGGCATTGTCAGCAGAGGAAAAATGATCTAATAAATCTTACAGTTTTTCAAAGAGCATAAATGTGTCATCCACAGTGTCATAAATCACAGAATCATAGAATGTCCTGAGTTGGAAGGGACCCACATGGATCATCGAGTCCAAATCCCGTCTATGCACAGGACAACCTGAAAAGTCACACCATGTGTCTAAGAGCATTGTCCAAATGTTTCTTAAATTCTGTCAGTGTTGTCACCATGACTACTTCCCTAGGGAGCCTATTCCAGTGCTCCAACACTCTCTGGGTGAAGAGCCTTTTCCTAATATGTAACCTAAACTTCCCCTGGCCCAGGTTCATGCTAGTCCCTCAGGTCCTGTCACTGGTCACCAAAGAAAAGAGATCAGTGCCTGCCTTCTGCTTCCTTCAGTCTCCTCCAGGCTGAAAAAACAAGCAACTTCAGCCATTTCTCATACTGCATACTCTAGAGCCTTCACCATCTTTGTAGCCCTCTGCTGGACACTCTCCAACAACATAATATCCTTCTTATATAGTGGTGGCCAAAACTGCACTCAACGCTTGAGGTAAGGCTGCACTAGCACAGAGTACAATGGGACTATCCACCTCCCTTGACCAGCTAGCAATGCAGTGCTTGGTGCACCCCAGCACATGTTTGGCACTCTTTGCTGCCATGGCACACTGCTGACATATTCAACTTACCATCAACCAGAAACTCCAGAAACCATTTGTTTCCACAGCCAAAACCACATTTCCTAGTTACGCAAGTATTGGATTAAGACTATCACTTCCATTTTTAATGGCTGAGAAGCAAAAATTACTTAGGAAAATAAAAATGAAACTTCTAAAATGTGTAAGTCCAGAAATTACAAGATCCACAAAAAGGAATTCTGCTTTTTATTGTCTACCTCTCTTCTGAAAGTCATAATATTAAAAGAAAATACCTAAACTGCTTGAGGAAGAACTAGATACTTAAATCTGAGCTACAAAATATTAACAACTTGCATAAAATACTACCTATTATTGTTAGTGTGTGTACTAATGAGCATAGATCTTTATTCTTCATTCTCACGTGTTTTCCTGCTTTGCTACGTGCTAGAAGGATCTTCTTTCTTCCCATTAAGAAAGGAGGTTCCTAGATAAGGTGTAAGTAGTCAATGGATCAAAAAGCCACCCTACTTTCCTGTATTTGGAATTCACAATTTTCTACAGAAATTGTTTTTTTCATTAGATAATCAAGTTTTTGTTGAGCTACTAGGAACCTAATTGGGTAGCCAAAATATTTAGGTGCTCAACTCTAAATTGGTAAACCTGACATTTTTATGTATGTATGGCTAGGCTTCACGAACGAAGATCCAGGGAGGGCTCCACCTGACATTTAACGTCTCTGCATTAAGAGTTCTTGGTACTTTTCACTTGAAGTGTTTACTGGACCGTGTAGGTGAGTATCCTAACCATGAGGCTGAGCGATTATGGTTCATTTCTTTCTCACTCTCACTGTAGCACGGTGAATGTTTTTATACATTATGGAACACCTTTAACAGAAGAGAATGAGATCACCTAATACATGGTCTTCCAGAGAGGCTGAAAAGGAGTTATAGCTAGTTCAAGGTAGAGCCTGCAGTGGACCCACAGCTGGCCAAATAGCCAAAATCTCCCCCACTAGCACACTCAGAAGGGAGGGGGATCAACAGTGTAGAAGAATGGAAGATTGCAACGGTTTCTTTGCCTCAGTCTTCACCTACTAGTGCTCCACTCACATTGCTCAAGCCACAGAAGGCAAAGGCAGGTACTGGGAGAATGAAGAGCTGACCACTGTTGGAAAAGATCAGATTCTAGACAATCTAAGAAACACGGTGGTGAATAAGTGCATGTGACCTGAAGAGATGCATCCACAGAAACTGAGGGGAATGGCAGATGAAGTAGCTAAGCCTCTAGCCATCATATTTGAGGAGCTGTAGCAGTCCAATGAAGTTCCTGCTGACTAAAAAAAAAAAACAAACAACAAAAAAGAGGATTTGCTCAGAGGGCAGGAACACATACCTTATGAGGAGAGATTGTGAGAGTGGGGGTTAAGGGAAGGGAAGGGAATGGAATGCAAGGCAAGTCAAGGAAAGGCTTAGCTTTGGAGAAACCTTAGAGCAGCCTTCCAGTACTTAAAGGGGGACTACAGGAAAGATGAGGAGGAACACTATCAGAGAGTACATGATAGTATGAGGGGCGATGGTTTTAAACTGAAAGAAGGTAGATTTTGATTAGACATAAGGAAGAAATTCTTTACAGTAAGGATGTTGAGACACTGGAACAGATCGCCCAGAGAGGTTGTGGATGTTCCATCCCCAGAAATCTTCAAGGCCAGGCTGGATAAGGTTTTGAGCAATGCAATCTCGAACTAGAGCAAAATATTTTCTCTATCCCACTGCTTTTAACAGCCACTTGGGAAAGAAAGCAAATGTCTTCAAAACTCCTTAGACAAGGTCAAGGACTGACCAATTGTATGTTTATTTGCACAACAGTAAGCAGGTGTGCTTGACAACCCCAAGGTATGAATAATTAAATTGATCTTAGCATAAAACCCTTCATATTTGAAAAGAAAGGAAATGCCAGATAAGAATCACCTTTATTCATCTTGTTCATAGATTTTCTATTGAAATCTTTGAATAACTTTTTTTTTTTAAATTAAGAACAAATGAATTATATATTTTACTGGGATTTAAAAACTTCTTACATGAGATTATATAGGATCTCTTTGGGACCAGTTTTGACTTTCATAAACTGCTTGAGAACAACTGAAATTGATATAAATTCATTGAAGTGTGAGTGCACTGAGGTGTAAGCAGAAAAGAATCTACATA
This sequence comes from Bucco capensis, assembly GCA_013396975.1. Classification (NCBI taxonomy): domain Eukaryota; kingdom Metazoa; phylum Chordata; class Aves; order Piciformes; family Bucconidae; genus Bucco; species Bucco capensis. The sequence goes on along the minus strand of VWZO01005614.1, from coordinate 499,281 downwards.
AATATTGATTTTTATTTTTTACTTCATGAGCTACTACACAAAGTAGTTAAAACTAAATAGCTTAAAGGGGAGTTTTACATGCTGACTTTTAAAAATGCTGTGCTATTTTATCACAAACATGTACATAACAATGATACTATTTGTAAATGTAATGTCAGTGCAAACTTTTTATGAGATTATGACTCAAAGAAAAGAAAAAAATATGTGAAGAAAAAGAGGGGGAAGAAAAGTAGTCCAAAAAGCATCTGCAACATTTCAGTTGAAGACTGTGATTTTATTAGATAAAGAAATCATCTACTCTGAAGTATATGAACACCCACAAAGAAAACTCCAAGGAAAAGATAATTAAATGAAGAACTGAGTTTTACATTTTAGGAGGGAGATGTATGAGTATCCATGCTGTTTCTGCTCAGGTGTCAGCTAGTGGATAATTTCAGTCTTTAAAGCGAACATAATTCTTTATACTCACATTACGTTTAGAAGATTGTTAAATATTCTTTTCTTTTTTTTCTTTTCCTAACAGATGAAAGCATTCATTTTGCAGCCAAAAGTAAAAATTGGATTAACACATTGGAGGTGACCAGGTGCCATTTTAGAACTGTGCTGCAGGTTGGCAGCTAACAACAAGAAATGGTATAATGTGATGAACTTAGCACATGACCACTGCAGTAGCATGAAAATAATTAAAATCTTGTTTCCCCTGACGTATCTGCCAGTGTTTGCTTCTGATATTTGGCTATATTAAAGAGACAGGAATGGACACCTGGCTTTTTCAAAGCTTGGCATAGAGCCCTGGCTATGTCAATATTTGTCATAGAGTAATTATTTTATCATATAGTGGGATGAAATTTCTAATTTATCTGTGATTTGCCATGTATGTCAGATAAAAGGATAGTTTTTAACACATTATATGTAGATTGATCTCTGACCCTGTTAGAGAGCAACAATGACCTCTGCCTCAAATCAACACTGATATGTGTCTTCATGTGTCAGAAACAAGAGTAATGCTATATCCATACAAGAGCATTACATAGGAGCCATCCCTCTATTTCTCTAGTATATTAATTGAGACAAGATATAAATAAGAGGAAAGTTCATGTTTTGTGTGTGGTTAAAAGGGCATGCTGATCGCAGGAAACCCAAGAATGAAAACTTACAGACAAATAGGAGATAAATGTTTAAGTCATACATATGTTCCAAGTTATGTTAGGTAACACAAAACCCTGATTATATTTGTGGTCATATAGTGCTTGTTTTCACAAAATATGCTAATAGTTATATATGGGAAAAATGGGAATATCCTCCTATTTTTGTCAGATGTGCATTTGAAAATCTTCTCTGCTGGATTACTTGTTCCCATAGAGCAGCAGGATACTCTTAAAATGCATTGATTTTGTCCTGGTAGCACACTAAAAATGCATTTATTGAAAATGTCTTAATAGTGTTTCAGATTTTATTCCAAAAATTTTCTCTATACCTATATATGTAATGGAGGCCTGCATATGCCAAATAATTAGAATCATCTTCTTAAAATTATCCAGGGTTCTGATCTGGTCAAGATGGCAAAGTAGTTCTAGGCACTTTGCATATAAAATAACATCTGTTCCAAGCTACTGTTGAGGAGGCCAGATTATGGAACTTTACACTACAGAAAAGTTCAAACACAAACACAGTTTGTAAATAATTGAGGAAGAAAGATATAAAAATGTATTTTAGAAAAGCTAGATATCTTCTTACATGGAAGATGAATGAGTATTTCTATATAAAAAAAGAGTAGATGAATTCTGCTACTTTTTTTATTTCTTGTCATAGAAAATGATCAAATAACCCTAAATACTCAAGTTAGACACAAGTGTATTTTCCTAAAGTTAGAGTGATTGTTCTCTCAGTTGTAAATAGTAGTGAAAAGCTGTAGCAGTAGATATAGTTGTGTCCTCACAAGTTGAGTCTAATCAGTAATTTTTCCTGAGAATCTGTAAGAGGTAATTATGAGCCCCATTTCTGCAAGACCTTGTTCTGCTGCACCTGTAAGCAGCCTTCCTCACTACTTGTATCAGTCAGTGCTGGACTATCCAGAGCTCAAAGGCAGAGAGTACTGGGAAGTAAATAGCTTGTCTAGATGAAGCTGGAGAAAGGGTAATTTTCCCTGATGGGAGGGAGGGGAGGAAGGTCAAATTAAAGTTTTCTTGTAATTGGACAATATCTGTTTCTCCGTTTAATTGTTACTAAAGAAAAAAATGACATCATGCATGTAATTAACTGAATTTTGAATAGTTGTGGTCAGATCTATGTCAGCTGACATTGTATTGCATGATATATACTCAACCAGACAACATTTTAAACTGTAAAGAAAGCTGGATCTGATGTACACGACATGCCCTTTTAAAAGGCATGTTTTGTACTTTATTAATTAATACTCTGAGGTTGTTTATATTTAGCCATGAGCTCCATCTGGACCAGTAGCAAGATACCTCATGAAGGCACAGATAATGAGCTGTTATACTTGCATACAAACGCCTTGTGTTTTGTTATCAAATTCTGCAAGTCTGTTCAGACTTTCAAATGGAGATAAAGTGTGATACAGAGGAGTAAATAGGGGAACAAGTTAATTTTTTTCTTCCTTTGATAATGAAGCAACAGGATGAATTTGGAGGGCAAAGAGGAATTCTCCAATTCATTGTTACCTGAAAGTCTCTAAAGAATTTCTTTCTCAGCAGTTGTGCATTTCTGTACAGGTAAAGCTTTACCATTCTGCAGCATATGGCTTAAAGTCTTGCTAAAGCACTTTGTTAGTTATAGCCTTCCCCTGCCTTACATGTAAACCATCCATCTGTTCTTAGTCCTGAGGTGTGCACTCTCTTTCTGTCATCTATGGAAACTATGGACAGAATGTTTCCAAAATTCTGTAAGAAAAATACTTCCAAAGGCTTTTGTGTGATCTTTAAAAATCTGTATTCTGCCTTTAACAAGGATTTTTGATTAAGCAGCATGACTGGTGCTAGTTTTTCAGGATGGAAAGGTTTTACTCCCCGAGTTCAATACCTAAAGAAATTGAGCATAAAGACTTTCCTTTTGGAATGGTAGTATGTTTAAAATATGCAAATGAAAACTGTTTACACTGAGCCATGGTGACCTCTATGTTCTTTGCCTTACAACACTTATCTAAAATAAAATTACATATTATGTTCACCTATATATTCTATTAAGAAGATACTCAAGGGTTTGCAACGACAATTCCCATTTATCAAACAGCCTGTGTTCTGTTTATACGGCTGTAATGAAAATTTGGAAGGTAATACAAAAAGGAAGAGTTGGAAAAGTAGTTATAGTTCAGATACTAGCTGATAGGAGTTATTTTGTGTGTTATTTTGTAGGCATTAGAAATTAAAGAGCGCACACACACAAACAAAAAGTGTGACTTGCCTGTTGAGGAGACAGCTCAGCTCAGCTGGCAAGAGAAAACCAATTGGCAGATAGATTTTTCTTTTACCAGTTAAAATATTTGCTATAGTGACATCTCTAAATAAAACTTGGTCAAAGTAAGACATAAGAATTCCTAGAAGGAGATAATCACCACAGATATTAATTTAATAGAGGCTAAAATAAGACAGATTGATTTATTCACTATATATCTAGCACACTGTAGATGACAAACAGGAGCATTCCTAAAAGAGATTTGAGAGAGGTAATTCAGGCTTTGTGGCTTGCCCACAAGGGGCCAGGCCTTGCCTCTCTTACCACTGTAAGCAGCTTACACGACAGCAGTGTTCATTTTGCAGCTCAATCTGGCCCTTCTCCAGCCAGCCTTCCAAAAGCAAACCTATCTGCTTGGCCAAGAGAGCAGATAAAATCTNGATTTGGGGGAAAAGAGCGAGGAAATGGGCTAGGAAAGGGGAAGTGGGGAAGAGGAGGGAGGTAGGGTGGAAAAGGAATTTGTGGGGCCTATCTCTGGAGATAGTNCACCCAGCCCAGGTGGCATGCAGAAGGGCTCAGCCTCATTGAGGACGCACAGCTAACACCCACGGGTGATGTTGAAGCAGCCACCAAACCTCCTCCTGCCTAGCTGGCTGGGGGGCCACCAGGCCCCCCNGGGTGGAAAAGGAATTTGTGGGGCCTATCTCTGGAGATAGTCCAAACCTGACAGGACACCATCCTGTGCAGCCTGCTTTAGGTTCGCTTTGGCAGTGGGGTTGGACTAAGATCATCTCCAAAGGTCCCTTCCAACCCAGTAGATCACATTCTGTGATCACATTATGTGATCTACAGTTTAGGCCTTGGATTGCACATTGTTATTTAAAAACAGCTCTGTCCTTGTGTCCCTGTGAAGAATAATGTTTTGAAGGGTAATTTGTATCCAAGGTGATTTCTTCTTTTTTTTCTCTCTCTGCCTGTGTATATAGACACACAAACAGGGTTTCTTTTCCAAACAGTATTTCAAATATCGTGCTACAGTTGGAAGAAGTAAAAAATATCGATCTGACACCGTACACTTCAGTACAGTCTGAATATCACAAAGGAAGATAAATTTCTGATGGCAATTATACTCAGTTCTAGTCTTGGGGGGGTTTACACAATTAAGTGAGCAAGAAAAAAATCGAGGAAATTTATAAAACTTTACCAAAAAGTTACCAAAAAAAGGCCTATCTAAGCAGTTTAATAGAAATGAAACATTATCTACAGATTTTATTTAAGAATCTGTCCCAGTCTGTCTTCTGACATCTCTCTTTTCTGAGCACTCTGCAATGTTGGACAAGGCTTTGGTTTCTGTGGCCATTCTCCAAGACACAGGCCTCCACATCTGCCTTTCTCTGACTATGTCTTTGTCTGAGTTATATCGATCTCCACCGTTCTTTTACTTCAAACCCTGGAAGCTTGTTATCCTCTGGTGTTGCTTATATGCATTCTCAGAGAGTCATCTCCACCTGGAAAACAAGCTGTAAAATGTAATTCCTTAACCTTCTTTTTCTGTGTGGTTCAATCTGATTTTTCATGAGTTCAGGCATAAAGAGAAAACAACTTGAGGAATCGTATAGGGTTGGGGTGAGGGTTCAATAGAATTGCCTCTTCTGGTGGCACTGAGATCTTACCAGGCTTCAGTATAATTGTTGAATGATAGTGTGAACATTGTCAAAGTCAATGAGCTATTGTATAGCCAAACTAATTTTTCTGGTTTTTTGTTTGTTGTTTTTTTTTTAATCTGTCCAGAATTAGGGTGCACATGCACCCTGAGACCGGGGTGGTGTCTGAGACCCAGGTAGCCACTGATCAGTTATTGATGATTAAAAAAGAACACACAAAGAATGTATACCACATATATTTGTTGAAAGATGACCTCCTTTTAATAAATTTCACTACTTCTTCCTTTTCTAGTCCTTAGTTTTAGTATCCAAAGATTATAAAAATTTTGATTATTGTCTTAACTAAGGATAATAAGAAGCTTATAGTGTCATTTCATACTCTAATGTTTTAATTCTTCAAACAAGCAACACAATAGTCTTTCAGCTGGTTTGGTGAAAATAGAAATTTATTTCTCATTTTAAAAAGATATCCAAGTATCGAAGTGACATACTGTGTGTAGTCAGCGATGGGGACAGCCTTTGGCTTGGACAGTAGGAAGCTGAGATTTGCTGCTTTGTATAACATAACTTAAAAAAATCTATCACTTCTGAACTGACAGGCATAACAGGAAGCATACCATGCAGCTTTGATCAAATTCAATACCATTGAAGATTCCTAGCTTCTGCTTTCAAGGAGCTTTAGAGATTGTTTCATGCTGGGGAAGCAAGAGCGTATTATGGGACAGATACTTGAAATGCAATTCTGGAGCTTTGCCTGAGACATTATGTTATACAAAAAGCTAGAAATTGCAATTCAAAAATCATTTAATTAGATGGCTCAGGCACATTATATTTCTCTTTATAGTCTATTGTTAATAATATTACTAATTCTATTATTATTCCCTTATGCTGTTGCATTCTGATAATTCTATTGGCAGGTGCAATTGATATACTAATTATCCTGAGATTAAAGTTTTTTATCCTAAGAATCTTAGGTCACAAATGAACAATAATGCAAAAAGAAACAGAAAATTTAAATGTATATTAAATAAAATACAATGTGAAATAAGTTGCAATATTTAACAAAAAAGTTTAAGAGTCTAGCTGTTTCAGATGATGAGAAACAGAAATGAGAGTTCTAAGGGAGGCAGGCTGTTTTTGGGTTTGGTTTTTTGTTTTGATTTGGTTAGTTTGTTTGTTTGGGGGGTTTCTTGTTTTTTTTATTTATTTTTTACATTTTGTCACTTAAAATAGAAGTGTGAGATAGCCTAATACAATGTAATTAGTGTTTTCTTTTCAAGCTAAATACCATGTGTGAAATCTTTGCTACAAGTAATTATGGCTGTCTTTGAAACTGAATATACAGAATGAACAGTTGTTGAAGTGCTGTCAGGAAACCCACCTCTTATCCATGCAGGCTATATTTGGAGTTTAATTTCACTGATTTGCTCTTATTTCTTTTTTATAAACACCTGTGCTGCCCTACTAGAATACAAATTACAATTCATTAATTGACTCAATTAGAAATTAGACTTTATTATGTCCTAGTAGGAATTTGAAAATTGTGTGGATTCACTTTAACATTTTAGAAATATCCAGCATGTTTTGAGACAAAATGTAATTTCATGTCTAAGTCTTTTCAAGGGTTTATTTCATAGAATCATAGAAACATAGAAATACAGAATCACAGAATGGTTTTGTTTGGAAAGGCCTTAAAGTTCATTTAGTTCCAACTCCCCTGTCATGGGTATGGACACCTTGTGCTAGATCAGGTTGCACAAAGTCATACACAGCCCAGCCTTGAACATTTCCAGGGTTAGAGCATCTACTACCTGTCTGGATATTCTGTTCTGGTGTCTCACCGCCTTCACAAGAAGGAATTTCTTCTATGTATCTAATCCAAATCTACCTTCTTTCACTTTAAAACCACTACTCCTTGTCCTATTGCTAGACTTTCTGATAGAGTCCCTTGCCACCTTTCCTGTAGCCCCCTTTTAAGTACTGGAAGGCTGCTCTGAGGTCTACCTGGAACCTTTTCTTCTCCAGGCTGACCAACTCCAAGTCTCTCAGCCTTTATTCACAAGGGAGGTGCTCCAGCCCTCTGATCACCTTTTTGGCCTTTGTCTGGACCTGCTTAACAGGTAGTTTCTCATGTAATATCTTACTACACAGTATACTTAAATATTACATCTAAGTTTCCATATCTACTTTATTCAACCCTTGTAATTGAGGACACGTGTGAATGGTCCTTTGTGAAACTCAGAAAACACTAGTAGCCTCAAAGGAGGAATGGAAGTTAGACAGCTGGCACATATTTCTTTCATGAAAGTTGAAGCAGTTTGTCTACTCATTTAAAGGATTCAGTATTCCAAAAATGTACCCATTAGGAATCTTATGCTAAAGATTTGTTTACTTGCTTGCTTTTCTGTTTTCTCAAAACAGTTTATTACTCATTTATGTTTATATTTGTACCAGTTTTTCTCAATTCACTTCTACTGATGTTTATTTTTATTTCAGGAACCTCTCCCAATGACCATAATGCTTCAAAGACAATTGAAAGTGGCCTTGTAATGACATCAGCTAGATCCCTCAGCACTTATGCATGTAACCTATCATACTACATGGACTTAAATGCATTCAGTTTGTTTAACTGCTCCCTAAACCAATCCTCCTCCAACAGGGGTATTTTCCTTGTTCCACATTTTTGCTCCAGTCTCAAGGAGCCAGTATTCCTGGAGGCTGGGTTTATTGGTAAAGATCAAAGTAAATAAGGCACTGAGTATCTTGGCATTCTCTGTGTCATTTGTCATCAGTTTCCTGTGCCATTCAGCAGCAGATCCATGTATTTCCCAATCATTTTCTCTGTGTTTAAACACTTCACATCATCTAGTAGGAACACATTGTTGCCATTGCTGTGCCTGAATCATGCTTGTTTCAGGAGAATAAAAGATCTGCATAATACCCTACCGCATATGAAAGGTTTGCTCAAGAATGAAAATTTTGCTTCAGCAAAGTGATAGAATTACATTCACACAATATGGATTAATATTTTAACTGTTGTACTATTAAAAATAAAAGAGTTATTGCTTCGTGTTTGTGATTGTTTATAATAAAGCACAGTCATGTTTACAAAGAAAGAGGCAGTCCTATAAAAAAAAAAGAAATATTAGAATGTCACTAAGCCAGAGACACTTCTTTCTAACTTCTCTTAGCCTGCAACTTTCTGCCCAAGATCTTCAGTATGTGTGTATCCTCTAATTCTATGACACATAATTACTAGAGACATGCAGAACAGATTGGGTTCTCCAAGGAATTTAAGTCTCTCGATGCCTCAAACTTTTATAAACTCTATAGGGAATCTAACTTAACTGCAATGAAGTAGAAACGAAAATCGTATTTTTTTCTGCCAACCTTCTTTAACAATAGAGAATATGAGCACTTGCAGTTACATTCCACTCTGTTTGTCTTTATATATATTTTCTGTTGAGTATCTGAGATTCTTTCAGGTACCTAGGATTTGGGGAAGAGGGCATGGATTATAGTTTTTTTTTTTCCTATTTTATTGCTAGACATACATTTAAGTTTGTCTTGTAGTCAGAGAACTGAGTAACTTCTCTCATCAACAAACTCAAAGGGGATTCTGCTCCCCTGTGTATTCATTCTCAGAATAAACCCATTCTAAATGAAATCTTCTCTGCAATATTTTCTGTATTCATAGACAGTATCATTCCTCTTGTGCAATTCTTCTTGTGGAAAAAAAATTAATTTGGAAGCCGTATTATATTGACAATAATTATCATTTTCCAAAAATGAATTGCATAACTTCTTGTATTGCATATTAAAGGTCTTCATCTTTCTGTCACTTATTTTCTTTGTCACATCAAATGTAAGGTCTTCACTGGAGGATATCTCAATGATATCTTAAGGAATCTTTTGAATGTATACTCTGGTTGATACTGTAATAAAACTACTGTATTGTAGAGCTCCATCTGCCCGGGTTTGGAATCAGAGTCGTCCCTCTCCTAGTATGACTGCCAGAAGGCTAATAAACACCTCCTACCCATACAAGGATTATAGGAACATGGGTTTCACTCCCCACTCTTTACCGTGGGCAATGAGTTTAATGCTCCCTCTGCTGTCGGCACAGTTATTGCACCAGGGGCCACAGAAGACCTCAAGTGATTTTCAGACTGTGCCTGAGTTCCTTTATATTTTCAAAATAATTTTTAAATATTTATTTTATTCTTTTTATGAATTTTTAAAGGATAATTAGAGTTATTTGTGAAGTAGATTTCCTTCAGAAGAGCAGATAAATATCTAAGCCAATTCAGGTGACAGAAAAGAATTAAGGTTAATAAGGACAACATTTAGCAAATTGAAATTTTTTGCAGAAAAAAATGGTAACTGTAGTGGTCTTTTGTCATGATAAATTAGAGAACCTTGACACTAATTCTAGTTGTAATAAAATTCATCGGCTTGGTCTCCCAGGAGGAAAGAGTATTGAAGATCATATTGAAAAGTTTTAAAACACTTTTAACTGAATTTAAAACAACTAAGACTTCCTGAGTGTTTTTTAAGTAGCTAAACATTTACTAGATACCATGGGGTTCTGCCCACTACTTGGAGAGGAAAATGTCACCAGAGTATCCCAAGACTTATTAACTAAAAATCCAGTGTTATAATACATATCATGTACATATAGTGTCTGACTGTTCAAGAAATGCAGTGTTCTCCATTCCAGTTCTCTGAAGTATTTGTGGCCATCTGAGCAGTACTGCACAGCTTTTTGCTCCAGTCGTTGTGAGAGGTGAAGTCTTTCAGACATTGCCTAATGAATCCTATTGAGACTAGTGCTAAAAGGAAACTAATAAAGCATGGAAAAGCTAAATGATTCCTGTTTCTAGATTACTGCCCAAGGCTTAGCATGAAAGAAGACATTTTATTAGAAGCAAAAGAAATAAGGCAATAATAGCTGATGCCAGGTATTTTATGCCCTTTACTTCAAAATAGGTTTTGAAATTCAAAGAGCACTTGAGAAAGTTATCAAGTCATTAGTGTTGTTCGTTCTGATACATGAGGAATGAAAAACTTGTTTCCTCTAGCAGACTAGTTAGCTACAGGTATATTTTAAAGGACCCAATATAGCCTATTGACCAGAAGATAATTATTGACCTTAAAGAGATACACATAATTAAGTTCACTGGATTTGGAAAGAAAATGTCAAGAACAAAGCTCATTTGGAATTTTATTCTTGCTTATTTATTCAACAGCTGATTCAAAACTTAAGTTTTCCTTACCTTATCAAAAAGTAAGCACAAACTTAAAGGCCAGAGTATATGAAAATACAACTGTTTGTTCCAGAGAAGAGATGGAAACATCTATTTTAAATTCATAATTTGGTGATTTTAACAGGATTTAAAGAGATTTCTGGATTTACTTAACCCTTAATTAGGAAAAAAAAAAAAAAAAAAGAGATGTTTGTAAGTGATTTTACACTATTACTTCTCATTTCCACTAGTTTTGTATTATCTGAAGGTGGCTGTAGATAACACAATTGAGTCAATGTCATAGCTCACCAGGAGGGTAGATCACCTATTCTTCTTCCTTCTGCCATACTCTCTTCTATTCCCTTCTTATTTATGTTGGCTTTTGTGCTTAGCCAACTTCATGGTGAGCTGATACAGTTCATTAATCTGGAAGAAAATTAACCAAATAACTTTAAAAAAAAAATAATATTTTTGCAGGTCTGAGGAGTTGAGGCATCTATCAGCACAAAGTGCACAGACAGGAGCAAAACGATAAGTTAGAGGTAGAGCCCCTTTTGTTGGCTGCATGTTGTTAAAACTTCACAGCTATGGAGTCTAAGCAGAGCCTGAGTGGCCTTTATTCAGCCCCTGTACTGTGAAAGCAGCTGAAGCATTGCCTTCACACTAAATACATGAATGATTCATCTGAAGTGGAAAGGCTTTTCAATGTAATTAAGTTAATCTCATGCTGAAGTGTTTATGCTTTGTTCACATAAGGAGAAAATGTTTGTATATTTATTTCCAAAATCATTAGTAGAAAGCAAACTCAAAGAAATTTTCAAAAACTAGCTAATTCTGTGGACTTTATTATCTTTGTAAAGGAAAATATTGTATTTCTTTTTTGAAGTGTTTCTTTACTGCACACTTGCCAGTGTTCATGTTTGCAGGAGTGTGAGGAATTTACAGTAACAAATGTGGCAGTTTATCTAAGTCCTTCTTTGCATCAACAGTGGAAAAAACGCCTAAGGGTAAAAATGAAAACTGTAAATTAGGCCTTTGTCAAGTGGAGTTAGCTACAGACTTGGTAAGGAAAGCACGATTTGACAGAAGTGTAAAATGATGAAAATCATAAGTCTGAAAGCTTATTGACAGCCCTTGCAAGCACAGATCCAGACTACAAATCTCTAATTTCTGCTAGTGAGTAATGTTTTCTACTGATGGTCCTACTCAAGTTAATGAGAATTATCTATGAGTAATTTCTGACCAGCGAAACACAGTGTTTGCAAATTGGCTGTTCTTGCTTATCTGTGTGTTTCATGCTGGTAGGCAGAGTATATCACTTTACACAGAACATTAGAGATCTTTTCAACATGACTGCTTGCTTACTTTTTTTGAGCAAGACTTTCGAGACAGGAAAGAAATCCTTGCAGAATTACTGCTTATATTGGAGTGTACAAACCTTTTACGCTATGATTTCAGAAGAGGTCCTTCACTACAAAAGACAAAATAGCTGGAATTTACAGACAAAATAGTTACTCATCTTTCTTGTAAAGAGAAACTGTGTGCTGCTCACTGATAACCAACAGAGGTGTTATGCAAAGTATGTAACAGTTGTTGTGCATAGTGATCGTGCATATGATCATTAGAGCAGGAATTTGTGAATAGTGTATTTATTTAATTATTAAACCTGTAAAGAATGAACATAGCAGATGGATTTACTACCATAAAAAGTACAGGCTCTGTTGTTAGTTTTCCCTTAGCCATTTGTTCTCTATGCAGATAGGGCTTGACATTCAGTGCTATACCATTATAGCTTTTAAATGCTGTTTATCAGTGTAAGTCAAGCATCCACATATCAGAATGCCCTGGCTTTATATTAATCATTAACATGTGGACTACTTTGCAAAGAGCCAAGCAATGTAATCTAATCTAAAAGTGCATTAAAAGAAAATAAGTTTATACAGTTAAGCACTCAGAAGTCAGAAAACTGCAACATTAAGGCAGTAGGTGTTACCTTGCCTCTTTGGTTTTATTCATATGCATTGAGAAACATGCTTCATTGTTATTTATTGTATCCTGTTGGTTTAATAAGACTGTTGTCTTATGAGCTGTACCACTTTGCCCTACAGACCAAAAAGACCAGGAATTCTATCTTTATGTTTCAGTAGTTTATTAGAAAATATTACTTCTAATGCAAGAAAAATTATACCATTCTCCAGAATTCAGTTGAACTTTTTTTTTTTTAAAGACATACCCTTTTTACTTATCCCAAATGTATAGGATATATACTTTGCATATGTGTACCTATACATGTGAGTGTGTCTTTCAGTTCACAAGCAACAGTGAAACTGGGCCATTATTTCCAGAAGAAAGATTCAGTCTTAGAAAGAACAAAACTAAAAGCAATTCTAGTGTAACGCTTTTGCTGAGTCTGCTCCTTGCAGAGAACTCAGAAATTCCACTACAGGAAACTGAATTAGAAGTTTACCTTCAGGCTCACAATCTGCATGGACTAGCTGGCAGTTTTCTAGTTGTGCTCTGAACTGTAACATCAGTGTTTACTGGAAAGACTTGTTCTGATACTGTCAAAGTTTCCTTAAACTAAGGGCCTTCCTGATTCCACTTTGGTGTATGAGTGCTCTGTGTAAGAGGAGAAAGAATTGTCCTACAAATCACAGGAATCATGCTGATAAAGTAATAAAACTGCCTTACAGTGGCACTGTATTTCTTATGTAAGTCTATATAAATAATTCCTGTTTATGGAATGGCTTCCTAGTGTCACTATAGTCGCTGAGAAAATTCTCACTAATTTCAGTAGGGCTATGGTAAACTTTATGTTAAATATTCCCACATGGGATGACCAAAACCATAATTTGTTCTGTGTAAGGACTAGCAGTTTTTGTCTTTAGGTATAAATTAAGTCCCCACCTAGGATTTTTATTCTTCCCTTGAAAGCATTTCAAAATTTAGTACATATTCAGTAAGAATAATTATCGATTTCTACCTATAATAAACACATTTGAATGTCATATAGCATCTCAGTACTGAATTTTTAAGAAAATGTTATGAACAATGGAGAAACACCAGTTCATCTACTAAAGATTTCCTGGAGCTGATAAATCAGAAGTTCAGTATTTATCCCTTATTTATTGACTGATTTATTTTTAAGTCACTTGTAGCTACAAAGTCATTTTTCCCTGTCATTTCCTTAAAAATTAGTTGAATGTTTTTATGCCTTTGTGTATCCCTCAGGGATCCTACCCTATAATTTTAAGCAACTGGACACTTAAAACCAGAAAATTCTGGTAAATTATACCAAAATAGTAGTATACTATAACATACTTTTCTGAGAGATGGTGAAACATCGATCTCCATGACAGCATTAAATAGAAGAAAATCGAGAAAGAAAAAAAGCGCAGTTCAAACTAAACTCAATTTGTGTTTTCAGCTTCCCTGCTTTTTGATGAATTCTTGTGCCTCATCCTTAATTTCCAGTTGTTTATGCAGATTGTCAGGTATTTGGGTCAGAATTCAGTTGAACTAGTCTGATCTGGCTCCGAGTCTGATCTGGCTCCTTGTCTTCAAAAGTGATGTAACAAAAAGCTGCTCATGTGAGTCAGAGTCCAGTTATGGACCTTATGATAAAATCCTCAGAAGGGTACCGATTTCTGTGTAGAGAAAACACATTCACACTAATGAAGAATGACAATACATCTAGGTTTTTTTTTAAAGGAACTAGAAAACATTAAGATAATGAGTGACATCTACAGTACATTTTCCTGTATGTTTCTCTTTGAACTCTACAGAATGCCTAACTAGTAACAAAGTAAGAGTGTATTTCAGAATTGTAAAAGCATTTTTTAATGCATTGATCATTTTATTCCTAAGAATAAAACAGCACAATCATGTTCCTATATATGTATATATTAGTAAGTTCTTTATTTATTTTACACTTATCAAAATGTGCCAGTATCTTTGTCTCTGCATATACTAACAATTTCAAACTACTCCCTAATTAGAGGTATAGATCAAGTGACAAGGTTGTTCTGACTTAAATTGCTCTAGAGCAATGGTTACCGACATATTACTTTGAGCTAGTTGTCTGAAGAGCTAAGAAGGCAGCTGCAAGCGGGAAAAAGTTGGGTCAGGTTGAGTCTCTGGGACAGGAAAGTTGAAAATAGTCATGAGAAAGTACATAAGCATGATAGCTAGTACTGTAAACGATATATAGGATGTATTTTAAATGTGTTCCAAGGGAGATGAGGGCACACAGGAATACTGAGCAACTGATTTTGCATGGCAGTGCAGGTGAGAGAAACATATATTTTATAACCTTCTATTCACAGGAGTCATGTTCATTGGAAGCATAACATCCACTGGAGGAAAAATGAAACTGCTAAGATGAGGCAGGACTATTACACAATTGCCCACAAAATAAAAACAAAGAAGGAAAAAAAGAAATTTTCAACAAAATGTGAACATTTGGAATGCATTTATTCTAAGTTCCCTTTACAGTTGAAGGAAGGAAAGATAGATTTTTCAGGATTTACTTGTCTCACATTGCTGTAGGCACATACTATTGACATATGTCTTATGTGCCACTCCCTATAAGCACCATTTTCCCTTCTAAGAATTGATTAGAATTAAGGACACACACCTCAAATTTGGAAACCTGTACTGTAGGTGTCCAAAAGTAAGTAACAGGAACCTAGCAGCACTAAATGAGCATAAAGCCAAGAAGAAGTGGTTTAGCCATTACACAGAACAGACTTAGCTGATCACATTGTTAAGATTACAAGGAAATATAGCCAATCTTTTAAAATGAAGACCATATGAATTAATCCGTTCCATAATACGGAAGGGAAAAAAAGTCTTTCATCTGAGTAATAAAGACTTTGTAGAATTATTTACCAGTAATTCAGAATGAGCATAAACTATTAAAGTTGCAACATAGAAACAAGTAAAAAATCTTTTCAAAGTCAGCAACATTATAAGACATTCTTATTGTGTAGAAATAAGCAGAGCATAACAGTCCATCACATAGGAAAACCTGCCAAATTTAATTGTGCTGAATGAGCAGAGAAGGTCAGAGACAATCTGTTCACATTTGTCAGCAATTTTCAGACTGGGAATATTTTACTTCAAATAAAACATAATTAGATCCAGAAACATAGATATAGATATATATATATATATTTATTTATAGACCTAAGACTGCAAAACTGGTAAAGTTGATTCTACAGCAAATACTCACAAGATAACTTTTCTTTCATATAATAATCTCAGTTCACAGCAGAAGGATCGAACTCGTATAAAATAAATTGACACTTCTGTACTGAAGTAAATTAAACACTTTTAATCTACAGCACAGTAGGAACTGGTCTGAAATATTCAAATATTCTTTACCTTTCTGGATGTTATCTTCTACTGACAATTTCATGTTCTTTCTAAACTCTGGAGTTCTTGGTCAGATTATTCTTCCTGAAAAGCTTTCATTAATTGCACATTATTTTCTCATATCACAATGTTGTGGTTTAATCCTAACAGACAGCTTAGCCACTAGCTCATTTGCTCGTAGCAAGATGGGAAAGAATGAGAAGGGTAACATCCAAAGACTGCATCCAAATAAGCATGGCCAGCAGGTGAAGGGATGTGATTCTGCTCTTCTTCTCCACTCTGGCAGACCCCACCTGGAGTACTGCGTTCAGCTCTGGAGTCCTCAGCACAAGAAAGACATGGACCTGTTGGAGTGAGTCCAGAGAAGGGTCACAAAAATTACCAGAGGGTAGGAATACCTCTCTTATGAAGATGGACTAAGAGGGTTGTTGTTGCTCAGCCTGGAGAAGAGAAGGGTCCAGGGACACCTTATTGCAAGCTTCCAGTACCTAAAGGGAACCTATAAGAAAGATAAGGACAGACTTTCTAGTAGGGCCTGTTGAAATAGGACAAGGGGTAATGTTTTGTTGATTTGTTTTGTTTTTTTTTGAAAAAGAGTTCAGATTTAGACTAGATATAAGGAAAAAGATTTTTACAGTGGAGGTGGTGAAACACTGGAACTTGTTGCCCAGAGAGGTGGTGCTATCTGGCCTGTGGTTTTTACTTTGTGAGTGTAAATGATCTCCTAGAAGTCCTGTTTCATATCTTCCCCCTCAGTTCTCTAGTATGTTTCAAATTACGCTAGATACCTACGTCTAAACAATAAACCCAGTGAGTAAAATCTTTTGTCTAGATCCCATTGTATGTTCTGCCTGTACCTTCACTGATTGTAAAGACAGTTTACCCATCTATCCCAAAGGAAAAAAGCTCTTGTAGTCTTGTAAATTTAGGTGTCTGGACATGGGCAAAAAATTTAAATGCTTGACGCTGGCCTTTAACATAGAATGAATTACTCCCAAGTGCGTAATAAAATGCAGGTGTTATAAACACTACAGCAGTTATACATATACATTCTCTCAAGTGTTCTGTGACTGTACTTGTAATATCTACTGAGTCAGACTTGAATTTCTGAAGGAAGCATTACAGGTTTACAGTATAATATTTTAGTCCTTCACAAATCCTGTAGGACAATGTTTCATGTGATTGAGTCTTACAGGATTACCTCACACTCACCTAGAAATCCCTTTAATCCATCAGAAAATCCTTAGGATTGTTTTGTAAAGGCAGAAAGGGACATAGCTCTGACCAAGCCTTCTTCTCTCACAAAGTAGTTCCCTCAGGATATAAGAATCACTACCACAATTTCATGCAATGTTGGTGGCATTTTCTATTTCAGTTTAAATAAACTCTTTTGGGTTTTATAGTTTAGATTCAAGTAGAGAGCATGTGTAAAGGTTTACATCAGCTAACTTTATTGAGTAAATTAAGTTGCTCTGCTGTGTGTAAGATTCTAAAAAGATAGTTTGTCAATTAATTGTAACTGCAATAAGATTCAGGATTAAATAAAAGTGATCCCTCTAATATCTAGAGTGCGTCCATAATTGGAAATATGTACCTTTCTTATAACAAAAATAGAGAATTTATTATATATATGTTGGGGTTTTATACAAGCTAACAGTGGATAGTAACATGTCCTTCAACATAGTATTCACCTTTAGTAGTGAGACTGGGTAATTAAGAAGCAAATTTAGGCTGGCATGAGAAAGAACCCACTGAATTAATAACAGCTTGATATTTGATGTTAATGTTGTTTATTTTAGTAGGAAATAAAACTTTAAAAAAGTATAAATAAGGAACTACAGATAAATTATTATAGCTATGATACATGGTATCTAGTGAAGATATATCCTTCCATTTTGTCAAATAATGTCTTGGTTTGACAAGACAATTTTTAGGAAGACCCAGATAAAAGAGCCTCCCCCTCCCAGGATAAAGGAAGCAATATATAATGAAAACACATTCACCCCCGAGGCATAGATAAAGAATAACTTTAACAAATACATATATCTATATCTATATCTATCTATCTATATATATATAAAACAGTGCAAATACAAAAACAGTTAGGGAAAACTTTCCTGGTCCCTCTCCCCTCACCGTGCCACAAGGTTTCTCCCTCCCACCCCTGATAAAACCTGCAAAAAATATAGTCCGGTTGGAGTGGGAAGAAAGGTGAGGTGAGCTGAGGTGATGGCTGGAGCCAGGGACTTGGATGACTGAAGAGGAGAAAGTTCCTGGTCTAGACGGAAAGCAGAGCACCACCTGGTCAAGATGACGGAGGGCCACGTGGCAGTCCTCTCTCTCCTTCTGTGTGCTGTCTCGGTGAAGGTGCAGGGACAGAGAGAGCAAGTGAAAGAGGAATCGTGTGATGTCTCTGTCCCCTTAAATAGGGAGCGAAGTATCCCAGGGCTCTCCGCGCCAGGCACGGCTTTTGTCCAGGTGATTTGCACATGAAAAGCTCATTCCATGAAGTCTGTGCTGGAACTCAGCGCTGCCTGGATGCAGCAAGCCATCCTGGGTTCACTGGGCCAGGGTTTGACTTGGGCTTGGGTGCTGGTCTAGCCTGCCCCACACCCACCCATTTGTTGCCATGGCTACCAGTGTCAACTTGCTGGGAGAGGGGGGGCTAGGCCAGCAGCAGGGCAGTTTGGAAAACAAAACAGGTTTGGGGGAAGAAGGAGGAGGGAAGGTGGACACAAAGAATTTCCTGTTTCATGTACCCCATTACACATTTCTAGTAAAATATTCCAGCAGTGAATCTCTATAAAGCCCTGTTTTCTTGGTAATATCCATAGGCTGTATTCATAAATGCAGTGCCAAACTTCAAAGCTTGGTACAACAAGAACCATGATTTGACTTATTTATGAGATTAGAGAGACCACAATGCTTCAGAGGCTATGAAATTAGAGTTAGAGGGGAGTGTGTAATTTCCAAGTGCTCTCTATTATTATAAGTTTAATGAAATAAATGTAATTATAACACCATATACCAGGCAAGCCTAACATACTTTGTGATTTTCATTCCTTTTCTGAGATTTGGCTCCTGACTCTTATCCACACTTTATCATTGCCTGAAACAGATATTGTTGATATAGTCTAGAACTGTGTAAAGATAAGTAACAAGTAGAGTAGCCAGCATGGATAATCACAAAATATTGCTTGATGTTATGTTCTAATCCTCTTTAGTTTACTAATATGGACAAAAGATCTTAATATCATCTTCCATCTCACTGTGTTTCTGATCAGTAGCACCTGGAAGTCTGAATGCCATTTACTAAGCTCAGCAGACAATGATGATGAACACGTTAAGGAAGAAAATATCATTTTCACTGGGTGATAGACTGCAAGACTTTCCTGCATTGAGGCAAACTGGAAAACAGTTCAGGAATTAGGTCTAAGTTCAACAGCTGTGTCTGCAGAATCAAAATGAAATGCCTACAGCACAACCTTTCACGGAGACACTTATTCATCCTTCTCTCTGTAGCCCATACATGCAAACTTTTACTGAAGAGAAGCAAAGTATTCACAAGTATTCATGACAGCTGACACTATCTCTGAAAGCCATACTGATTACTAAGAAACTCAAATATGGATTTATTAAATTTAAAATAAAAATACCCTCTTGAAATGAAATATATAAAGTTTCATACAGACACTTAATATAAGAAGAAATTACTTTTCCTTCATGGAAAATTAAGTTATTTTTGTCTTCCTATTAGCATTTCAATTGAAAGCATTTCCACTCATTTCCTTCCTAATGGACATATAAAAATAGCACTAGCCTTTAAGTACTAATTTTTTTTAAGCGAAAAAATCCCTTTACATTAAGAATCTTAATAAAGTCTTTAAATAGCAGTGGTGCAAATAGTAAACCAATCAAAATACTTGTTTCAATTCAGTAAATATATATTGATTTTCATACTGGTTCATATTTATGCCCAGTATGGCCATTAGCACTTTTTACTGATGGTGACTTTAAGCAGAAAACTCATGCATACAGTGTACAGATTCAGGCCTCCTGTTTTAGGCTAGCAGTGCCGAGTTTCCTGAAATACTACCAAAATATTCCTTCATGGAAGGATTTGCATAGCCAGAATCAGTAATGATATTGCAATTATTCTGGTTGGAATCCATTCTGTGATTCTGTGTTTCATGTCTCATGGAATCAGGATATAGTCAAGGAATCATGAATGTGGAGTATATCATAAATCAGTACTGTCCCATAGTAGAGTCAGACAATATGTTGTCCTTTGGAGAGATTCTCTATCCTTAAAAATGTATAGAGAAAAAGAACTTTTCTGATGCAAGTCATAAAATGACTACTACTGCTTAGCCAAATCTAAGCAAATTTGAACTGCTTCTTGAAAAGTCAGATTAAATATAAAGCAACAACAAAAATAAAACAATAAATTTAAGTCTTAAATCTAAAACTGCTATCGTCATTTTTCTCTGTCTCCTTATGGGTGAGCATCAGACATCCATATGATTCACACTTCTTAAAATCAAAATGTTATGTAATTACAGACATACAAAATAATTGTGTGGCAACAAACACTGACTCAAATACGGAAATTATCCAAAATCTTGGCATTCGCTCGTTGGCCAATGGTTATAGAACAGAACATCCAACATTCATTTGATAAGCATTCCATTTACAAATGGGATAATGATAAAGTTGACAAAGTAAGTAAAAAAAAAATTGACTTTGCAGTGGTTTGTCTTTACAGTTCTTTTCTTTTTCTATCCTCATGTTCCTCCTCTGGAACTTCCCACTTTTAGTTTAAAATTCTCCTTTTGTCATGGAACACTACCATCCTATGAGTAATCACATCAGAGAGGAGTAAATATAACACATGTCTATTTCCTAGCTTTATATCTCTAAATTCCTGTGCTATACATGATTAAGGTAAGAGAGTGGACAAAAGACAAACAGTTTTTAAAAGAAAATAATAAAAATGAAGAAAACTGTTTAATGGAGAAATCTGTATTAAACTGTGCTTAATTGGGAACTATGGGAAAGAAACATACAGAAAGAAATTTCAAGAATCAGAAAAAAAAAGAGGAATTAATTCATCAATATAGAGATAAAAATCAGAAAAAATATGAGTCATATTTAAATTAATCAAGATATATCAGTGACTAAAAAAATCCATACTATCCCTCTAACATACATTGTGCTAACCACTCTGTACCAGTTGTAGGCAGCTCACTTTATGTTATATAGCCAGGATAAGGGCTATATACTGAAATATGAAAATTCAGTCTGCCCAGCATAAGTTATTCTGGAATAGGGCAACTGGAGGATTTTTGTATGAAATGAGTCAGACTGGTTTTGCTGGACAATGCAGAACAAGTGTATTGATTTACTTGATACCTTCTACTTCCCCACAAATTACCCACATCATTGCAGTTTTCTGTTCTTTGGGTCCATGGATTGACTTGTGAGTGGAAACCAGTGATGTGTGATGTTATGTTAGTATCAGAGACTTCACATCTTAGCATTAGAAGAAGATATGCTGTTTGATGTACTTGCAATATGACCCATGCCTAGTGACCCATGTTTCTGCAACTTTAATAGACTTGAATACGACTACAAATCCCAGATGAGAAGCAGAATAGGTATATCCATGCAGAACTTCATGTCTTTTTCTTTAGACTGCTTCTGATACTCACCCTAGCTCATACAGATCTGGTTCATGTAC
The DNA here is from genome assembly GCA_013396975.1 of Bucco capensis. Lineage (NCBI taxonomy): Eukaryota > Metazoa > Chordata > Aves > Piciformes > Bucconidae > Bucco > Bucco capensis. The sequence goes on along the minus strand of VWZO01005614.1, from coordinate 477,841 downwards.
TCTACAAAAAACCATGTTGAATAACATGGCTAGCTCTCATATGCATAGGTGAAAGACTGAGTTAACAACAGGATTACAGTATAACTAGACATGCATGGATTTACCAGAACTCAGGGTGCCTAGAACTGCACACTTTCAATATCCTCCTCAAAGGACTAGCAAGTCCACTGCAAATGCCACAGACTCTTTCCAGCTCCTTATATGCACAAATGAAGTTCAGGAGTAGTGGTAAGAAACAGAAACTGTGCTGCCCTGTAGCAGCTGAAGAACATCCATCTCCCTAGCTGAAATCCTTCCTCATCCTGCTACATGTTCTCATGCTGGAATTGTGCCAACTGCAGTTTAATGTAGATAACTTGACCTCAAAAGAAAGATAAGTAAAAGAGGTAAAGTAAATTATCACAAGGAGTTCAGGGTGTTGGAAATGAAGGGCAATACTTCTTTGGAGAGCAAAGATGCTAATCTCTTCAGGGGAAAAAGAAAACAATAGGAAAAAACAAAAGAAGTTGCAGAGGTGATTCTGAAAGTGTCAGGGGAAACAGTTGCTTAAGGAAATCTATGTTAAATATTCAGTAAATGAAAAAGGAATCGAGAAGATCAATAGCAAAAAAAGTCATGTCAATTCTGTATACCTGGTTACTATATTCAATGACATTGCTGCACCTTTTTTAAATTATCTTAGTTTATATTTTACCCAGAAAAAAAATAAAGCTATTCAAAAGGACATACTTCTCCGAAGAACATAAATCAATGGCAGTCCCATTGATGTTCTCTGTAAACAAGCACACACATAAATGAATATGCAAGGACAAATTTTCTATCACAAAGCATTAAATTCAAAGGAAGATTAAGATAGAAAATTGGAATTATAGTGCTGTAGTAGCAAGTTAAGTCAGAATATATGGGGTAAAGAAAAGATGAGTGAACACAATAGTAATTTTCTAAAAGGAAATAATTTCCTTTATTGTTACTTTTTTCATCCAAGAAAATACAGTTTCATATTTAGACTTAAATTCATAGCTGAAAGAATTAAAACTATTATTTCCAATATAATATATTATATTATTTCCTATATAATCAGCATCCTATAGCCAGAAGGAATCTGAAAGTATCTTTAGGAATGCAGCTTGGCCACTTCCAAACATTTTAGGGAGAGGTACAAATCTCTGTATTCTACTAAATTACATTTAATGTAGTTCCCAGCTGGACTAGGAAAACCTGAATATTTTCTCTCTGACAAAAAGACAGAATAGACAACACAATCATCTGCTCTGCTTGGCAGCTAAGTTCTTGCCAGTCTCCATCTGTACAAATTTGTATCAACCAGCATTAGGTCTGAATTATTTATACCAGTGACTGTATTTTGCACAGCCAGCAGCAGTAATGATATTGCAATTATGATACATCAAAAAGTATTGCATTAACACCAAACACTTTAATGTTCTGAAACTTTTATGCCAGTTACTAGTGTAACTAGTATGGAGATGAAAATATAGAGCATGAGTTTCTCAAGCTAAATCCATCTTACTAAACAGAAGAAGGCAAATATAAAAAGTACCTGCACTTTCATCATTCCTGTTACTTAATTGTTAACTTACTCCCTAGATCAGTGCTTCAGCTGGCTTTCTCCAAAACAATGGGTAGGCTTAATTCAGTGGATACTTTGCTCCAGAGGCCACCTCCAAAATGCAGAATTGATAAGACAAGATTCCTTTAAGCTTTCTCAAATTCATACTTTTCTCCACCAAACAATCTGTCATGTGCTCTCACGTCACCGCAAGATGCAAAAAGTGCACACCTTCAGCTTCACATGAAAGAAAGAAAGAAACCCCACACACTTTGGTGGGCTGCCACACAATGATACAATTATGCCTAACACTGAAGTGAGGAAAGTACACAAAACTCTATCATATTATACAGGGCAGCCTATTCCAGTGCTGTGTCAGGCTCAAACTAAGGTAGTTATTCATGTTCAGATGGAACGTCCTGCATTTGGTTTGTGTCTGTTGCCCTTATCCTGTTGCTATGGACCAGAGAAGAGAGACTGGCTCCATCTTCTTGACATCCACGCTTTAGATATTTCTAAGTATTGATAAGATCCTCTCAGTCTTCTCCAGGATAAACAGCCCTGGGTCTCTCAGCCTTTCCTCAAAAGGTAGATGCTCCAGTCCCTTCATCATCTTTGTAGCCCACTGCTGGACTTGCTCCAGTAGTTCCTTGTCTCTCATGAACTAGGGAATCCAGAAGTGGGACCTCATTCTTGCCCCTTTTTTGGGGACTTGAGTGCCATTGGTTTTCTTGCAATCCTCAAGCACCCCTCCTGCTCTCCATGATCGTTCAAAGGTGATAAACAGTAGCTTAGTAGTAACATCTGCCAGCTCCCTCAGCGCTTATGGGTGAATCCCATTGGAGCATATTGAATTGTGGGTGCTCAGATAGCTAAATGATCTCTAATCCAATCCTTCTTGACCAAGAGAGAGTCTTCCTACCTCCAGACCTTTCTCTCTTACCTCCAGGGACTGGGACTCAAGGACCAGAATTAGCAGTAGAGACTGAAGCAAAGAAGGCATTCAGTAACTCTGCTTTCTCTGTATTCTCCATCACCTGAGCACTCCATTCTAAAACAGGTCCACACTTTTCCTAGTCTTCATTTTCCTTCTGATGTGCTTCACATCCCCAACCAGATCTTCTTTGTTTGTTAGTACAGGTAAGATGCAGCAGCACATCTCTTCACATTGGTTCTTCTTGACACCATTTCTAATCACTGTCTGTATTTCCAAATGGAATCAGAGGGAGTGATAGTGCACTTTGATACCCTGAGGAAGATGAGCAAAGGATGACAAGTAAGGGATGTTCAAGGACTGTGCCTCAGGGACTGAGGGCAGGATATGCCCAGAGTGCTTGTCTTGGAACACAAGTCTCATGGCACCCTATGCAGAGACCTCATACACAGTGTAAATTCAACCGTTGTGGAAAAGGGTGACAGAATTTGTTGCCACTGAGGGTTTGGGGGTTTTTACATCATTTTATACTCTTGAAATGCTCTATACACTATGCATTCTGTTAGAAAGATTCAGGACAAAATAAACTGTTCAGTGAATCAGTAAGGAAATACTTTAAGGGATAGTATCTCTTGTGTGATGGATTTTTCCGTTGAGTTAAACTAAGGTTTATGCTTCAGTTTGGTTTTTTATTTTTTATTTTCTTCTCTTTATATACATATGAGTATGTCTTTAGATGTTTACAAGGTGGGTGACTAGACATAAATCAGTGAATTCAGGAGAACAATTTATTTGCCTAAAATGAATAGGTGTCAAATGCCATTTAAGGCACCCTAGGGCACCTGAATTGCACATAAGGAAACAGAATCAAGTTCTTCTGTTCATAAGATAGCAGGATAAATAAAAGAAACAGATTCTTATTTGCACAGACATCTATACTTTCTCTTCACTACTATCTGAATTAAGCTGGAAGAGAAGTGAATCAAATACAATATTAAAGACAAAAATATCACTGGAAAAATGAGTTTTCATGGAAACTCAAATTGAAATCTAAGGTACTCATTGGGGACATAGTCTACAAATTAATTCAAATGTAGTCAAATTGAAAAAAGCAGCATACACATTTTGAAATGTTGTATTACTATCAAAGTACACTTTCTTATTCCGTCTGGACTGCCCAAGATATCTCTGCTACTGCCTTGAGAAGATGATGGTAGGTGGAAAGAAGGAATAAAGAAGTCATTTCCACTGATATTCACAGTTTGCTGTCTAATAAAACCTTCACGCCATTTGACATATTGATAGTAAATAATCACAAAAATAATCGGTGCAGGAGTGCTAAAAAACATATACATTTATAACACTATAAACATTTGTATAAGCTCAAATGTTTGGTCTGACTAATACAGAAAGATGATAGTATGTCATTTGATAGGGCTTCTTCCTTTGATATAGAGTTTTATTTAACCTATGGAAGAGTAAATAGATAAATAGTATGTAAAAAATAATACAGAATAAAATAATAGTAGTGGTTAGGGTTCATTAACTTCTTGCAATAAAACAGGGCCATATGTCACAGTGGCTATTATAATATTATTAGTCTGTTACATATCTCACTTATTTCTTTGTTAAAAAAATGTTCACAGAAAAACAAGATTTTACAAAATACTGTACAGAGATATAAAAAAAAAATTGTTAGAAGTTGAGCACTAACTGTCAACTCTCAGAAAGCAAATTGTATTATCCAAAGTGAAGTGAATTCCACAAAAAAACCCCAAAAAACAACCCAAGGAAATAATATAAAAAAGAATACCCTAGGAAATGTATTTATTTGTACTGTTTCATTTAAGGTTTATTATATAGAGTATGCATCTTCTGTTGTGCTTGTAACTTTATGTTCCTTTTGATCCCGTTTCTATTGGGCACCTCTCCGTTCACGCTGCAAAAACATAATTATTCTTTTTACCACCCAATGGACACTGCCATAAGTTATAGGTCAAAATATTGTTGAATATGACCTACAGTTTGTCAGGAAAAGGTAATGGAAAGAGGAATACAGCAGCAGGGATGTGCCAAAAGCCAAAAATAGGCTGGAAGGTGACTTACAATCTTTTTAGTTTATTTTCAAAGTAGTTAACCCCACAGTTACACATGGAAGCCCACAAGAAACTAAGTTTAAATTTATGACCATTCAGATTTTTTTATATGTATATCATTTAAAGTGACTCGTGCGCATATAGGTCATATTAAATACAAAAAATTTCACTAAAAAATTTGCTTTTGTCAAGGACCGTATGACATCAGACTTAAAATCCTTACTACATTAATATTATACTTAGGCAATACATTTACTGATCTACAATTATAAAGGACATATCTGATGTTGTTTTCTCTTCAGTATTTCTTCCAAACCTTCCTTCCTAATGTCCTCTATGTTGTGTTTATTGTGTTCACTGTTATCAGGGTGGTCTTATGAACATCTCTGCAATTTTTTTTTTAAATTAGTTTAATAAAAAGAGAAAACAAAAGAGAACTTTTCATCAGGCATCAGCTGTCCTCCTGTTCATGTCTTTGTTATTTCTGCCAAGGCTGCAATGTATTATATTTATCAGCTGTTACAAAGTGATAGTGAAAATAAAAGATTATATTCTGATATCACTGAAACATACTTAGAGCATATGTACCTTGTCTTGTATAAAAGGGCAAGCTAAGTGAATATAAATTAGTATTTTCAAATAAAAAAAAAGTGATAGGAGCAAACTATGTAGGTTGTTTGCATTGTAGAATATCCTTCCTAGTAACTTGGCAAAGGTGAAGAATGAGGTGGTTTAATTAGCAACAGCAACAGCTAAGCATATTTGGGTTAATCAGGTCTCAAGGATATTGTGAAGAACTTCAAAAGGACTTTGGTGAATAGGCAGCATAATTCTGGATGAACTAATTCTCATTGAAGGCAAAGTGGTGCATGTTGGAGGGAATAATATGACCTACTTTTGTATGTCTGATTTCTGCAACACAAATGAGAAAGAACAAGGCACCACAATGATAATCAATAAAAACTTGTGCAGTGGATGTCATAAAGCAAACTAAATGCACACCTGAAAAAGGATGCATACAAGAAGGTGGTGGAAACTAATACATACGTTCTTGTAATATTATTATATAAATCAGAAGTATGTCATCAGCTAAAAAACTGTGGTTTTTTCTGATCACACCAATGAACAGATGAAGTAAAAGAAGAACAGCAGCAACGGCTAGTTTGCTAATAAGTATGCAGCTTCTGGAGTACATTTGTATGCTTGGTCTCTACTGATGAATTTTAGATTCAGCTAATATTATCCAGTAAATTTGTTTCTTATTCTATATTCTGACTTTTTATGATTAAACCTTCTGAGAAACCTGAAATCGTCGTTTAGAAATGCTGGTAAACACAAGCTCTCAAACTTTAGAACAGGACTATTTTATATACCTATGTATTACAGTATCTTTAGGAGAATCAAGGGTCTGGGGAGAGAGGGAAAGTAAAAAAAAAGCCTTAGTTACCAGGTGAAAACAGAACTATTGGAACAGAGTGTTATCATTGCTTCCAAAATTATTGTTTAAATAAACACTGAAAAATTCAGGATTTCTGAGTGAGTTACTGCAAACACAGATGTCCTAGCAGTAAAGCATTAGGACCTGCAACTCTGTAACTGACCAGAAAGTCCCATGGCAGGTAATAGATAAGGTCTAATGATCACACCTTTGGAATAGTTAATTATGGCAGCACTTCCAGGCCCATAAGCTTTAAATCTGTTGGAAAGTTTAAGCCACCCAAGACCCTTAGATCTACTGGGGGTAGCCCTCAAACCTAAATCGGAAGATTCAAGAGTTCCCTAGCTTGGTACTGCAGGATGACTGTTCCAGACTCTGGGAGCTCAGAAAATCCTTAAATGTATCTGGCATCTTGTTAGTTTTATACTTTCTCACCAACCACTTGTTCCCCTAGGGTAATGTGATATATCAATATATAGATACATAATACTTTCATATGTTTAGCAAAGCATTTCTGATCCAAGTAAAATCTTTTTGTTTAAGAGTACCTTATTACTATCTTAAAGATTATACAGTTGGCAAAATTAAAAGTGCTGAAAAGACAAAAAATATTTTATTGGGCATAGTAATCATTACTTTCAAGCTAACCACAGGTGGTGATGTGGTGGCTTGTTAGAGGAAAAAGTGTACATCAGAGTAGATCATGAAAGGGATTTTTTTTTTTTCTTCAAAATAAGAGAGAAACAGCTACAGGGCTGGTTTTTTTTTTAGGATATGTAGGATAAGGAAATATATATCGAAATCTCAGTGTTCTCATTTCACACACCTATTCAGTCTCATGTGATGAAAAACTATAGTCTGTAGTGATATAAAATGATAACAAAAATATTCTCCAAAATATTTTATTTTGAAAACTTAACATAAAAACAAATAAAAGCTCCCTGAAATTTAAAAATAGTGGCATAAAGGTTGAAAAACTATTTAGAAGTTTCACATGCAGCACTCAGAGGTAAAGACACAAAACAATTTCCCATCAGCAAGTGTGTATTTATATACATAGAATATGGAAAAATGTAGCTACAGTCATGCATGTAAATGTGAAAGCTTAGTGGTTATGGACATGGAATCATAGTTGCAGTCCTTTTATCCTGTAAAAATAGTCCAAGATAATGGGGCTAGAAATAACAGCATTTGAAAACCGGGGAGGGTGTGGCATCACAGTGTCTCCCCCATCATATAACTTGGAGCATACACTACTCCAGATGGTGCTAACAGAAAAGGAGTTACAATCCCATAGTCCCATGCATAATTTTTTCTTGCATATGTGAACTGCTGAATTCTTTCATATCCCATTGAGTGTGTATAGCAATGCAGGGGATCAAAATTTTATTTTCTGGATGCTGTGCAAGAGACCGTGGGAGAAGCAATCTGGCTCATCTCTAGTATGTCATTTCTCAAAATGCTTTGGGACAAAATGTGCTTAAGAATGCAAATTTTTTGTTCTCTATGAAAGGTCAAAACCTTCACATGGTAGAGGACAGCAGTTGTAAAATGAGTCAAAGAACTTCAGAATGATACAGAATTTGGAAATTTCACGGTCTACCAGATCAGAGAAAAGCTGAGGGTACACTTCAAAATCCTTTCAATAACAAACTTTTGTGAAACTAGAAGTCATTGGATATCATTGTAGCTTTAAACACCAGAGTTAGGCTCTGATCTTGAAAACAGGCATGCACATACCACCTTTTATGCAGATGAAGTAAGTTTCACTTGATTGTTTGAGTCTGCTTTTATAATTTAGGTCCTGCTATGAAAGAAAGTTAATTTTTTTCCACATTTAGATAAAATCTAACAACCAATTAAGCCATATCTATTTGCATTTGCAAGAGTTTAAATGGTATTACTTCAGAGTTAAAGTCTGGAGAAAGGAAAAAATAGGATTTCAAAAACTATGAACAAATGTTTAAAATCTCCAAACATCTGTGTTATCTATCTCACAGCTTCACTTGGATTAAGGCCACCAAAACAACACTGTGAACTTCCTATTTTATCCTGAAGACTCAGGAAGACCAGACCCTTGGGTTTTTTGATCCCCAATAGCTATCTGCAATGAAAAGGCTTTCTATAAAGTTCTAAATATGAAGTTACATTGCCTGCTCCCTTTCCAACAGCAATTAGTTTGTTTGTTGTGAATATTATTTAAGACATCATCTTAGCAAGAAGTCAATGTGATGCTGCTGAGCTGGATTAGTTGATTTTGTTTAAATGAAAAAAGTCAGAGAAGGAAAAAAAAATTGTTCTATTGCTGAACATAAGTCTTAGAAAAAGGTTTCATGTGGTAATATTCTTTGTCATTTAGTACAGCAAAACTTGCATTTGCTAATATTCAGAAACTTGCTATTTCCGCAGACAGTCCAGATGGTAAATGTATTTTCTCTAGGACTTGGGAAAAGCAAGTACAAAAAACCTGGATGAATGAAGTCTGAGTATATTCACTTAAAATTTATAACAATTAATTGATGATTGGTTTTCTCTGATACTTGCTCCAATGTCTAGTGCTAGTCTAAAAAGATGATAAAATAGGATTTGTGTTTAAAATGTGTTTTGAATGTACCAACAAGTCATAATTAATAGACCCCAGAGGTCATTCCTTCATGCAGAACAGGCATATGTCTAATTCCTGCTTAAAATCAATTATTTTTCCTTGTTTAACAAGAACTTCAGAAGTAGACATATAACCTGTCTCTTTTGGAGCACTGAGGTTAGTTTTTCTTCAGTAGGAACTACTTTTTTTAATCCTTTATTGCAAGATGGCTGAACTTCTGACAGGAAACTGAGGTTCTCCATCATTTTTCCAGTGGTGTCATGTAATTTCCTTTCATGAAATTTCAAATGAAGTACTGATTTCATTTTCACTTCATGGTGCATCAGAAGAGTCATTGGTAGGTTTGATAGCCAGCCACAGCTGGTGTTTCTAATATGAGTGTTTAGTAACATTTCAGGTCACTATATACAAGTAGTGGACCATCACAATACTGATAGCAATATCTTTATATGCCTATTTCATGTACTGACCTCTCTTGTGGTAGCACTTATTTTCTGCATAAAGCTTTTCAGTATGGAAGTATTCACCTGTCATCATTCATCATGATCATTTTAATAGTATCTCCTGTTGACCTGATCATCTGGACTGCCTACTGCAAACTCTTTACTATTTTGCAGCCCATTAATTTTACAAATTTTAATTGTGTATAGTTTTGACAGCTTTAATTTTCCTGATATCCTAGAGAGATCTTATAAAAAGATGGCAAATTATTTAAATTAATGCTGTAATTGCTGCATTAGGTAAGATTGCAGAGATGTGGAGGCAGGGAAACAAAGAAAAGCTATCATCTGAATCTAAATGCAAGCTTAGGGTTAAATGGTAACATTAAGCATAGCTTTCAGAAAGAGGTGGCCAGTAATTGGTATTATCCTACATGATAGTATGCTGCAAACATATCTTTTCAGACACAGTTTCTCTGTGACAATTTCTTTCCTGTTATGTTGTGGATGAAGTAATTTAGTATACCTACAGTGTAGGATTAGTTCAACTAAGCCAGAACAGAAAAATAAGCCAAGTTTGGTTCCTATATTTTTCTCTTATTACCAGTCACAGTCTATTTCATTAACAGCATCCATGAGATTCATTAGAGCTTTTCATTTTAAAGAGTTTGAGTTCAAGTCATAATTACTTCTGGGGACAACTGAACACACCTAGAAGCAATGCACTAACGTTTTTTGCAACAGCTTTCAAAGTGAATTGAACAATATATTAACTTTCTTGGGGAAAGGATGTGAGCACTGTTAAAATCAGGTTAAATGTATGTGCTTTGGGCATTAATCTCTTAAAAGTCAGTCTGGCTTAGATCCAAATACTTCCGTACCATTTTGTACAGGTGACATACTTAGTTCTTCCACGTCACAGAGGAAAAAAAATGACAAAACAGGGCTTACTGAAGAATTTTGGGTTTGCTTTGTCATGTTCTTTTAATTCTTTTGTCAATGGAAGGCTTTGTCCTAATCTTCAGAACCTATAACCTCCCAGTTCCTTTTTTGACATCACAGCTATTTTTCTGCCAGTTTAATGTCCATAGCTACTTGAGCTTCAAAGTCATCAGTTGACAAGCTGGTGTTTGAGATATATGTGTGAACTGCAAGGAGGGAGAAAAGCTCTCAGTTCAAAGGAAACAGAAAAGAAATGCATTGTTGATCAAGAATGGTTTAAAAAGCAACATCTGTGTATTCAAAATAACAGAATCATCCCATTATAGAAGCAACCGTGTCAATCCAATGTGCTTTGATTTCTTATTAAAAAAATACTGTCTCCTTGATTAATTCATAAAAAATCCACTCCAAACTAGTGTCACATTCTCTTGTTTGAAATTAAAGACTGTTTTTAATAGACTGTTTAGAAATGTGTTAAAGATACAGGTAAAGGATTCCACTTGTACTGATGCATACTGACATTTTAAGGCATGAACTTGTATTAAAATGGTAGAATTAATACACTCAGAAGAAAGTGCACAAGCATTCTATAAAAACGATGATGGTTGCTTGCTTGTGTAAAACACAACAAACTTTTTTCACTGAACAAGTCATCAATACCCTGGGACATTGTATTCCAGACTGAAAGTTTGCTAGAGAATTATACCTTCTCATGTCACATGCACTGTTTGTGTTCCCACTGCACATCTGTTTCAATCACATTGCTGGGCTTAACCACATGGCAGCAGTCCTCTGCTAGGAGATATTATGTAAGGTGAAGTCACATTCTCTTTCTACTGCAGGCTTTCTTTGAGGACATAAAATTCCTTAAAACAGAATATACAGTCACTTGGTCTTCCTGATAGCAACGTAGAATTAAGGGTGTTTGATCTATTCTTTCTCACACAAAAAGTGGAGTACTAAGTAACTATGAAGTGGTCAGTTATTTCATTAACAGTATTTGATTAATAGATACTTTAGAGGACTGTACTACTCCTTTCAAGTCTCAAATTCCCCTCAGTCTTTTTTTTTTTTTTTTAAATTAGAACTGACCAATTCCTTTTTTTTAAGATCTGCAAATTTCATGTAAAGTTGCTGGGTTGTTTTCAGTTAAAATCATTCCTTGATTTTCCACTATACTCATAAATATTTTTCCTGGCACAAAGGTTTCATAGAAGAAAAAAAAACGTCATAATTTTCCAGGTGAATGCATTTATGGGAAAGGGTAAAGGTCATTGTCAATCTTAAATGTTACTACCATAATTCATAAACAAAACTAGATGGGTTAATGTCATAAGGCCACTGATTAGATTTTCCAGTGCATATTTTGCATAGATTAAGCAAAGATACCAGTCAGAGGTCCAGTTAATTTAGATTCTTTGATATTTTAAATTTCTGCTGAGGAAACAGGTGTGTTGTTTCTATCTCTACTGCCATTAAGATTAATATCTTTCACTTATATTATTTTAATCTGCTTCATCATATTTAATTATAAGTTAGTAGGATCTGCCCTGTGTTTGTGTTTCTGTTTCTGTGTGGTTTTTTTCTGTTTATTTCTTCATTTTATATGCACTAGATTTCTGGAAACTTGAGGAAAGTTCAAGAAAATGAACAGAACTTGAAAAACTGTCACTTTGGCATCATACTGTTCTCTTATTACACTAAGTTTTCTTGTTCTGTGACAGATAAAAATATTTTGTCTCTGTTTCTTTACTGCAGCTGGGTGACACAAATAGGTTAACAGTGTAAAAACATCAGTGTCACAGAAATATTTTTGACAACTACATGGTTAAATACAGCTTAATTAGTAATATTAATGAACTTTATTCATTCTTTCATCAAAGTCAGTCTTTGAGTAATGCTTATAAATAATAATGGAATGTATGAATCTAGAGTATAAATAGTCATCTTAGTAATTCAACTATCATGGAGACATTCCAGTTAGATGATTATATAGACCAACTGGACAGTATATACATATCTGGGGTATATAAGAAGCTAGATACACATACAGACCTGCTAATACAGAAATCTTTCCCATGAAAAATTCCAAAGGTTCCAGAATTGCAGCTTTCTGTACTACAGAAGCCTCTCTCTAACAGCATGCACTCAGTTTGTCTGAGATAATACATTTATTCCTCTTGTTTATCTTGGATCAGAATCTGAGATTGAGCTTGCTTGTGGGCCACCAGCAGTCACTTCTTGGATATCTTCACTTCAGCATTCTTCCCTTTCCTACTGTGATGAGTTTCTCATGCCCTGCCATTTTCCATTTTACTGCTATTGACATTTTTCCCTTTCAGTCCACATATCCCATAGTCACGTGAACACCAAAAGTTCTTCTGCCATAATATTCCTTTTAGACAATAATTCTTTTATGTAGTTGTTGTTATATCAAAACCATGAAGACAGTCATTAATAACAGTATATGTATTGTTGCTGTTCTTTGAGAGATAGAGTTAAAAGTTTATTTAAATATACTAGAGTTCTGCTCAAACTTTGTAATAAGAAAGAAAGTGATTAGGCTTAGTCTAAAAATCTTATTAATCCGTAATGGCATGTGTCATCTGATAAATTACATTATGTTGCATCATCAGTAATAAACTACATTAGAGATTTTTTTTCTCTCTCATTACCTGCCCACATAAAATATTCAGCATAAGAATAGCTGAAATCTGCTAACTTTGAAGTCAACCAAAGTTTTGGTTGTAGCAGAGAGTTCGTTTTTAAAAATACCCAACTGATTACTAAGAAAGTTTATTGGAAGGCTAAACTCCCATCTTTTGAATATATATGCAATATATTTTGGATATATAAAGTCAAATGCACAGATAAAGTCAAATGCACAGATAACATGAATCCACAGAATGCCAAAAGAATAAAGATTATTACTTTATTTTAGAATAGCTAGAGATTTGCCCCTTAGTTAAATTCTCTGAATTTGGCAATTTTGGATCAATTTCCTTTAGTTTTTGTTAGCTAAATTGTGCTTAGTAAATATAAAGCTACTATGCATATATGATAAGTAAATCTAACCAGGTTTTGAAACAAAGTTTAATGGCTAACTACACAAAAATCTGATTTTCAAAAGAAACAAGAAGTATAACATTACTGTGTGGCAGTCAACACAGAATGTCAATTTAGTGTCTCAACAGTACAGAAGTATGTGTGATGGAAGTCTAATCCAAAAGGAGTGAAAGATAAACTGCCTAACATTACTAGAGGGTTGCTGTGATAAATACAAGGGGAACTGAGGCTCCTCTGAACTTTTTCCAGCTAAGCTTAGGGTACCAGAACACAATGTTGCCTTCTTCCAACTTTAAAATAATTTTTTTCTCTAGACTTTTTTCATAAAAATAAAAAAAATAATTCTACTTTAACTTAGATTTACCTCCTGATAGCCTGATTAAGCATTGAGCTACGATTAGGCTCAGATTTGTGCAAATGAATGCTTGTTAGCAGAAAGTCAATTCAATACAGTGAATTTAATTTTTCCTACTTTCCTTCTAACCAGTAAATAGAGACTAGTGATCTTTGATCTTAAAATAAATATAAATTAGTAGTTTCTATCTCTTTCTCTCTCTCTTTTGGAAAATACATAAATCAGTAAACATGTTTAAAAGTCTCCTGAGATAATCTCAACTCACCTTTAAATTTGTAGCTGCTCAGTTGGAACCCATCATTTTCCAATTTATAACATTTGACCTAAAAACTTCTGAACATGCTGCAACTTCATTGTAACTAGGAGTGAGCAAAAGACAAGAAACAATGTGGATAAAAAGCTTAGAGGAGATAACAGAACAAGGATAATGAAGGATAACAGAACAGCAGGTGGAGTGTGACAGAAAAAAAGAGAAAGAGGGCAATGCTCTTGCCCACAATGGAAGACATACAGATCATTATTTTTAAAAGGGGGTGAAAAAGAGGGCAAAAAGAAAGACCTAGGAAAGAGAAAAAATGAAATAAATGAATAAATAAGTACAAAATATGGGAGGGACTGGAGGTAAGAAGAGCTATTCAAGGCCAAATTTTCCCTTCTTAACAAACATATTACCAAAAGCTGCTGACTTCCTCAGTACAGTTTAAAACTCATATATATCTGTGTTTGTAAACTAAGAATACCTGGGATTGTTCATTAACACTTAACATTATGTAATATGGATTGGCTTGTATCCAGACTGTGATGTTCCCTTACCTTCCAAGACAGAACAACGACATCTAAACTGTCTATTAAGAGTGTTTTCTTACTCATGCTCACTCCTCAATGGAGCATTTATATGAGATTAAATGATTCTACAGAATCATAATATCATTGAGTGTCCTGAGTTGGAAGGGTCCCAAAAGGATCATCAAGTCCAACTGCTGTCTACGTACAGGACAACTCCAAAAGTCACACCATAGCATGCCCATGCCCACTGAAGTTCTTGATATAGTTTAATTTACCATTGCAAAATCAACTACAAATTCTATCATTTTCTCTACATGATCAATCTATTATTGGCAGATAAAGACCTTCAGCCAAGATACAGTGACTATTTACACGTGTAAATGTGTAACAGGTAATGTAGATAGCTCCAGTGGTATTGCTAATCTCACTAATGTTATGAACAAGTTTATAGAATTTTTTTAAAACAAAGGTTTATATTTTACCCTCAATTGTGAAGCTCATGTCATGAATATTTTCCTGAATGAGAAATGTAAAATACCAATTTTTTTAAACATTCAATTAAATTTATATTAGTAACAAAAATACTGTGACTATCAAAACAAAAACAAAAAACCCATACCCTATTGTGATGAAATATAATTTTTTCATATTCTATCACACTAATGAAAAGTAAATCTCCTAAACATGTCAAAGAAGCCAAATTGCAGAAAACTTTAATAAAATATATGAGCAAACAAACCCACTGTTTCAATACCTCTGTCAGATTAAATTAGATTCACTTTGTCTATGGCTCATCAAAATATACAACTATGTAAGTGAAAATAGCTACCAATCCATTAACTCCCTGTGTTATACAACACCAGAAGAAGTCCTAAACAGCAATTTCCAGTCTCTGGGCAGATAGTTTATTGATTTCCCTTGAGCTCTGTTCTAGTGTGCCTTGAAAATTGTTTCCTTATACAAGTGTGTATCACAGGATCAAGACCTATCTCAACGTTACCTGTCTTCAGATTCTAAAGATATTAAGCCACTTCTCCATTTTTAAAATTGTTTCCTCCAGCAGCACAAAACTTCAGAACAAAACTTCAGGCAGATGATTTAGGGGTACAAATGAGCAACTCTTTTGCAAGTAGAAACTGAATGAATCTTCTCTTTCAGAGACTATATAATAACTGAGTTATCTGAATAGGTAGTAAATCATCAAATTAATTAGCTATATATTTTCTAATTTAAAAAATGGAGCAGATAATAATAACAAAACTATGCAAAATTTAGAGCAAGCAGATGATACAGTTTAAGAATCCTGCCTGTGAAAGAAAAAAACCCCAAACATTCCAAATGACAGAAACCAAGCAAATAAAGCTAAGTCCCTACTTTTATAATTTCCATTTCTGACACCTTTTCATGTTAGATATTTTCCAGTTGATCACATTCTGGATTTTACTGTTCTTTATATAGAAACTGGATGCATATTTTTATTTGAGTCTGATTTTTGCACTTTTAGGCCACTACACATTAGGATTTGTATTTCTACAGCCGTCATAAAATACATGAGATAGGATTAAGTAAAATCAAGTGGATGACTGGAATTAAAATTCTCCAAAGGGTTAAAAAATGTGTTCTCATCACTCAGGTTTAGACTGATAGCTCTGACAGCAGCAAATCCTGCGTAAGGGAACCCTTCAGTAAAAACTCAGCTGTCATTATCTGTTCAGCCACCTCTGTGGCATTGTAAACTTTCACTGTCTATTAGATATCTAAAGTAGCAGATGAAAAAAAGCCCCCTTGATTCAGATTTTTCAATAAAATAATGAATGTTCAAAGCTCAGCACAATCAGCTTAGTTTCAGATGACAGCCTCTACCATGAGAGCTATGTGCAGGAAGTTGTACACAGAATGGAAAAGGAGAAGATAGATCTCTAGTAAATTCAAATTTAGCCAGTCCTTCCATAACTCTGACCCCCAAGATTGGCTTATATGAATTTATATAAAATTATAAATTGTAGATATGTAGGTGCCAGAAATTAGGACATAAAAAGATATCTCCAGTAGAAAACTGTTATGAACATTAACATTATTGTTATTAAGTGATTGCTTCTCTGATGCATCTAGAATTACTCAAATGATACTGATTACAGATATGTATTTTGTTATAACTGAACAGATTAGTGTAGACTAGCAAAAAATCTCACAAAGATGCAATGACTTTTAAAAGTATATGTATATTTGGGTCAAATTGAAAGCTAGCATCAATTGACATTGCTTAGGTGAAGACAGAAATGAAGTTAGCAGACTTACTCCACTGGGCACAAAAGTATTCCGACATATACCGATGATAAACTCATGAAACAAATATGAATGCTAAAGTGTTTCTTAGCAAATCTTTACATAGGTGTTTGCAGCAATATATAAAAAAACCTGGTAACATCAACTTTGCGTAGTCATAAGACTAAGATAAGTAGAAAATAAGGTATCTGGTACCTGAAAAAGAAGGCAAAAAGCATGGCATGGCAGTGTTGTGGAACGGAGTTGACACATTCAACAGCCATCCCTACATATAAATGGGAGCATTTGTTAATGTGAAATTGACCTTTGATAAACTTAATCTAATGCAGTTAGAAAAATTAAAAGGCACCCTACTGAACAAGAATCAGATGTAAAACTCCAACAAGCATTATCCTTTCTTATTGTTTAAGAGTATTGAAGATCCTTGATTCCTTATAAAGAAAATAACTGTCTTTCATATTAAGATTCAATTCAGAAAATCAGTTTAAGTTTCTTCGACAAGGATGTAACTTCACTATCCACAATTAGGCGAGCTCATGCATTTTCTCTTTTTTGTATGAATGTCATTTCAAGCTCTGTGCATAGCTGATAAATCTCACAGTAACCTACCTTTCCTAGTAATGATGCCTTAGGCAAGGCCTTTGTGGACAAGAAGAAAGGTTTAAAATACTTGATACAATTTCCTAAGTTTTCTTATCTCTTCCCTTAATAAGCTAGCATGCCGTGAGATTTTCATAGTCCATATGGTTTTCAATATTCTTTATGAATATTTAGGTTCATAACAATACTGAAAATATTGTTGGTTCTAACAATACTGAAAAGTGTAACTAAGCAACTAACAAAGATTCAATTTGCAATAACAGGCTTTAAATACTGGAAACTATCTACCCATAATATTCAACAAACAAAAAACTCCTCCCATTACTAAAATACTTATCTGGTATATTTGAATAATAATAAATGTCTAAAGATATTACACTGTTCTCAGACCTTATTTTTTATCAAAACCAGACACAATACGCTTTGCATACATTTTCTTTTAGTCTGGATTTTAAACTGGGTTGTACAACATGATCTACCAGTCCTTAGGATCAATACAATACAATACATTTATCATTTTTTAATTGTTTATGCTTATAATACCATATTACTTATATAAAAAAGGAACATGGAGACAAACAAAGATCAAGAACAAAGGTAGTTACTCAGTAGTTCTAGTTTTATACATACAGAAAACCAATCTTATTTCCTTTTCCATGCCTTTTTTTGTCTCTCACTTAAGACATTAAGAAATCTATCTGTTCTATACTGCTCTTTAAAATTAACATATCTTGGTATATTTGAATATATGTTTCAATTTTTGTTAGGTAATACCTCAACTTGTAGTCAAACATCCATCACCACAGCAATTTAGTGTGAATTCCCACATCAAAAACACATTTTAAGGACACACAATTCACAGTTCTCTGAATACCTCTTGAGTACTTTTACATGTTATTTCAAGTCAAGTAGGAGTTCAGCTGACATTTGGTCGGCAGATGATGTATGCAGAAGCCTGCAATATGTGTTTAAGAAGTACAAAGATTCTTGGAATAAACACTGTAACTTTTATTTTTACACTCTCTCATATTGTCTCATTGGAAACAGAATTCCATCATAGGAGATTCAGGATGGCAATATTATTACCAGTGGAACTACAGAGTTTAATGGAAATGTTAATTCATTGTGGGAATATCTTCAGGAGTCATTGGGGATGGCTAGATTCTGCAGAATCTCTCTGGAATTGTTGTTGGTTTCTGCTACACAATTTCTTCAGTTCCTCTTCCTCCAGTAGGAGTTAACATATACTCTGCAGACACAAGAAGTACTTTTTATACATAACAGCAAACCTCTGTTCCCTCAGGGGTAAAATACTCTTCATTTATGGTCATTGGAACAGCTTTCAGGAACTTCCTAACACTAGAAGCACATCTTTTGTGAAGAGATCTTGAGTCATCAGAGTTCAACAAGAATTTTACCATTTTCTTAAATGGAGATTTTGCAGTACAGTTGTGTAGAAAGACTCTTGTATTTTTGGGAGAAGAAAGTGAGTAGAGGGTAGAGGCTATTTGGGGGTTAAACAGGGCACAAACCCTCATTTTAGAAAAGGATGGCAGACATCTTGCATAGGAAGAGATTCAGATGTAGTCTGATGTAGTCAGATGTAGTAAAGAGGAGACTGAGGGGAGACCTCATTGCTCTCTATAACTACCTGAGGGGAGGTTGTAGGGAGGCAGGAATTGGTCTGTTCTCCCTGGTAGAGAGTGATAGGACAAGGGGAAATGGATTGAAACTGTGCCAGGGGAGGTTCAGGTTAGATATTAGGAGGAATTTCTTTCCTGAAAGGGTTGTCAGCCATTGGAACAGGCTGCCCAGGGAGGTGGTTGAGTCACCGTCCCTGGAGGTGTTTAAGAGACGGCTGGATGTTGTGTTGGGGAGCATCATTTAGTGGGGTGATAGGGCTAGGAAGAAGGCTGGACTCGATGATCTTCAAGGTCTCTTCCAGCTGTAACTGTTCTATGATTCTATGATTCTAGTCAATAAGGAAGATGATAAAATAAGAATTTAACCTAGGAGCTTGTGTCATTTGCCTCGGTGTTTACCAGGAAGATTTCCCAGCAATTTGCATTAGCAAAATTTGTGTAAAGATTGTGCCAAAGCCTAGGATGTATTGAATGCAGTTAGATGTCTGTGTTTACAAATATAGTGAATCATGCTTTACTGCAGAAAATTAATTTTAACCAGTTTAGCAGGTCTTCTGCCTGATAAATTATCCAGTCATGATCTTAGTAAAGATGAAACAAATGCCTTTTCTAATATATTGAATTAAAGTGCTGCTTGAAAATATAAACTAGTTGAGAGTCATGTTATATAAGGTTCTCTTCATTGTGCAGCAAAACTGAAAAAAATAAAATGAGAAGCAGTGATGCATAAGCTCAATATATTCTTACAAACTAGGGTATGTTAGCTTTGCCTTGTTAAATATTTCTTAAGCAATTTTTAATTGACAACATATGTTGAACATCACATAGCAATGTGTGCAAAGCACTTTACATCTGTCATAGCTTCCTGAAGCTAATCCCTCTTTAATGTGATATCTTTCTTTGTATTGCTGCAGGCTTTGTTTCTGTTTACTGTCTTCCAAAAGGAAAGGGGAAAAAAGCAAGTTAGCTGTCAGTGAGAACAAGCTTATTTTACAAAGATTCTAATTCTATTAATCTTTTGACTGGCTATCTGCTAAGAAATCACTATTACCAGGGACAATGTGTTACACAGAAAGAAAAAGTCAAATTCTATTTCTTTCAAGGTGAATTGTATACTTTGACTGAGCTTCCAGAAATGTGATTCTGAATCTCACAGGAATTTAATCTTTTGATACTGCTTTACTGAAGAAAAAACAAACAAAAAACAAACAAACAAACAAAAACAAACAAACCCCCAAACAACAGCAATGGTCTTGGGAAACTGCATGTAGGTGCCCTACTTGAGCTGGAAGGTTGGACCAGATGACATCCAGAGGTCTCTTTCAGCCTCAAATATTTTGTGACTCTGAGATACCGTAGTTGTGCATCGATTTGAGACAAAATGTATTTCTGATGTGCTGCAATGTAATCACAGGTTGTGTAGAGGTACATAAAATAATTTTCACATTTTTCCATGATTTATTAAGTGAAAGAGTTGTCCCACTCTGGAAAAAAAAAAAAAGAAAAGAAAAAAGCAAGCAGAATTTTTCTACTGAAAGTGCAGTCTTTGCTCAGTGCTTTCATATGCAAAGTGTTTTCCCAGGCTGTTGGGCTTTCATACTTGAACTAGTTTGCATTCTTTTCTTAAAGTTTGTTAAAGGGGCAGGAATTATATCAAGAAAATATAAGATCTAGCATGAAATTGCAGAGATTATTGCTATTGCTCTTGTAATACATTGTTTCATTTTAGCATTTCAGTCTGTCTACAGTTTGTCAGCAATCTCTTGCCTTTGAAGTGAAAGAGAAGTTTGTTAATTACAACAGAAGCAGGACTGACAGCATGGGGAGTGTGAGAATACTTTCTCCTTAATTATGCCCACCTTAGTTTCCCTTTCTCTCTACATCCAGAATAAAGGAAAGAATGTGTTAAAAGTCTTATATTGTGATGGGAGGTTGCAGATATTTATGGTAGTGTATGCAGGACTATTGGGAATTCAATGGGGCCCTCCTACCTGAGAAATTACACTTTACTGAAGAGAATGGAATTTTCAGCTACCAGACATTTGCTTTAAGCAGTGAATCCCCCCTGGAGGGAGGAACAGAAGAGCAATGTGAATAGAAGTTGTATTAAGGAAGAGAGCAGGTGGATGACTAAGAGTGTAGTTCCACATATATTTTCTCTGGAAGTGAAGCTAATTTAAGAGGTCCTCACTCCATACACAAATGTACAAACCTTGACCCCCCACTGCTTGTTCTCATTCACCACCCTCTCTTTTGTGCTGCTGAAAACATTTGTAAGGCCATAATGTAGAACAGATCCCTGTAATGGACTGTATTACTAAAAGAGTCTCCAGGCTTTGTTATTCATGTCAATGCTTCGGTTTACAGCAGGGCATTACAAATAATTGCACTGCTATACTGAAGAAGTGATGAATTGTGGCATAGGGGCAGGAATGAGAAGGGGGTGTTAGAAAAATGATTGTTCAAACTAGCTTCATTTCAACTCATTTGAGATGAGAAGCTGGCCATGNTAGTTGGGCATGTCCCTGCCCACTGCAGGGGGGTTGGACTAGATGACCTCCAGAGGTCCCTTCCAACCCAAACCATTCTATGATTCTATGATGATTTATTTCCATATAACTTCCTTTCCACTCTCCAATGTGCTTAATTTCCTGTGTTTCTAACAGGAAAAGGAGAAACAGGATATCCACTAAAAGTGACACAGCAAAGTCCAGAGATTGGGATTTCAATTCATCTCTCAACAGAGGAGTGCAGTTTTTGCAGTTTTTGTCTTTACAGGTTAACAAACTGTATTTCTAACATGATTATTAGTAACAGTTTCTAACATGACTTCAGTGTGAAGAGTTGTGATTTGTTTGAAAATAAATTTCATTAACTCTTTCTGCATTACCTGGTCACCAAATAACTCTAATATGAACAGGTATATTTAAAAACACGTGTATAATTAACTTCCTTAAAAACATTTTACACAAAATGATAGCTAAAATGCCCTGATTTATGAATTACATAAGAAACAAACACAAATCAATTTCTATTTTAATTCATATACAAAGATCAAGATATTTTCATACTAACTTAGAAAAAAAATCAAAAATTTTGCTGCCTTTACTCATTGCTTCTGAAATGCAGCAAGCATTTCCTTTATTTCCACCCAAAAAAAGAGAGCTTGAAAGAAGAGGATACAAAGATGGTAATGACGGAGTGTAGTCATGCAAACAGAAATGCATCATAATCCTGACCTTGGCTTATTTCTATTGTTTTAACTTTTCTGAGTGTAATCTTACAAGAGCATGTAGTCTTATTAGACATTATCATCATTGATTTTCTTAGAAACATCAACACAATGTCAAAGAGACCTTAACTCACATTATTTTTCAGTGCATCTGAGCTTTCTTGTAAAATGAACTCTCTAGGGCTTCACAGTAAGTTTAAATTATAATAATTCGGCTGCTGACTATTACTGAAACAACTTCAAAAATTATGCATGTTGTTGTGTATCTTCTGCTCAGACTTACAGCAAAGTGGGTGAAGATATTCTGAAAACTAAATCTGTTATTTTGAAAGTCTCACATGGCATAAGCATTCATCTTTTGATCACTCACTTGATGAAAAAGGAAAAAGAAAAGCAAAGGCAAAAGAAAAAACACAGGTATGGCAAAATAAAAGAATAAAACACATTATCCTAGTCACTGAATAACTCTTATCAGTTCATATCTGGCTTAACAGCAAACTTTTCAAATTACATAATGTTAACAAAACACAGAATCAAGTGCCAGATATGTGTTAAAAGACAACCATGTTATAGCACAGACAGTGAAATCTTATGTCCACATTTCCCAGTTGTGCTTGTCTTGAGAAGCATCACTAAGTTACAAAGTATCTTATTTAAATCAGCGTGAGCCCAGTATTAAATCTATGCAATTTCCTCAAGGTAGTAATCACCTTCCTGGAATCTTTTCTAGTCACAGGCACCAGGTTTGCTCAAGAGTCTTCTAACATGTGAAATACATGCAATGAGTTTTCAGTCGCTTCTGGTTTTCATAACTATCCTACCACTGACAACTGGTGTTTTGTACAGATAGGTATACACTTCTTTCCATGGTTGAAGTAAGAGATGCTTATGGTTTTTCTTTACCTTAGATAAGTTTTGTTCTCCTTCTCTTTCCACTCCTCTTTGGTAATCAAGCAAAAAAGTTGCCACCAGATTAGACAAGTGTTTTGAACATGTTAAGATCATCTTGCTGAGTGCTGCAAGACATGTTTTTGTCAGATTATTTTTTGAATTTGAAAAAAGACACTTCCCTGAAATGCAGCCAAGCACCCAAGAGAAAGTCTGTCTTCCAGTGCTGCTTTTGATACACTGTGATCCTGTGCTACACGAAACAATACAATGCGAGTTTGTACCTAGTTCTTCCCCAGGAAATGCAAATAGTTATTCTTGTAAATTTTTTTGGATATATGTCTTGAGACATCTTAACAGCGGACACTGGCAAAAAAGGCAAAGTGGATCAGAAACTAGATTTCTGATGGGTGTGAAATTTCATAGGATGGAAAACAATGCAGAAGATTTTAAATTCAAATATTATGCTTTTTTATAAGCTTAAAAATCACAAAAATAAGGAAGAGTTGAAGTTTGAAAAATCTCTAGAAAATATAGCCTTCTAGATTTGTGTGTGTGGGGGGGGTGTTCATGTTCTCAGTTGGGTTTTGTGTCATTTATGACACCAGTAATTTTTGAGACAGTTGCAGCTAGATGAGGGTGGAGTGCTCATTAAAATCACTATTTGAAAGGAAACAATGGCTAGAATACTGAATTGGTGTCTTTTGAGTATAATCAGAAAGGATTTGCTGTCATTTTAGAAAGCTCCTCCTTAAATGAATATGCCTTAGAGCAGTTATCTTTGAGTACTCATGGACAACAAGACAAAATTGATAAATCTTTTAAAATTACAGAGAAAACAGCCCAAATAGGTGATGTCAAAAGATGTGTACATCTTTAAATTTTCTTGGAAAGGTATTTTAGGTTTGGGGGCTTTTTTGCTGGCTAGTGTGTAAAATCTTGGAAAGAAAATATAATGAATTAGACAGCTTTCTCACAGAACAATGAGGTGAAAAAATGGCTCCTCTTGAAATTCGGATTTTAATGCTTGGCCCTTCTAAAAATGACTAAACCTGTGCTTATTTGAATCAGACAATAAAAAATGGTGTGGAATGGCTAATCAATTGGTTATCTGAGACAGGCATATTGGAGGGGAATGTGGGGGGCCAGGAGAGAGAGAGAGAGATGAAGGTTGTGTTCAATTTCAGATATATTCTCTATTCTCAATTTCACAGGAAAAGTTGGCAAATATTTCTGAAATTGCAGATTGCTGTTGTACTTGTTTCATTTTTCTTTTCATCCTAAAGCCCTTTTGGAGCAACTAGTTTCAAATGTTGGTGTACTTGATACTAGTACCTGAATCTTTAACATCTTGAGAATAGTGACTGAGATTGTGGCTTTGTATGATGGCCACACAGTAAGAGAGACTTTCTGTCTCATCACATCTTTTCCTCCTACTTTCAACACCTTTGTTCTACCTCTAGAGCTCGTAAGTAACATAGTGTTGCTGATTTTCATTCAGTCCCATAGCTTATCAAGGTACTAAACACACAGCAGGGTTGAAACAACAGATGAGCTGTACAGGACTGTGAAGCTAAGAAGAGAAAGGGGAATTGGATACTTTTTTCAATATAATTAGATCAGCTCAACTGTCTTGTTCAACCTTACATTTAACTTATAGATTGTTTGCTGGACAATTGCAGTAAATAATTGATTGTGAAGGTTTCCCCATACCACATGATTTGTATGCTGTCAGTCCCTAACAAAATATTACATGTTCATGATGGCTAGTGACCAGTAAAACACACTGACATGTTTTCATTTTTGTTGAGTGGGAAACATGCAGAAAGGCAAATGCCTGTAGATGTAGAAATAACTTTTACAAAGACTTATTATCCTGATTAACCTGATAGCAACCTCATTAAATTCAATCTACTAGAAATAAGGTGCTAATGTGACAGTAGTGCAATGTTAATAGAATTTATTACTAGATTAATAAGTTGCAAGTCATCTTACGTACCTGCTCCAGCTAGTTCTGTGTTTTCTGACACAAAAAAATGTAAGGATATCAAATACTAATTGCAGGTGTATTTGTAACTATCAAATTAAATTCCTCTGACATTTTAGGACATAGAATCATAGAATGGCCCAGGCTGGAGGGGATCTTAAACCCCCCTGCCACAGGCAGGGATGCCACACACCAGACCAGATTGTCCAGGGCCACATCCAACCTGACCTTAAACACTGCCAGGGATGGGACATCCACAACCTCTCTGAGCAAGCTGTTCCAGTGCCTAACCACCCTCTGGGTCAAGAACTTCCTTCTCATCTCCAGTCTTAATTTCCACTCCTTCAGTTTATATCCATTCCCCCTCATCATATTGCGATCAGACCAGCTGAAAAGTCTCTCCCGTTCTCTCTTGTAATCCCATGTTAGGTACTGCAAGGCTGCTATTATTTCCTCTTGAAGACTTCTCTTTTGCAGGCTGAACAACCCCAGCTCCTTCAGCCTATCCTCACAGGGGAGGTGCTCTAGTCCTTAACTAGCTACTACCAACTATGCCTAGTTTGAAACACTGCATATTATTTTTTTTTTATTTATGATCTAAATTTAGTTTAATAATCTGATCTCAGTCTATGATCTATTCAATAATTATAATAAATGCTACATAATTTAAATGAAGTGACTGTTTTCATGCTTTTTACTTACTTTTGGCATTACAGAATGTACTTGACTGATTTTCACAAGTCTAAAAAGTCACAGTATGTTCCTTTAAATTTCAGTGTGCTTGGCTGAAAAAGAATAAATACAGTTACATCAATAATAGCAACTCAGAACAGTATGATATGAAAAGTAGTAATAAAAACAACTTGGAGTATAGTTACTTTAGCCTCCAAGGATAATTAGATAGCAAACAATTATCTAAATCTATATTTATGGTATTATAATACCTGGGTTTTGTTTCATCTTTAGCAACTGCTTTTTTTTTTCCTGACTAAACTTGTCTTTAATGTTCATCTTTTCTTCTCTTTGTCTTTTAAATTGCTGCTGAAAGCTTCTCGATTTGTACACAAAGTAGAGCTTTCTCACCGTATGTAAGAGAAGATGATGATGTGATTTTGGACTCTAATTGCCATGTTCCACAAGGAATGGAAGTGTTCATTCAAAGCATAAAATAGCATTCATCACTACTATGTGAATAACTGGAGTTTCTGCTTATAGGTGATTTTGTGTTTAAATCTTCTTTGATTTTATGAAACAAAGGAACTCATATGTTCAGTTCATTTGTAGAGCAGGAGAGGGTTAAGGAAGTTATCCTCAAGGGGAATCAAAGCAGACCTTCTGAAGAGCAAGAGGTCTACTTTATTTCCACTATAGTCCTCTCCAAACAATTAATTTCTATTTTAGACAGAAGCAGGTGGTGTGTTTTACTTTACAACCTGCATAAATAAATCAAGGTCAGACACAAAAAGTTCACAATAATACTGAATATATTAACATCTACAAAAACATTACTGGGATTAAATAATGAGAGCTATAATAATTATGCTGATAAAGAAGAGAAAAATAAACATAACAACCAAGTTTCTCCTTTTTAGTATACTTGGCAAGATTCCTATTATCTTGCCTTACATTTACTATTTATTTTATTTAAGAAGGGAAAATAACCTAAAGCAGAAAATGTGTATCTATTCCTAACTTGTACTTATCCATTTGATAGGCACTGTTGCACATAAAAGATTTACTTTCCAAGAGAGAAGACAGGCTCCATGATGTCATGTTTTATGTATAAATTCTAAATCTATGCCTGAATGATAACCAATTTAAATTGTTTTTAAAGAATGCTGGAAACTCATGTACTGTACAATGGAATATGTTGTTACTCATAGATTTATTGGGGGCAAAACAAGACATAACAAACCTTACTGGTTTTACAGACAGACAGTGTCACATCTGTGTAATTATCTGTTGGTACTAGAAATATGTAGGGCTCATAGTTTTATCAGATAATTTTAAGTCTATGTTCAAAGAAAAATAGCTGGCAAGACAAATTTCATTACAAAGTTTAACATTTATTTCAGCTGATATTAATCAAAACAAGAAACACTACTTTCATCATTGGTGAAGTTATGAAGCAGAGAAAATATTATGTCCTACACATTTATATGTCTGTGTCAACACTTTTAAGAGAGTAAAAAGTTGCTGGAGTAAAAAATTAACAGTCTGTACCGTGTGACCCCTGGGAATTATCAGTCTGCACACTTCAAAATTGCTCTTGCAATTATATGTTTCTTTCCTTATAAATGTCTCTATTACAGAAGACACTTCTATAAGTTGGAAAATCAAAGGCCTGTGGTTTTGGTTTAGACAGCCCTAAAGATCAAATTCTTAGAAAATGTATGTCAAAGTTTACACTTTTAAGTTACTATTTGTTTCTATTTTGCATTGTAAAGCTGTTCACTTTTTTCTTCTTTCCTAAAAGCACAGAATTCTTGTGTAAAACTACAGAGATTAAAGATAGTATTTCCACTGTATAATGTCAGTGGTCTGTGATAAAGAGCCAGTAAAGGATTTAGATACCTAATGTAGGGCTTTATGTGTATTGTAATCCTATTTCAAAAAAAACTTTCATAGTCATCACATGAAATGTACTATGTACCATCTTTTCATGTCCTTTGAACTGTAATTCTTCACTTGTATAAAACTGTTCTGGCCTGTTTTGCAGTTTTGTCATTATAAGCAATGTAAAGTATAAGTAAATATGTGTGAGTTGCTTCACAGAGACATTATGTCAATGTTATCAAATAATTTAGCAGTTCAATCCCAGTTCTCAGTCTCTGGACTGACAGCACTATAGAAACATGTTCAATTATTGACTTTTCTTTGTAATGACCAAATGCCCTGGAAGGAAACTCTATGTGTAGCTGTGGGCATAGTTTATTTCAGACCCTCTCTAGTAAAGCAAGGGAGATGAAGACACATTAACAGAAAAGGCCTGATTCCTCCTTTTCTATACATTACTCCAGCCCATGTATCATATCACCCTCCCAATCTCACACTATTGAAAAAAAAATATTTTGTCAGCTATAGTGTTAGCCTTAGCATCATTTCAAATATTGATATATTGATATTGATACCTGGGCATGAGTGAGAATACTGGCCTGGGACCATTTCCAATAGGCAGTTCTGCCCTATGGGATAAAGGAGTTTAGACTGATGGGAAAATTATGGTGTGCTACTTAAACTCGAGAGTAAGGAATGATCACTAAGGTACTATATATAGCAGTGCAGAGACAGCATAAGTGACCAAATATTTAGTACAGATTATAATGCAACATCATCTACTTCATAACAGACTAAATTAGCCAAAGATATGAGACTCCAAGTGGAGCTTCCTCTGTCATGATTATCAAATATGTTACAGTATGTACTACAAAGCAAGTAAGGAAAAGCAAATCAGAAATTTCTTCAAAAATGTTGTAGGTGGAAGTGTTTATTTCAATATTTTTGAATGTTTTTCTATCAATGAAAGGAGGTTTGGATTTTAATTTTTATTCCATATATTTCCTATTCCAGTGTGCATTTCTATTTCATACATGACATGATATTCAGAAGTGTGAAACAAATTCAGAATAATGGATTCTACTTCAAGGTTCTAAACAACTGAAGATGTGGTGATCCATTAACTTAATTTTGAGAAAGTTAGGTAATTTCTTAAAGGTTTCCCTGATAACATTAAATGACAATAAATAGCTAGCTAAGATGTAGCATTGTTATGCCAAATAGGTATTGGCTTACTTTCAGATTTTTTCTACACAGATGAAACAATTTCATGCAACAAAATAAACACCAAAAAATCATGGGGTTACAGCAGGGAAGGTCTAATTTTTTGTTATCTTTTTCTCTCACACTAAATGATATCATTTAAGGCTGCACATCATCTTTAGTTGAACATAAAGCTGACTATTACTTGGCCCACAGAGGGCTTCTTTGTTGGAGTGGTATGAAATTTAAACTGTAGTCCTGCAGGAGTTTACACATATGCTTAATTGCATAACCCAATCCATAACCCAATGCTATCTAGTGAGACATGATGCTCTGTTGAGGCTATACTTCAGCAGGGCTAATTAGTTCAAACAAATGCCCCTACTAATCCTGTGCTATTTCTGGTATTTAAGCTAGCTTGTTCTGAAATACTGGAGTATAACTGTGTGGCTCTCATTTGCTCTGTGTAGATGTAACTTTCACACATTGTGAACGGAAGGAGGGTTCTGGTAGAAGCAGAGTGAGAAAAACCTTGAAAACTTTTAAATATTCTCACTTCTGTTAGGTGCAATTTAGGATGTGCAAATTTAAAACAAGACCAGTGCTGTAGATAATAAACATGTTGGTTTATATGGGTCTTAGTTTGTTATATAAAGAATCACTTAAGCTTGCAAAAAAGAAGTAGAAATTAGGTCTTCTTTTGTGCTTGCGATATGCCTGTGAGTACTAGAACAAGAAAATCTTAAGAGTGAGTGCTATGGCTTATGGATTGGCTTCTGGAGTAGCAACAGTGTGATTTTATGGCATATGTAGGACACCAAGTGATCTTAGGGGAAGAAATGTAATACTAATGTACAAAAATAGTACATGCTTTTTTCTTAAGTACAGCTGATATGAATGAAGATCTCCTATGTTATTTTTGAGTGTCGAGTTTTCCAACTTCCAATTTTTTTCTGCTAAAGAGCAGGTTCCCCTGCAGCCTATAAGAAGGTCTACACCATTACAAATGTCTACACTGCAGACTGTAAAGGACCCCATACCAGAGCAGGTGGATATTTCCTGAAGGTATTGCCAGCTGTGGAGAACCCATGCTGAAATATGTTTTCCATGCTAGGTAGAAGAGTAAGGAGTGAAGTAGGAAGAAAGGGGTGAACAAAGAGGGTGGTGAGGGGAAGGTGTTGTTTTAAATTTGTGTTGGTTTCTCACTATCCAAATATATTTTAATTGGCAACAAATTATATTCATGTTCCCCAAGTCAAATCTGGTTTACTTGTGACAGTAATTGGTGAGTGATCTTTCTGTCTTTATCTCAACCCATGAGCTTTTTCATTTATTTTCTCCTCACTGTTGTTGAGGAGGGAAAGTGAGAAAATGTCAACCCATCACTTCACAATACTATGCCAGACTATAAATTTTAAGGCAACACAGAACAGAGATTTTTGTCTTTGCACCGAAGTAACTCTTGACAGGAAATTTGGTAAATAAAGTATAGTACATAGAACATATCTGCCTATAGACTGCTTATCACTTTTCACTCACAAGCGGCAGAACAAAAGTAAAGCAGTGAAAGAGCAAACAATTGACACCAAAAGAATGTAAACATATGGAAAATTGCAAGGAAGGTCACTCTAAACCAAATTTTTAAGTGGTATTAGTGCAGACAATAAGAGAGTATTGGCACTGGTGATTATTAGATGTTTGTATTACAGTGACTCCTAGAACTTCTCAAGGAGATAGAAAGCTGTAATGCAATATGCACTTCACACACTTCTCAAGTTCAGATCTTCATATCTGAAGTGTGTACACTGCAAATGAAATCAAAAAGTGGAGGAAAAAGGCAACCTATTACTAAATCTTAGTCTCATTGAACTGATGGGTCACAGAACTCACCTCCCTGCCCTCCCTCCCAATTCCACATATAGACAAATATAAAAAGGTTTTGAAGTAACAGTGCAGAAAAAGGAGAAATTAAGATAATGCTCTCCTGGACCCACATCAGAGCAGAGACACTGCTGAGGGACTGCAGCCTGTGGGTAAATCCACGCTGGGACACAGGAAAACCAGTTGAAAAGCAAGGAAGAGTGGCATAATCTAGGCATCTGTTCTCTAGGAACAGATGTTTCTGGCTTAAGCTGAGCTTGAGGAAGAGGGAAAAAAGCTGTTTACTTAAGATTAATTTCAATATGTCTAGTTCCAAACACAATAGCCAAGACCAGTACTTAACAGGCTGACCATACTTGACCTGTAGTGT
This sequence comes from Bucco capensis, assembly GCA_013396975.1. Taxonomy (NCBI): domain Eukaryota; kingdom Metazoa; phylum Chordata; class Aves; order Piciformes; family Bucconidae; genus Bucco; species Bucco capensis. Next base: position 446,966 of record VWZO01005614.1, on the reverse strand, counting down.
TTGCCCAAGTCCAAGTGGTGCAAATTGACTCATTTTTATAGTGCTTGGAATTAACCCTCTTTATAGTAGTATGATCTTGAAAGGGCAGTATCCAGCAGTCCAAAAAGTACAGAAACAGTGACTAATTTAAAAGGTGTCCAGTGCTTGCTCAAATTCTTATCTCCCAAAGCTAAAAACACCTTACCACCCACTAAAAATCAGTGCTTTTTCCAATTTTGTATTTTTTTCAGGCTTTTCAGTCCTGTCCTAGATTCCCATTATAAGACCATTTTTTCAGTGATGACTCAGCATACATGCATGAGCATGTGAAAATTTGAAAATTTGAAAAAATCTTTAGAAATTTTATTATCCTAAGTGGTTAGTATTAAGATTATAGAGAATTATTTTAAAATGTAGGCATTGTATAGCCATAGAGAGACTAATGAATGTTACTCCAAAAAATTTCTCTTCTATTAAAAATTGAAGTCTTCATAATAAGATATAATATGTATCCCTATATATATATATATAGGGATATATATATATACACGCATACAGGAGAGAAAGAGATATAGATACAATCACCAGCCTAATCCTGTTGTTTAACATAGGAAAACTTAGATATGTGGGTAAAACAAAAATTATTTTGCTACCTTAAAAAGATGTATGAAACACATAGCATCTATGTACCAGTTTCACGATTCAGACTAGCATTCCATTAAGTCACTTAATCTACCAATAAAAATAGCTATAAATTTAGGGCATCATTCAGCAAGGCACACTAATCCTATAGATTTAAATATGCACTGTAATATCTTGCTGAATTGGGCTAATTAATCCTTGGGTTGCCTGAGAAAAAAAAAGACTATGATTTAAAATCAAAGTTGGTATTTTTCAAAAGAAATATCTATTCTGTCCTACAGAACAGAGGACAAAATTCTGCACTGCCTGACATATGCAATCAGGATTTTATGAGGTATTTTGAGCCTCTGAAATGTCAGTTGCTAGATATATAGGTGGAAGAAACCAGACAGATAATATGTCAGCTTTTGTCTTTGTATCAGCAGTAACACTTTCACTGTTAAATCATGGAGAGCTTGCTTTACTGATCTCCTGGACACTAAAAATATCGTCTGATGAGAACTACTTAATTTTCTTCTTCTTCTTTATAAGAAAAAATCAGAACTCTTGTTCTCTGCAGTCGGAGATAAAACAGTTCATTTTGTAAATGCAGCTTCAAAAAGAAATCATGCCATGTTCCTCTTTTATAAGCAGGATTAAAACCTACAAAAGTGCACTAGTCCACTAAGTGTACCACTGATCTCCTAACTGCTAGCTGGGAAATATGTCCATTGTTATCCTCTCATCCTTAGTTCTGAGTGTACAAAAGTATTTAACATAAGTAATATGTATTAAAATGTCAATAAACTGTCTCTGGTATTTGAAACCTAGTTAGCATTTTTATTGAGCCCTTGTGTTAGCATTTTCAGAAATGGACTTTTATTAATTACCAATTTAAATCCATACTTTGATACTACAGGTCACTATTAAATGGGTCATTTCAACATTAATAGCTCTTAGCAAGTGCAATACTTCAATTTCAGCAGATTTCACTGTAATTAAAGTGTGCATGCACCTCAACCTATTTATCATGGTAACTAGACAGCTTAAGACATTTACAAGATACTGCTCTTGATAAAAGACAATATTCTGCTTCATTGCTGTTTTCAATAGCACTTTCATTTCCCATAATCTAATCTAATTAAGACAAGCTGAGTATTTACCTGTCAGAGAACCTAGGCAGATACAGTTGTTAAATTCTCAACCTGCTATATTTGGCAGGTTTATGTAGAAATTATTGATATTCCCTGGTGACTGGAAAACAGGTAACAACATCTTCATTTTCAAAAAGGGTAGAAAGGAGGACCTGGGAAATTACAGACCAGTGAGCCTCACCTCTGTGCCTGGGAAGATCATGGAATGGTTTGTCATGGAAGCAATGTTAAGGCACATGGAAGACAAAGAGATGATTCTAGAAAGACAGCATGAATTCAGTAAGGACAAATCATGCCTGACCAATCTAGTGGCCTTTTATGATGGAGTCACTGCAACAGTTGACGAGGGGAAAACGATCAATGTCGTCTACTTAGATTTCTGTAAGGCCTTTGACACTGTTCCACCTGGAGTACTATGGATTTGAAGGATGGACTATCCAATGGATAAGAAATTGTCTGGATGGACACAGCCAGAGAGCTGTGGCCAATGGCTCTGTATCTAGGTGGAGACCGGTGATGAGTGATGTCCTTCAAGGCTCTGTCTTGGGTCCATTGCTCTTTAATATTTTTATCAATGACATAGATCAAGTGTACCCTCAGCAACTCTGCAGATGATATGAATCTCAGTGGTGCAGTTCACATGCCAGAAGGATGGGATGCCATCCAGAGGGACCTGGACAGGCTTGAGAAGTGGGCCCATGAGAACTGAATGAGGTTCAACAAGTCCAAGTGTAAGGTCCTGCACCTGGGTCATGGCAATCCTAGACAAGAATACAGACGGAGACAGGAACTCATTGAGAGCAGCCTTGTGAAGAAAGTCTTGGGGGTCATGATCACCAACAGACACTCTTGAGTGAGTATTCACTTCTACTCCCTTGGTTATCTTTGACTGTGATGATTCCAGAAATCATTAATGCTAGAAAGATCCCAGAAAACATCTTTTTAATCTCTAAAAAAAAATAAAGCTCAATAAAAATTATGGAAAGATCATGCTCAGATCATGACTAAGTGCAGAATTTTCTAAGTCTGGTGTGCAACAGAGAGTATAAACTTCACTGGAATCAATGCTATGAGATGACAGTCTGTCATGCACATCATCTTGCTCTTGCCAGACATGGAAGGAGATATTTTTTCGCTCTTTCCTTCTCAAATCCTTTGGTTGTTCCAAAGATAGAAATACTACAGACAACAGTTGCTGTCCCTTAGATGATAGAAAGGAAGGCTGGTATTTCCACATTAACATGGACTTAGGTTTGACTTTACACCAAAAAAATTTATCAAAATTATGGAATTAATAGATGTGATGAGTGAAATGTGATACAGAATAACCAAAACTATTTTTGCAGAGGGAAGGAATATTTCACAGACTTGTTTGGGCTTTTTTTTTACACTCTCATTGGAAGTGAGATATTTATACTAATAACTTCATATTAGATAACAACCTTATATGAAAAGAGGAGTAAAGATAAGTGGTTGGTTAAGGGTAGCATGGGATGGTATCACAAAATCTGTACCAGTCTTTGTAGCTATGAAAAACCAGGAGCAGAAGGATGAGTAGTGGCATGACAAAGATGGTTGATGATACTAAATTATTAAAATAGACAGAAATAAAACAGACTGAAAGAGTTGAAAAAGAATCTGAGTCAAAAAAGTTGCTGAAAATTGCAAAGTAAAACACATGGGAAACTACAATTCTAACTGTATATGCAGTTTGATGAGCTTAAATTTTGCTTTTAGTCAGGTGAGAAATCTGGATGTAAATGTGGGATAAGTCAGCTCAGCATATACCTGAGGTCCAAAAAAAAAAGCAAATTGAACATCAGGATTTATTAAGAATAGAGAAAAGAACTGTGTCACTAATAATTCTGTGGTATTCCTATGACTCAAATATTGCATACAGCTGTGGTCACTTGCCATTGAGAAGGATATAGCTGATATGAAGAAGGATGCTCAGAGATATAAGATGGTTTCTGTAGAAAGAGAAATTAAATAAAAAAAAAGACTCATCAGCTTCAGAGAACAGGTGGTGGCCCATGATAAAAGTATATGAAATAATGAATGGCATGGAACAGATGAAAAAAAACTATTATTCGCTATTTCTCATGACACAGAAAGTAGGGGCAGCAAAGGAGATGATAAGGCAGCTGATATAAAACAAATTGAGGGAAGTAGTTTTTCACAGAACGTATAATTAAATTCTAGCACTCATTGCCACAGGATATTTTGGATGCCTAAAGTACAAATCCGATCAAAAGCAGGTTAGATAAATTCTTAGCGGAAATGTCCAGCAAGTTCTGTTAAACTGTGTGATGGAGAATCTTCACTCCAGAAGGTCTTAAGCAGGAGCTTGCCAAAAGTTGGTCATACACTAATGGAAGTATTATTCTGAACTTCCATAAGCATCTAGCCAAGGATAGGGAGACAATACTGGGTTAAATAGAGCTCTAGCTTAGCCCAGTATAATCTATTTTATGGTTCTATACTGTCCTAAGAAACATCCATTTCTTCTTTGGTGGGAAAAAAAATGAGTCATTGGTTCTATATTTCTTGTTGTTGATTTGAATGAGAGGGGAATGAAGTTATGAAATATCTCTTGGCCTTTTCCAGGTAAATTAGGAAGTACTGAATGATTGTATCAGGCCTACAGCTGGATGAGCCAGTTCTGAAAAAGTAAGAACTGACCTAAACTGTCACCCAGAAGTCTTAGTGAACTGAACAGCTTTTTGAGGTTCAATATGTTCAATTGATGAATTTCCATGATTCTGCATACCCTAGTTCAAGGCATAAGTGGAAATGGATCACTAAAAAGACTATGTTCATATTTCTTTCCTAGATAAAACTAGAAAATGATAGAATTCTCATTTAATTGGGCTTAAATCCTGGATAGTTTTCAGCCCCTTCCAGAAGTGATCTGCATCTTCCTACTCTGAGCTCAGGTTTCATATGTGCTTCTTTTGTTGTTGTTGTTTTTTTTTCTTCTCCTTTTTTTCTGACAAGTCCAACATAAGGTAAATTTTATTACGTAAGTACAGTACTTCATTACAAATAACTTGTTTTTACAAGGTCTAATTCATAGTGGTTATTGGTGTTACACATTCCCATGTCTGCAGTCTGAGGAACCTGCTCTAAACATAGAAAAAAATTGTCCTGAGGATGAAGCACTACAAAATGTTTTAAATTATTCTCGATGTATATAACATCCCTCTTCTACTTAGAAAATTCTTGTTCTTCTTTTCTGTTTCAGAAAAAGAAAATCCCATTTCCGATGCCACTGAAATTACAAGTGAATGGCTGTGGCATGAAGATTAGTAATTTAGAAACTAGTCTTACTTAACAAAATATTTTCTCTTCATTTAGTCTGAGAGACAGCTTAGCCTAATGTGACTTAAAAAAAAGAAAAGGCTATACTGCATTGTATTTCACTGAGCTACAGTTGAATTTTTTTTGTAAAAGCCACGGACTTTTTCAGAACTAACTATCTCTATCCTAACTTCAAGGTTTGCAGCTTTTCTTTTTTTTTTTTTCAAATTAGTTCTGCTGTATACTGGAAATATGATTTTTTTTTTTTTGTTCAAATCTAAGCACAGCATTAAATCACTCTACCATAGCAATATAAATCAGTCTTTCATGGTCACCAAGTTAAAGAAACCAAATTTCAGAGAAAAAAAGACTTCGTTTTCTATAGAGCAAATTGTGACCTTTATCTCAAAGAAGCACCCACTTCAGGCAGATATGATTCATCTTTTTTATGCAACAAACTAGAAAAGTGAAAAGCAGTTCTACAAACTCCCTCCTTCTCATAACAAAAGATGAAGATAAATGTTAGAAAATAAGAAAAAAAAAAAAACCTAAATGAAAATTGTGAAAGTAGAACATGTGCACTTAATTTCACCATCTAATCATGTTGAGCCAGACACTTGCCTTACTAAAACACAAACCAGTATAAACAAATGCATGGAGTTGATATGAAATGTACCTTCCTAAAGCCTTTTGTGTGGGCAACTCTAAAATTATAAGTGCAATTAAGAACCATGAGACTTATTTTTTTAATGCTTCCTCATTTCCACTCCACTCTATATACTAATAAGGAATGAAGCAAGTCTACAAACCAATTTCCTATGCTTTATTTTGCGTAGTGTTAGTAATATTTAAGTACTCAATCAACTAGCAGAGGAAAGGGAATATTTTATACAGGATTCCATGAATCAGAGAAGTCCTATCTGGACATACAGACACTTTGTGCTATGGAGAAAAAGTCAAAAATCACTTCCTATTGGAACAATAAGAAAAAAGCAGAGGATTTATTTAATCTTTCGGAAGGGAATATTACCACAGAATAATAAGAGGAAAAGTTCTGAGAGAAAAAAATTTGAACTGAAATCTGGGGAAATGAGGAAGGGAAGGAAGTTTTCTAGTAGCAAAATCTTTTCATGCCTTCCAGCAATACTGGAAAAGTCTCAGAAGTGCAGGCACCTGAAATGAGGAAATAAATTGGGAAATAGTTGAAAGAATGTATACTTGCTTACAGTATAGAGAGTAAGGCCAAGTGTACTGTTTCATCACTGAAAAGACTCTCTCCACTTTCTGGTTGGTTGGGTTGTGTGTGGATTCCACAGTCAGTCACAAGATGGTTCTACAGCCCTGAATCTGTTTAGCAGTATACATATGCCCCAGACCTATGCATCTATAGTGATCCTTTCTCTGCAGTCATGTGGCTGATTCCAATAGTACAGAGAGCAAATCTGCATTACACTTAAATCATGACTAGAGAACTCTTATTTGTATCTTTTTAATTTATGTGAACCTGTACAGAGGGGCAAATACAAACAATTTCAATCAGCGTTATACAATATAGCTGTAGGACAGAAATAGTACATTGAGCTCAGTGATTCTGAAACAAGTAGGTCCTTCTCTGAAATTCTTGAACAACCAGAAAGAACTTTTCAGGGCTTCACAAGCTAACCAAGAACTGTGTCCATTAAAGCATCAGATATACAAAATTCCTCGACAGAGAATATGTGTGGTAAATTGACCCCAGCTGGCAACCAAGTAGATCTGATATAGATACATTTTAGACTCTGCCAGAGAGCAAACAATGCTGCCTACTATCTCTGGTTAAACCTTTGGAAATCTACCCTATGACAAAACCAAAATTTTGAGAATATCTGTTACAGAGGAGAAAAAAATAGTGTCTACCACTACCAGGAGACTTATTGGCCACACAGACACTGACTTCACTAGTCTTCTTTGTCAATACATGCAACATCTGAATCTGGGTGATTTAGAGCTTTTTTGCTCCCATTGGCTGTTTTGCTCCTTTCCTTGCAGAATAAATACAGAGTAGAGATTTTTAGGACTGTGTAAGCTTGATGAATGATCTATTTTGGAGTAAGGGAGGACTTTTTCTCTGAAACAAGTTTAGTGGAGGCCAAAAGGATTATCTCATACTGCTCACAGCATTTTAGAGGTAATTTAAGTAAAATTGTCATAGGACTTAGAAATAAATAGTAAAAATTCCTCAAAGCTTGCATTTGTCATTCATCTACTGCCTGCACACAGTGTTCCACAGAATAATTCCCTGTTGTCAAAAAAATAAGATAATTTCCATGATAATTTCATGAAATATAACTTTCTGGCTGATTTCTTTTTCTTTTTGAATGAACAAAAATGTTAAAGATTAGAAGGAAAAGATTATTCAGACAGATTATTCTTCCCAGCCCAGTGATTGGATCATTCATTAAAGCCACAATTTGTTCTTAAAAGTTTTGTAAATAATTTGTAAATAAAATACAATTTATAAATAAAAACTATATTATTCTAGCAAGACTATTTTACTTTCTTTTTTCAGTAAGGTAATTTATTAAAGAGTATATAAAGAAAATACATGGGGTTTTATCTTTTGTTTTCTAAATAACCATTGTGCATAAACTTTGCATCAGTGAACAAATGTGTGTATGCATAAACATTCACGGAAAGCTATCAAATTTGCTTTAGGATAAAACTCAAATGTATAATCACTTTACAGAATGTGTTATGGGCCAAGTCCTTCGTTAAACAACGCATAATACACAGCATTTCATAAGGTCAGATTATAGGGGTTTATTAGATAACGTCAGTTTTGAAAAAATATTGTTATTAGAGCACAAAAGAGTCCCAGTTGTGGATAATGAAATTTTGCCCACATCCATAATTAATCAGTTTCAACCTTGCATTATATTCTGAAGTACAAAACAATTAAAAAATAATGTATTCAAAGACTGTTATCTCTTATGTGGTCTTTCAGAAATGTATTGACTTTTCCCAAAGTTTGATTAGAAATAATTTTCATCTAAATAGCACTTCAGGAATTAATTCTGAATCAAACATTTCTTTTAGGAATAATAAAAAAAAATACTCTGAAATCTCCCAGGTCTTAAGGAAATATCTTCCTGTTCTCTTTGTTGTTTTTGAGTCTCGTATGTTATTTATTCCTGTCCTTGCCACCTTCTGCTTCACAGAAAACCAGTGCAGATTTTGTTCCATCAGTTACACACTGCTTCCTAACCAAGTGTTGTTTCTCTCAGGAGTAGGTTTCCTCTTGTTATTCCTCTTTGCTCTCCTCTCTCATCAGTGCTAGGAATCATAGAATAATAGAATCATAGAATGGCCCAGGTTAGAAGAGACCTTAAAGATCATCTAGTTCAAACCCTGCTGCCATGGGCAGGGGTGTCACACACTAATGGGAACTTCTGTTCTGGTAAGAGAAAAGGGGTGCTGAGTCCTTACCCCAGCCCAAGCCCTGCAAGTAATTCTGCATTCCTCTAGCATTCACAGATTGTACCTGTACCTCCCCAGGTGTTGATGAGCTTGAAGCAGTTGAAGCAGGATGGAGAGTGGAAGGTATGGGAAAGGAGGGAACAGCAATACTGGCAGAAAACAGGAGCAACCCCAGAACCACTGTTAGTAAAAGGCATCATACTAATCAGTATACACCTCACAGTACTACAAACAGACTGTTATTTGCTAGAGAATGGTCTACAGTGTGACAAGAGCTATACAACTTAAATTGTAAGTATGAAATTAGATATGTTCTATGGTATAGTTGGGGCTGTTCTGTTGTATACTGAGGCTGTTCTTGTCTATATAGGAGTTGCACTCAAGTCATTAGTTCTTGGATGGTCCAGGAACTACCTTGGTAGTCCTCTGTACAGATGAGATGATGGATTGGCTTGAAAGAATGGACTGACTTGAAACTATATCATTAACTGACCTTTAGATATAAGTTATTGACTTGTTACTAGGGAAATAATCCTAGTAAGAATTTTGGACAGGTCTAGAAATAGCCTGAGATGATTCCTGCTAAGTCAAGTCCAATTCACCTGCCTGGAAACATTGATTAACATATCTCTGGTATGTCCCAGAGACTGCTAGAGGTGATTCCTGCTGTAGAAGTGACAAAAATTGTATGCAAACTGCAAGTATTGATAACAATTATTCCTGCAGTTGTGGTCAGGTGGATCAGTCTTTTCTATTCTGTTAATTTATTTAAGAAATGTTTTGTATATTCTTAAGACATTTAAAGAGCAAGGAATTACCCACGTCATGGGACTAAATGGATTGTAAAAACTATGCAAATTCATGATTTGTAGAGTGTCTTCTGTCATGGTTTAACCCCAACTGGTAACAAAGCACCACACAGCTGCTCGCTCACTTCGCCCTCAGTGAGGTGGAGAAAAGAACCAGAAGGCTGAAAGTGACAAAAATCTTTGGTTGAGATAAAGACAGTTTCATACAGAAAACAAAGGCCATATGCACAAGCAAAGCAAGACAGGAATTCATCCATAACTGTCTTATCGACAGGCAGGTGTTCAGTCATATCCAGGAAAGCAGGGCTCCATCATGTGTGACAGTTACTTGGAAAGACAAACATCATCAGTCTGAATTTGTGTCCATCCCTCCCCCCCTTCCTCCCTCCCTCTTTCCATAGTATGAGATATCTCTTTGGTATGCTGGATCAGCTTTCCTGGCTATGTCTTTTCCAACTTCTTGTGTGCTCCCAGCCTACTCACTGGTGGGGTGAGGTGCAGAATAGGCCTTAACTCTATGTAAGCACTGATCAGCAGTAATGAAAACATCCCTGTGTTATCAACATTGTTTCCAGCACAAATCCAAAACATAGCACCATAATAGCTACTATGAAAGAAAATTGATTCTATCCTATTCAAACCAGCACATCTCCTAATGCAACTGGAGGTGCTACTGCAAAGAATCTTGTAACAGTTTTCCATTCAGACATAGAACTCCCAGCAGCACCAAGAAGTGTCCAAGAGTCATGTTCTGGAGACTTGATTCCCCATGCAAGCAGTACCTCTGCCAAGATCCCAATAAATTTGTTTTTTCTTATTTTTAACAAACACTGTCATGACTGCCTGTGAAATAGAGAGAATGCACTTTGTGTATGGTTCTGATTTATTACAAATTATGCTCTAATTGTTAATGTCTGTTGTAAACTAGGATACTATTTCTAATCTACCAATAAATAAACATAATTTTTTTGCTTATATTTTCTTGATCTGCAGCCAGGGCAGGCTGTATCAACACTGCCAGCCCTTTTCTTTTTAATGAATCAGTAATACAACTATTTAGAAAAATTGTACAACATATGGAGTGTGTTCATACATAACTGCTGTAGGATCAATGTACTGTAAAGAAGCTACAAGAATTTTTTCAATTAGCTATTTAAGGGGTGTGAGAACAGTGCTTTCTCATCTCTTGTCAGAAAAGATAAGTCATGTCTTCTCTCAGATAAAGTATTATGCTCCAGTATTCCCATCAGTCCATACTAAGTAGAAAACTACAAGAAGCATTTTTTTTTTCTGAAGTAGATGAAGTAAATTTTGAGTTATAAGTATACGTTCAATCTACTTTTCACAAAACAGAGGGACCAAAAGTCTTTCTCAGGAGGAGTAGCTCATGGAACCATTTACAAATCTACATCTATAATATTTCTCTTTGAGATCTTCTGAGCACCCTTGCTACTTCAGTATCTGAGACTTTTTCAAAGAATATCCATAACAGCCTATAGCAATCAAACAAACCTTCAAAGAGAATAAGAACACAAAATTTTGTATTAGGTTCTACAGTGGTCCCCTGGAAGTTACAGAGAATCTCAGATTGCTAATTCCTACGAGAATTTCCACAGATCTCAGTGGCAACTGGAAATAACTCCCTTCCTCTTAGAATTTCAGACCCTCTTAGAAGCTCTTGCTCCTGCCAAATGAAACATCACATAGAATCATACAATCGTAGAATCATAGAATGTTAGGGGTTGGAAGGGACCTAGAAAGATCATCTAGCCAACCCCCCTGCCAGAGCAGGATCACCTAGATGAGGTCACACAGGAATGTGTCCAGGCAGCTCTGCAATGTCTGCAGAGAAGGAGACTCCACAGCCTCCTGGGCAGCCTGGTCCAGTGCTCCAGCACCCTTACTGTAAAAAAGTTTTTCCTCAGGTTAATACTAAACCTCCTGTGGTCCAACTTGCTCCCATTCCCTCTTGTCCTAACATTCCAGGTTGCATATATCTGAGAGGATAAGACTTTAATGCAGAATCTGCAAAGATTTATTGTTCTTGGAAATAATCTTTACAGTTACTCAGTTTCAATTTATTCTGCTGGGTTTTTTTCAGAGAGATTTTTATAAAAGCTCATGGGATTTCAAAGTTAAAATTTTTGGTTTATAAATTTATAATTTTACTATCATANCTCCCTGGTTCTTCGTTCGCGAAGCCTAGCCATACCATCATACACAGAGTAAAACTTCAAAAGCTATACAGTGAAAAAGAAAACTTTGTCTTTATCAGTTGTGATGATCTTTGTATTTAAAATTTCATGTCCAATTAAAACCTGTTGAAACAGTAGGCAAATGTAAATGTATGTGGACTTTGGAATGAAGACTTTAAACAGCTTGTGGCAGCATTCCCTTGCATGCCCTTGCAGAATCAAGGACTAAGTTTCAAAGCTTGAAAACAGAATGTATCTTTTCGTAGGCCAGCATGTTTACAGGTGGGTGTGAAGTAATTAAAGTATTTCAGAAACTTCTAATGTTTTTTTGAAATGCAGAAGAATTAGTAATGGTAAATCTTGCACTGACATACAGCAATTGAAGTGGTACTCAGGGTAGGGCTAGTCAGAAACTCCTGTGTAGTATTTCCGCAGCAATGTGACTTTAACCAAATAGGATTTTCATAGTGCTTTCCTAGAGTGTTGCTAATAGTGCTGTTAAGAGTATTCCTTGCCTAGTTGTTCTGGTATCTGATAATTTTTTGGTAAAAAATTAGTCTCCTTCAGCCCAAAATTGTGTGTAATTCAGAGGGTTTCTAGGTGACTAAATTTGTCCATTGACCGCTTCTCAGGAAAGAGTTGGATTATAGTAGTGTTTACCTTAACTAATGAACAGAGTAGAGGTAGAAAAATATCATGTTTTCCTTCTTTCTACCTGCTACTGATCTTTGTGTCTGTCTTTATATAAGCCTTACTGAGATAAATTTAATTTTAATTTAGTAAAAGTAATGCAGTTTTATAGGATGTGTAACTAGTTGGTGGAACTTTGGACCATGAGATGAGGATATGAAATTTCAGAGTATTTACATTTATATAAGTTGTCTAGAAAGAGGATTGAGGTTCTTACATGGTTTTAAAAGACTATAGCTAAATCCTTTCTGCTCACAGTATAGAGAATACCTAACTAACAGATTAAAATATTTACCTTTATATGTCGCGTTTCTCCAAAATAAGAAATCTATTTTGTTTTCAAGTGATGCACCAAGCCCTGATTGCTCCAAAAGAAAGGAGAATAATCTCTGAGGCACTGTTGCACTTGAAAGAGCAGCATTTTATTTAAAATATAGTGTATGAGAGGACTTAAAATGTCAAGGAAATCAATCTATTGAGATGGAGTATTACCTTGTGATCTTGCTGTGAACTACAGTTTTCTTTATTCCTAAGGAACTGGAACATACTTCAAATTGTACATACTAAGAAAAATAGGAATAATTTCCCATAGGAAACCTATCATTTTAAAAACATTTGGGCCACAATTAATTCCATCCCAGAGAAGAAGTTAACAACTATGAGTTACTCTCAATTCTGTGCTGTATTAGCTAGCTAGAGCATTACTTTACATATGTACTTTTTATGTAGTCTATTGTTTGAAATCTTGTACATGAAAATGTTCTCACAGACTGTTCCACACATACAAACCATAGAATTATACTACAGAGAATGTGTAAAGAAATTTCTGTATAAATACTTATGCATGAAAAAGAGAGAAACTGATTTCACAGTCCTGCTACTATAGGTACAGCAGTTTTCTACATTTGCATCTCTCATTTTCAATCTTAAAATACAGATAGGGAGCAGCCATAGGTAAATTGAAATGTAATGTTCCCTTTTATAATTTCTGATTATATAGTTTATCATTATAAATATTCATGAAGATTGATTACATATTTAATTTTTTATTTGATTCTTTTTACATTTAAAGAAAGTAGGAGATTTTTTTAAAGCTTTTCATCCAGCTTGCATAATGTTTTGACTACAAGATCTTCTCGGTTCCTGTTTATGCTTTAGTCTTGTAGACATTAAAAAATGTTCCTTTAGAGCTACAAAAGTAGCTTTTGTCACTACAGACAATGCAAAATGAATATCAATCTGAGTGGTTAAAACTACTGGATTCAGTGTTAGGTTTCAAACTGAAGCTACTAAGTGTAATAAAATACCTGGTTAAACATTACTTTTTCGTGCAATCATGTAGTTTTTCAAATCAGGTGATTGAAAATTTTCTTGTAATACCACTTATACATATTTCCATACTGAAATCTTCCCAATACTGTGAAAGTGCATGAAAATGTGTAAAATATGTATTTTAGAATATTAATAAACTATAATAAATAGTTACACAATCACAGTCAGAATATCTCTAAAGAAAAAGTAAAAGTAGTGTAAATCCTTATCTGCAGGGAAGAACGCTCTGGATTTGTTTTGATTTATTTAAATCAATTGTTTGTTTCATCATTCAGATGACCAAATGTAGATATATCTATTTCTATGTGAACTGAATCGCTCTCTAAACTCAATTGACTAAATATGATAGCTCTTAGCTACATGGTTCTTATATATACCTACATTAAGATACTTGAAGTCAGAGGTCGATACTGTCGATCTGAATCCCACTTGAGTGTTATTCATTTGCCTAGATTATCCCTTTTGAAAACCTAAGAACACCTGAGTCATCTATGCAGAGCTAGCAGAGAGGGGATGAAGGTCAACAGCAGGATCAATAGGAGTCAGCAGTTCACCCCAGCAGCCAAGAGGGAAAACTACATCCTATGGTGCATCAAACACAGCATAACCAGCCAGTCAACAGAGGTGATTGTTCCACTGTATTCAGTGTTGATGCAGCCTCACCTTGATTACTGTATGCAGTTCTGGGCCCTAAAATTTAAGAAGGTTGTGAAGGTCCTTGAATGCTTCCAAAAGAGTGTAACAAAGCTGGTTGGAAGGAATGTCCTATGAGGAGTGTCTAAGGACTTTGGGTTTGTTTAGTTTGGAGAAAAGGAGGCTGAAGGGTAACCTTATTGCTCTCTACAGCTTTCTCATGAGGGGAAGTGGAGAAGGAGGTGCTGATCTCTGCTTCGTGGTATCTAGTGATAGGACACTACAGAATGGTTCAAAACTATTCCACAAGAGGTTTAGACTGGACGTTAGGAAGTATTAATTTACAGAGGGTGGTCATACACTTGAATAAGGTTTCTAGAAAGGCAGTCAATGCCTCAAGCCTGTCACTGTTTAAAAGGAATTTGGACAATGCCCTTAATAACATGCTTTAGCTTTCTTTATAGCAGCGGCAGTTACTCCTTATATTCATTCCTGGGCTTCTTGAACAGTCTGTGCTCATCTCCTCTGAGTCTTCTTCCATTTTAGGGATTTGTTGGTCAGTCACACATGGTGAGATCTGAGATGAGATTTCCCTGTAACTAACTGTAGAGTGAATATTGTTCACTTTTGTTTAGTTGATGACATTGACTTTAAGTTAGATTCCTCAAAAATCACATTTTGATTCTCTTCTCTCCCTGAGGCAATCTACATAGAATATAAATTTAATTTACTTTCATATTGGTAAAAAAATTTGCCTTTCATATAAGATTTTTGGATATAATTTAACTTTGAGGAAATTATCAATTACTGAAACTGCATTTGATTCCCCTTTGTGATGTACAGTATTATTTTCTTCATGTTATATATGTGTTTACCATTGCTACTTCCTTTTTCATTTTACTCAGAGTGAGACTTCATTTAATCTACTGAATATTGAAGTCAAGGCAGCGCCCCAGTGGATCATTTTATCTGTGCATTATGTATGTGGAAAGAAAGCTAACATAATAAAATTGTTGAAGCATGCAAGCTAAGGCAGGGTACTGGCTGAAATCTTGAGAGTTTGGGGTCATTTGAGACTTAGTTAAAGCTGATGTATTAGTAGTGAAGGATTTAAGATAAGTGCTATTTGTCACCGTTGTTTATATATAGTGTTGGAGAGAGTCTGTTAACAAAAGTGCTTTCTTATAATTGTTAGATCATGCCATCATGTTGTGCTATAACAAGACAGTTTCTTCAGCTTTTAGCAGTTTATAACATTTCGAATGTACATAAACCACGAAATTGCATGAAATGGTCCAAGTGCTTCCTTAGATAATGAGTAGCCATGGCTTATAATATAAAACACAGAGAATAAAGTGAAGAAATATCTAAAAAGTTGAATTTTTTTAGGTTAAGATTACTGCTACCATTAAATAAACCTGAATCCTCTGTGTTTGTTTCTAATTAAAGTTCAGTGAAGACAAACTATTATTTCAAGGCTTTGAAATTCTCTACAAATTATCAGTGCATGAAGAACTGGAGCATGTATATATGCAATATGTCTGTGTGGAACAGTGCAATGCCTTGCTAACATTTCAGCTACTCTTTGATGAGCAGGTTTGTCTTAGTGGTATCATGCAGGTGTAGAAGTGGAGATGAAAAAGTCGTATGGCCATACTAGATTTGTATGAATGTACTGTTAGAATACTGATCTGCTTAAGCTAATACATATCCTGCTCCTCAGCCAGCTCCTATATTGAGAGAATAATACTTCTTACATTTCTAAGTCCAGTTTGTTTGGAACCATTCATGTATTGTCTCTGCAGGGGATGGTGCATTGCCATGCAGATGTGTCTTCAAACATTGATTGTGCAATGGTTAGTTATGCTGCTGGGTATTTCGTTTCTTCCTTAAGGTTTGTGAAGTTATGTGTTTTGTCAGGGTAAAGTAAACATTTCTTTTTGTTTTATATCTCTCATTAGTAATATTTCCTGGACTCAGAAATATTCCTTCCTTTTGGACAGGAAGACAAGGAACACAAGCTATGAAGAGATGTGATGCTCTCACAGGTCTGTCTTTATGCCTAGTTCAGTTTCATCATTTGGGTTTTTCTATTTTTTTGAATACTCTCTCCTGGTGTTATTAGGGCTAATGCATTTGAATATCTGGAAAGAGAAAGAATATTTTCCACAAAACCGAAGAACTGTGGGCAAGGAGAGGGTAAGGACAAACAGGGTTTCTCAGATGTAATGTGAGACAATTCTTTCTCTGGAGAGTCAGAGAGCACTGAACAAATCTTTTGAGGTCCCCAAAAACATTGCGTTCCTGTACTGAGAGCAAATCTGAAGGAAAGGACTTGCCATGCAACGTCACTGTAGACAGACTACAGATTTGTCTAAAAATCTCCTATATTTGTGTTCTGACTCATTCTGCCTTTAAAAAATATTGTAACTCTTGGTAGCCTTCCTTAGTCTATGAAATCAATATTTCTGGAAAGTAGAGTTCTAAATTCACAAAAGATTTTTCATATTTTTTAAGCTCACCATTTCAAAGTTGCAAGCAGACCCTCCTCAAAGAACTGACCGACTTGGACACATTTGGTCTTTTAGGAAACTACCCAACAGGAAACCTAAATATAAACTTGTATTTATAGATGGGATTTAAATGGGATTCATACTGTCCTGATGTGATTTCTGATTCAGCAATGTAAGATTTCGGTCCATTTCAGAGAAAAAGACTGATAGATAAATATTTCAGCCAGTCGTGTATCATAATCAGCGCTTTAAATACCTGGTAAAAATTGTGGATGTGTACACTATGCTCTAGCAGTCAGATTAGTGTACTATCTCAGAGCTAAAATTCAAGTGGAGTACATTCAAAATCAGTCAAAAATGAAACATATGCACAGTTCTCATATGAATAATGACTTAGGCTGAAAAAAGCATCATTTATACCAGCAGAGGTACTGAGAAAGTAGACAACAAACACTGGGAAAATT
The DNA here is from genome assembly GCA_013396975.1 of Bucco capensis. NCBI lineage: Eukaryota > Metazoa > Chordata > Aves > Piciformes > Bucconidae > Bucco > Bucco capensis. Next base: position 429,820 of record VWZO01005614.1, on the reverse strand, counting down.
ATTTAAGTTTTACTGTATGATTAGTTCCAGCTGAAACAAAAGGATAAAATGGAAACAATTCAGTCTGATTATAGAGAGGAAAAAATGCCAATCATGTCTATTATGCTCTGGAATTAATTTGGACTAAAAGAGATTGAAATCCCCTCACCTATGATATTTGGGAATAAATTCTGAGGAAGACAGCATAAAGTGCATAATAAAGGGCAATTCATCATTAGTAACAACATGAACTGGGTGACCTTGTCATTTTTTTTCTTCCCAAGTGACTTTAATCTTACGATACAGGGGTTAAGAGGTACAAAACCTCGGTTAACCACTGGCTTGAGATCAAACCACTGAAAGAAAGGTTGACATCTGGTTAAAGCTCATTGAAGAAAAATTGTGCACAAAGTGACCACCAATAATTTTACAAAAGCTTAATGATACAGTATAATTCAGAACGAAATCTTAAAGCAATAAATTGCAAGTATTTGATGTTCCATTTCACATTTAATAAAAATATTGTATTGAATTGAAATTGACATATGATTATTAAGGAATAAAAAAGTTATCACCGTTTTGTAATATACAAGAATACATTAAAATATTTCAAGAAATTAACTCGATTTTTGGAAAATGAGCATTTTTATTTTTATTTATTTTTATTTTAAAGGAGTATTAATACGGTTGTGTAACTCAGATACCAAAAACTCACAAGAATTTCCTTGTACAGTTCCCAGTATGCCTTTCTCCAGTCTCTCCAAAGACACAAAGATATTTATATTAGCATAATGCTTAAGCAGGGGAGCATTCATTAAGGTATTGGGAATTAATGGGAAGGTTAAATATCTTCTCTGTTTCAACTTTTCCCCTCATGTTACAACCACGGATTTGGGATGACCCAGCTTTAAGGAGTTTTAGGCAGTACTACTATTTTCTAAGGATGACTCTACATAGTTTGCTTCTCAAACTGCTCTTTTTTGCAAGGTGTTGACAAAGCAAGTAGGAGGAAAGGTGTCTGCAAACTGTCAAGCAGAGGTTGGCAGTGATGGTCACTGAATCTGAACCACACTGCATCACTGACATATAATGTAAACTTATTTACTTACCAGGATGGGTTAAGTGGGTGGATAGCAATCCCTTTCCTCCATCCAGCTCCAGATATCCACACTGTGATGGGGTACATGAAACAGGAAATTCTTTGTGTCCACCTTCCCTCCTCCTTCTTCCCGCAAACCTGTTTGTTTTGTTTTCCAAACTGCTCTGCTGCTGGCCTAGCACCCTTTCCCCAGCAAGGTGCCGCTGGTAGCCATGGCAACAAATGGGTGGCTGTGGGGTGGACTAGAATGGCAGCAGAAGCTAAGCCGCGCCTGGCCCAGGGAGCCCCAGCATGGCACTGAGGAGCATCCCAAGTTCTGGCACAGAGCAAGGAAGTGGTTTTCATGTGCAAATCACTCAGACAAAAGCTGCGCCTGACGCGGGGAGCCCTGGGATACCTCACTCTCTATTTTAAGTTGGGACAGAGACGTTCCACTTCCTCTTTCGCTCTTTCTCTCTGCCCCTGCACCTCACCGAGACAACAGGCAGGAGAAGAGAAAGGCCCTCTGCCATCTTGACCACATGGTGCTCTGCTTTCTATCTGGACCGGGAACTTTTTCTCTTCAGTCATCCAAGTCCTTGGCTCCATCCATCATCTCAGCTCACCTCACCTTTCTTCGCACCCCAACTGGACTATATTTCTTGCAGGTTTTATCGGGGTGGGGGGGAGAAACCTTGTGGCATGGTGAGGGGGGAGGGATCAGGAAAGTTTTTCCTGTTTCTGTGTTTGCACTGTTATATACATATTTATTTGTTAAAGTTATTCTTTATCACTTTGCCTCAGGTGTGAATGTGTTTTCATTATATATTTGTTCCTTTATCTTGGGAGGGGTAGGCTCTTTTATCTGGGTCTTCCTAAAAATTGCCTTGTCAAACCAAGACACACACAAACTAGAGCTCCAGCACAACCAGCCCACTTTAGACCAGCATAAGTTGGACACAGTTCCACCTTTTGGTTGGTGTGTCAGGTCCTTGGCATAGAAAGCAATTCTCTTTTACAACCTAGCTCCCACATTTTGTATGTTCACCTGTGTCTCCCTAAAAGGCTATTGTTCCAAAACGTTAGCTTGTTGGCACTGTCAACTACTTGACGGAACATCTAGGTGTTCAAGTAATCAGCAGAGGCCTGTGCTTTTCATCATGCCTCCCTATCACACAAAGAAAACCTGAAAAAGCCTTTGGTTATAATTTTTAATTCTGATCATTGAATTGAGCCATACCAAAATAAAGTTGCCAGGTTTTTAGAGGTTTTCTGAGCTTTTTGGTCTCATTAACATTAATAGGGTCAGAAGAACTCAGTATTCATGAAAAAGTCAGACTGCACAGAGAGATGACAGAATATGGCTTCAGGTTCCTAATTTTAGATATTGCAATTTGGCAAAAGCTGCCTGTAAATACTTCTGACCTTGTGAAGCTGCAATCCATAGAGTATTTCTGCAGTTGTATGATCCCCATCAATGTTACACGTTCAAGATTATCTAGATTATTCATTCCATTAGTGCCTTGCAGTATTAATCCTGGTCAGTGCTATACAGACAGAATAGATAACTGCTTATGATATCAGAACTGCAGTGATGCCAGTTGATAGAGGTTAGAAACATTAGAGCTGATTTTTCCTGTAGGACACAGCATGCTAGAATATAATTGTAATCTTGCTTCATTACCCATCACATTCCCTATTAAATAGCAAAATTATTGTCTTTATATTTTTATTTCTCACTTCCTAAATTATTGCCATTAGGGAACATAAACCAGCACTCTTAAATATTTGAATGCATTACTTTTTGCTGAAAATTATTTTTTTCTAGTTACTTAGGAATTTATAGTTCAGGTTTGCCAGTGAAAGACTTTGAACTTTACTTTGGGGATTTTTATAACAATTTGAGTAATTTAACAGTATATTATATTCTACCCCCTAAAAAGCAACAGCTGGCCTGTTTCTGTATATCAGCAAATGTCATTTCCTTTAGAAAAAGGTTTTACTGCATAGTTGTCATCACCAAAATAACCAATAGTAAACAGAGACAGATTTTCATGTATCCTATGGCTCCCAGCAATTCTTTTTCCACATTATTAATATTATTATTATCATCATCTATGAATATGCAGTAGATTAGCAAGAACCTATGTTAGAGCAGTGGAATGAGTAGACCTTCTCTCCAAATCCTAACAGCACCTGCCAAGGTAAATGCACTTGTGTCTGAAAAGGAGCATCTTTGCTCCCTTAAGAATTATTTTGTTGCCAGAGGTGTTGATTTAATTTAATTGCTCTCTCAGTGACAGGACACAGGGGAATGGTATGAAGCTCTCCCGGGCGAAATTCAGGCTGGATGTTAGGAAAAAGTTTTTCACCCAGAGGGTGAATAGGCTCCCCAGGGAGGTGGTCATAGCTCCAAATCTTGTGGAGTTTAAGAGACGCTTGGACAATGCCCTTAGTCACCTTGTGTGATTTTGGGGTTTTCCTGTGCCTAATGGGAGTTGGACTTGATGAACCTTGTGGGTCCCTTCCAACTTGGGTTGTTCTAGGATTCTATGATTCTGTTTTAGAAAATTAGCTTTGGATTTTTTGATGAGGGAGAGTCCATGCGTGCTTCATTTAAGATTTTTTGCAACATGGAATTACACTAAAAATATTTTAAGTATTTTTGTCACTAAATATAATAATCCAGAAATGGGCTCCATAATATAGTTTTACATTCATATTAAACAATATTACACAAAAATTCGAAAGTTTCCCCTGCTTATGAATTATGTGAATAGAAAGCTTGCTTATACAGTATCACTGAAATAATTTTTATTTTTAATGGACAGATTCAATGGATAATATCATATATCCATTAATACCTAAATGTAGTATTTATGTTTGTAAATGAGAACACTGTTTTTTCCCAAAACCAACAAACTGAAGGCTGCTATCATATATAGTCTGTAAATGATAAAAAACCCCAACAATTCAGTATAAAATTTGTAATTTGTAAACACAAGTATTTTGTTATTTAAATACTGAGCTGTTGTGAATTTGGTGTTTAGCTGTGAAGTAATATTCTGCTTAACAACATGAAGATTAGAATTTTACATTATCATGAAAAGATGACTGAATTCTGAGTGAAGTCACATGGTATTCTAATTAAAGGTATGGTCTCAGATAAAATCAGATGACATTGATATTTTTTCTAATGAAACTTTAATATTTGCCCCTAATTTATCTCTTCTATTAATACCCTCTGTTTCTTAAAGCACAGTAAGATTCTTATTGCAATCTTTATTTTCTTAGTTGTTCTAATAGCCTTGATTATGAAACATCAGCCTAATTATCTTTATACAGGCACAAAAAAGTAAATATTTTCGAGTCAGTCTTCTATTCTGTTAAAATTAACATTTAAAGCAAGAGGTAGAAAGATGAGTCTTTATAACAGTGGAATAATCCTTTTGCTACAAGTGTGTTAGTTTTATAAATCATTTTCATAGAATCATAGAATAATAGAATCATAGAATGGTTTGGGTTGGAAGGGACCTCTAGAGGTCATTTAGTCCAACCCCCCCTGCAGTAGGCAGGGACATCCCCAACTAGATCAGGTTGCCATGAGCCCTGTCAAGTCTCACCTTGACCACCTCCAGGGACAGGGCCCCACCACCCTCTTGGTAAAGAACTTTTTCCTAATATCCAGTCTAAATCTACCCTTCTCTAACTTAAAACCATTGCCCCTTGTCCTTTCACTATAGGCTTTTGCAAGCAGGCCCTCTCCAGCCTTCTTGTAAGTTCCCTTTAGGTACTGGAAGGTCACTAGTAGGTCCCCCCAAAAGCCTTCTCTTCTCCAGGCTGAACAATCCCAGCTCCCTCAGCCTGTCCTCATAGCAGAGGTGTTCC